>VWZY01010789.1:334465-391004 GCA_013399075.1 Chloroceryle aenea
GGGAATCTAAAGAGTAGCTAATCATAGGATCAGGGATATTTAGAGTCCATATCAGACAGCCCTGCACTTGATCGCAGTAGACTTCAGTAGAGCAGTAAATTTGCTTTTCCACCATTGTCTGACCTGCTTCCATGACCAGGAGGAACCTGGTATCTGTCTTTGCATTGGGTAGAGGAAGCCTGAGAGCTCTCCTCCTGACACCCACCAGGGAATGCATGGGGGGACACTTAATATATTCACCCTCCCCAGCCTCCTGCAAGAAATTAAAGCAATCCATACCATTTATCCAGTCTTCTACATCAAAATTGCACTAGTAAAATAATCAATTAATCAAAAGACAAAGTCAAATATGAGGTTAATGCCCTTAATTGATTTAAACCAAGATCATAATCACTGAGACTTTTTTTTGAACCATACTACTGAAAGATGAAATAAGTTATGAAAAGTCCCCATAACAGCTGTGCATTGATTTTGTACAATCTTCTTTCAGATCTGTTCCAAAAAAATCTATTATAGGACAAACATAGGAAACTCAAAGGCATGTTGCATGTTTTGTAATGTGTGACAAAGACCCAAACAAGGAGCGTAAAACTAATTTTTGAAGAAAACCTGTAATTATTTCACGGGATATTCCCTCAGGAAAGATATATCCTGGTATATATTTTGAGTTGCATGATTCCTGGTCTATGTGCAATATAAATTAAAAGTACAGAATGATTTTGGTGTCTTGGCACAAAACCAAGATGTATCCTTTATGGGAGGTCTAGGTGAGATATCCGAGTAAAGCAACAGTTGTATTCTGCATCACTTTATATATAAAAAAAAAAGTATATTTTTAAGCCACTGTTATTACTATTTACTTTTTATTTTATCAGTGTATTTCATGACAAAACTAAATCCACCATAATAGTGTAAGGACAAATACTTCACATTACATTAAAATAGGTGGTGATCCTGCTTTTGACAAGGTGGTTGTCTGAACAGTCATACGAAGAAAATTGTTGTTACAAATGTTAGAATACTGGGAAGAATTGATGAACCTGCCTGTTCATTGCATTTTCCACTGTTTTCCATTATTCAGTGTTCTGCTATAGAAGAAAGGAGTTCCAACTATTGTAAAAGATAAGATGCAGTGTGGGACCACACTCCAGAAATGTTGACAAGAAAAGAGGTCCTTATATTTCACTTTTATCAGTTGCTCAACTGGTAAATTGCACTGCATCCTGTTACAACTTTCAAAGAGCTCCATCCTGAGCCTTGTCAGGAAAGGGTTTTTGACTTCAGAGAAAGAGTAGGATGAAACTGTACTCTGGGAGAAAAGGACTCTGGATCTGCTAGAAAATCCAGATCCATGGAAACATTCAGTGTCAGGATGGACAGGGCTCTCAGCAGCCTGATCTAAAGATGTCCCNATATAACTGGACAGTGCTTGGAACACGCTCTGCAGAAAGAGGATATGATATGTTCAGATGACAAGAGGTTCACACAATCACAGACTGGTTCATGTTGGAAGGGACCCCAGAGGTCATCTGGTCCTACCCCTCTGCTCAAGCAGAGACACCTAGACCCAGTTGTCCAGCACCATGTCCAGAACGCTTTCGAGTATCTTAAGGGAATGACACAACTTCCCTGGGCAACCTGTGCCAGCGCTCACAGTAATGACATGAGAATGTGACAAAAACTTATGAATTGTGCCAAAGGGATGGCTGGATTTCACAGATGGTTATGGGGAAATTTTGTGAGGCCTGGCCATTTTTAACAAGTGACTTGAATGATTATATTGGGGACCTTTTGGGAAGTACAGTCTTGCAAGGGCCAACAGCACCAAGGTGGTTCTATAGAAATCTGAGCTTACCTAAGAAAAAATATCAGAAATACCAAATTCGGGAAGGGATGTAGCAAAACTGGGACCAATGGAGAAAAAGTAATCAGAGGTGATTGATTTGTTTGACAGATGATGCTGGTAAAGGGTGGGGGANTTTCATGACAAAACTAAATCCACCATAATAGTGTAAGGACAAATACTTCACATTACATTAAAATAGGTGGTGATCCTGCTTTTGACAAGGTGGTTGTCTGAACAGTCATACGAAGAAAATTGTTGTTACAAATGTTAGAATACTGGGAAGAATTGATGAACCTGCCTGTTCATTGCATTTTCCACTGTTTTCCATTATTCAGTGTTCTGCTATAGAAGAAAGGAGTTCCAACTATTGTAAAAGATAAGATGCAGTGTGGGACCACACTCCAGAAATGTTGACAAGAAAAGAGGTCCTTATATTTCACTTTTATCAGTTGCTCAACTGGTAAATTGCACTGCATCCTGTTACAACTTTCAAAGAGCTCCATCCTGAGCCTTGTCAGGAAAGGGTTTTTGACTTCAGAGAAAGAGTAGGATGAAACTGTACTCTGGGAGAAAAGGACTCTGGATCTGCTAGAAAATCCAGATCCATGGAAACATTCAGTGTCAGGATGGACAGGGCTCTCAGCAGCCTGATCTAAAGATGTCCCTGCTCACTGCAGGGGAGTTGGTTGGGAACTTTTAAAGTTCCCTTCCAATCTAAAATATTCTATGATTCTATGAAATTAACTGCTATGACAAAAGCTGAGTGAAAAAAAAGAAAATATCTAGGAAGCATGTGAAGAATTACCTGAGAATGACTTAAAAAAGCAACTACTAGACAGCAGTTTTCAACAAAATTCTTTGCCTTCCCCACTAGCATGATGCAATAAAAACAGTTGAGACATGGGGATGCAAAAGACAAATTATGTTTCCTGGAGCAAGGGCAAACCAAAGAAAAATCAAGTAGTAAATAGAGATGTCATTATTTTCAAGGCAAGATTTCATTTAAATGGACCCTAAGTTTCCTGGACCAAGAATTCTGTTTCCATGCCTACTGTACCAAGTCAACACTGTTAGCAGAGAGATCATTTTGTCCAAGTACCATTTCTACTGAATATATAAAATTCCACTGAAGATTAAACGTCATTTCAGAGCACACGACTTTCATCTGAGACTTTAAAGATCAATGGTAATATTGATACTGAGAAAGCTGATATCAAATTTCTGAGATTCACTCCAGGAAGGGCTATGAAAATACAAATCACTTGGTGTGACTGTGAAAATTGTCTGAGCTTACAGCAAAAAAACCTGTGGGTAAATGGATTTTTACGCTCTCTCTGAAACTTGCTTTTTCTTTTAAATGAAATCTGTTGAGAGATCAGATAGAGATTGGCTACTTTAAACATGTGGATATTTTGCTCATCAGTTTTAGCATCTAAAAACTGCTGATCAACAGTTGTATTTATGGAATGGAAACTAACCTGTTGCACCTATAAATTATGACACGAGACTATTTATATAATACACAAGAACCCACAGTGACCAAACTATGACTAAACCACTCACCAAAGTACATTTTTTATACATCCTTGTGAAGCACTCAGCTCCTGGAAACAGCAATCACAGCTGATAGGAAAACAACTATCGCAATAACTGCCCTGTTAGTGCTGCCAAAGTATGGATGAAATAAAACCAGCACCCACACACTGCAACATCCTCACGTCTGTAACAACACCCTTTCACAACGAAGTTGAAGTGGCAGGAATGGGACTTACCATCAACAATACCCTCCTGAAGAGGTCCATATCCACTGTCTCTGTGAGCAGGTGAATGCTGGTAACATCTGCCCCACCGCGGTCAGCTCCTAAAGAGACTCGGCTTGGATCTCCTCCAAAGCTAGCAATGTTCTGCTGCACCCACTTCAAAGCTGCCAATTGATCCAAAAGGCCAGTGTTTCCACTTGCCTCAGGAGAGCCTATTGTGGAAAACAAATAAACAGGTCTGAAATTAAAAAAAACTATAAAGATTTGAAGTTTTACTTAAATGTTAATTTAGCAGCTGAACTGTGACAAAACTGATAATAAAGTTGTAACATCTGAAGTGGTTTCTTCCAAAGACTTCACTGCACAGATTGACTCCATTTCATTTTTTTCCAGTCCACCAGGCATCTTTGGAAGTGCCTAATTTTGCTGGTGACAGCAAGATAACACTCCGGCTTCTAATCTTCATCTGGACACCTCAGAGCAGGAAATTTGAATCTAGGCTCAAGTATTCATAAAATCACAACATGAGATTCTTTTTCTAAGAATAAGTAGCTCGATTTTATAATGAATTAAAAGCAAACAAAAAATCAGAGTGTTTGCCAAATTCTTCAGTTGGAAGGGACATATTGACTGTTTCCCTGGTATTCACCTAATTACATTTGTTCACTTCCTACATCCCTTTTACACTAACCCTGTCTGAACAATTGTTTAGATATCACATCATCTTCCATTTCATTAGATATTATAATTTATAAAATATAGATATTATTTTATAATTTATCATAAAATAATATCTTCATATATATAACCTTTGAAATTCACCCGTCTAACATAGAGATCTGATTTATTTGCATTCATATTTTTGTTCCATTAAATAAAAGAAAAAATATTAATCATATACTCCCTATGCTTAGGTGTCACCACTGAAAAGATTACTTTCTCTTCAACACTAACCAGCTGTAACCTGATACTTTGGTTAGGAAGAAACTAATGCTGAAACCATCTAATGATGTAAAGCCCATTAGATGCTACTGACGTAGCATCTAGTGATATAAACACCAACCAGTGGTAACCAGATACTTTGATTAATAGGAAGATAATGCTGAAAGCATCTAATGATGCAAACCCCTAGGCAAGCTTGATCTTATAGCAACAAAACCAGAAATAAGTAATTGCTACACAGTCCATAAGAAAGGAATAGAAAATGATTATTCACTGTCTACTTCTTTTTCATCCAGAGTAAGACATTAATTTTTAATGATTTTATATTCTCCACAGCTATAACTTGGAACAAAAAAATCAAGACAAGACATAAAAGACAGGAATAGAAACACAGCTGAAAGCATTTGTTTCTTCTATTGCCAAGACCAAAGAGTACAATTTTAAAGTAAGAGTAGGCTCAGAAACTAGTGAATCAAAATGAATAGATAGTCGAATAAAAGTCTGCCATTTGTGGACAGGTAGCCCTGTCTCAGACAAAGAGCAATTCAAAGTATACATCCTGTAGTAGATCTTCATATGCTTACCATAATGAATTACAAAGATATCACAGAAATTGGTTTAAGCAGCAGAACAGAATATAGAGGAGACCAGATTAATGATAGCATTACAGATCTTATAGATACCCACATCACAATAGCTGTCACTGTAAGTGCCCTTTCAGTAGGACAGCCAAGAACCAAATGGCTCCAGAAACTACAATCTTCCACCTATTGCCATTGTTTCAGTTGATCAGGCCAAATGACACCAGTGAAGCAATGGTGGAAAAACTTTCCATGCTTTAGTTTGGTTTGGGGTTTGTTTTTTTTTTGTTATTTTGTTTTTTTTTTTTTTGTTGTTGTTGTTGTTGTTGTTGTTCTACACACAATGACCAGTTCTAAGCATTCTCAATCCAGCAAAAAGTCCACTCTACACTGTTAAAAAGGAAACACATTTCAAGGGCTTGCTGCATGCCTCATGAGACCTCCCCAGAGGAAATGAAATCCACATAAAAGTTTTAAGCCACACAATGTTCCTTGCTACTGGTATAACAAGATCAGGGAGGGAAATATAACCTGTTCCTCCTTGCCCTGAAAAAAACAATAGACAGGTTGTGAAATGTACCACACTAGGGAACAAGATGAATGCATGAACATTCACAGTAGTTAGACCCAAAGAAATGTGTCCATGAGGAATCTTTTCCGCTGCTTGGGTGATAGGCCTGGATATATATTTCATAAATGGTCTTTTTTTGAGAAAAAGATCATATTCCTGGGGACTGGAGAAGAATGAAAAGAAACAGAAGGCAGCAAACAATGACAAACATGCAGTTTTGTTATTATTAAACTGGAGAAGAACAATAGTGCTAAATTTAAGCATGAAAATCATCCTGGTTTATATTACTTCAGGGATTTAAAAGAATCTGGCCTACAAATAATAACTGTCTTCTCCATACTCGTGCCATCTGCATCACTGTCAATTCACCCTAACTTTTCTGTGTGCAAAGCAAGAAATGAAGGCACTAGTAAAAATGTGCATCACTTTCTGCAAAATTAATGAGTGATACCAAACTAAATTAAACATTCTGTATAGTTAGAATAAGACTTCTTGACTCCCTCAAGAGCCACCTTTCCTTCCCCGAAAATCTCCTTTTAACTTCTTCATTTCTATTTTTACAATTTATGACAAATCAACATGAGAGAATTCAGCACTTGGCTTAGTTGGACAATACAGTGAAACTGATACTGCTGCTCACAGGATCATAACTTCCATTTGTAACTTCAGAGCCTTCTAACAATCCTTTGGCAAATGTCCTCTCAATCCTAAGGATGAAATCCTGCACCCTGTGAAACTGATGGTAAAATTCCAAAGGATCACAATTTGTTCAAATCTTTCAGTAAGAATGGAAACATCCTCAGTATATCATGAAGTACTTGGTTTGAGAAAAAACTCTTAAGAGCATTGGACCCAGCTTGATAACTTCCACTGAAAATCCCCAGTGGCTACTGGTTATGTACAGAATGAGTCAGAGGTACTCCACCAGCCTGTGGTGACCAAAGAATAGATACTGCACTGGGAGCATTACTCAACAGAATGGGTATTACTGAAAATCCATACCCACAGGGAGCCTGATACAGACATATCACAACTCATCAACCTGACAGATTAAAGTGGACATGGAGGAGACAGGTGTGTGGCACAGAAGGAATTTTTAGGGGTTCCCATGAATGTGGTGCTTAGTCTGATCCGGTGACTCTTGCAACGATCTTTTATGACTTGTTCCAGTTCCCTCTGGAGCAACAGGATTTTCCCAAATGCATACCAAGGATTTCTCACAGAGGAAGAGGTCAGGAAAGACTGCACTTGTCCCTGGCTGCATCTCAACAGTATAGAGAAGGAGAAGGTCCCAAAACACTCCCTATCTGTAATGGACCATTCTTATTTGAATGAAAGCAAATGCAGTACATTCAGCTCAGTGCACCAATGTTTTGGGCCAGTATTCAGATTCCCATTAAAGAGAGGATGGAGAATTCATCCTGTTCTGTAAATTGTGGACCATTATATAAATACTGTTATATATAATTTACAGCCCATCTAGCATTTTCCACTTAGGAAGAAAGTTAGGTGAGATTCACAGGCTGAAGGAGGTTAGTGGGTAACGCGTGGGCAGTGCTGCGTAATGGAAGCTCACGCTGTACAGATCCACACCGCATCAGGCTCTAGCAAACATGAAGCCACGGTATCACTTTCATAAGAGTCTTGTTTGCACTGATGAAAAATAGAGATTCTTTCCCCAGATACACCTGTTACTAACTTCATATCTAAATAAGTAAGGAGTTTGTAGTGCCAGCTCTCTAGATACAGAATGAAAACCAGGCTTTGTGGGAGTGAGCTTTGAATAGAACAGTAAAGCAAAGAAAGGAAACAGTAACCAGTAGCTGCAGCTATAATCCCAAATTAGGCAAAATCCACCTAGTTACTAGCAGTAAGTACTCAAAAGAACCACGAGACAATGTATGTAGTCCTGTTATTTGCAAACATGACAAAAATAACCCCCTAAAGGTAATAATAAAGGTACTGAAATGTCCGGTAGAGAGATCAAGGATTGCCACTGGATGGACAGAGCCAGAGCTCCACCTGCAATTGTTGCATTTTTCTCTCCATGGCTCTCTACCTTAAGTTCTCCAGCCCCAGCCAGAATTTAAAGATGGTAGAAAGAGAAGTGCTTCATATTTGCTTAAACAGGCAAATCTAATAAAAGGCAAAATGAAAAAAGAAAAAAATCCCAAAGACCAGATGGCACTACCACAAATGTTTAGGAACATGTAATATGCATTTTTTTGTTTTATGTTGCACAACATAAAATCTTGTATGTAGTGGGAATTTGTATCATTTTTAATGGCAACTGGTATTAGGAGGCAAGAGGAAAGCAAAAGTGCCTTTCACACTGGAGTATGGGGAAAGGATGCAAACAGAGAACATGCAAATTTTCAGTCACATCCAGGAGAGTAAATGGGGCTAATAGAATTCAAATTAAACATGGCAAATCCTTCAGAGAAATCAGGTTGAATTACTGAGGAATCAATCAACTATCTTTGTGCTCTTTGATCCATACTTTCATGTCCTTGTTACCATTCACCTGCGATTACCACTTTCTGCCTCTTCCCCATCCTGATGTGGGCATAATGGAGCATTAGCAAGATTATGAGGATGGAACAATTGGAAGTTAGAGACTTTGAAAACCATATGCACAATAACATGCCACTGAAATTAACAGGGGTTTTAATGTCTAACCTGTCTGTGTGTCTGCAAAACACAATATCTGCAGCTTAATCTGTAAACATAAGTCTAGATAGTGCTTTGATATCGATGTTTTAGTTTTGCTTATTCTTGTCCCTTAGCTGCCAGCCTCTTCTCTTTCTCTTCAGATCAAATTCCCACCATTTCTTTTTTCCTCAAAAAAAATTAGTGAAAAATGCAGATTTCTCAAGTTTAAAAATAACTAATAATTTCTTTTTTTTTTTTCTCTCTCTTTAATTAGAAACAGAAGTGTCACAGAGTGCAATTTGGCCCATATTTGTGTTTTTTGCTAGAAATCCATTACTTACCAGTACTAAGGAAGCCAAAAACACCAACCCGGTAGTTTGCTGTCACAACAATGATGTTGCCGATGGCAGCTAGGTATGATCCATCTATGGCTGTCTTCCCTGCCTTGGCATTGTAACTCCCTCCATTGTGGAAGAACAGCAAAACTGACATGTTTTTGACCTGTCATGATAATAACCAGGTTAACATTCCTGTAGCCAACAGATTTTGTAGGTCACTGATAAGAACAGAGGCATCTTCCCCCATAACATTATCTAAGCCATTCAAAGCTCTTTAACAGTGACCATAATGAAGGGATACCTATCCATCTGCCTGAAATTCTATGGCTAAATTGTTCACAATGACCTATACCATTAAAGAGGACACTATGTCCATTATAACGAATTTAATGGCACCATTTTGTTCCACCAGCCAACACCAATTTTTTCCACCAGCCAACAACTAACCAGATTAGCTCAAGGCATACCCATCCTTCTGCCTTGGCTACTGGGCACTTCTGGGGCTCTTCTTTGCTGTAACTTGTCTGCTTTACACAAACACATGGGAAATGTTCAAACACGTGGGAAATAAAAGCAGGAAAAGGAGACTCGGGTTGCTTCATCTTGAAGAGGACAAATTCAATAGCTGTGCAGGGCTACATTCTACTCTCAAGTCCTCAGCACTTAAATACTACCTAATCTCAAAAACCTCACTTGACAAGAGCTTCTTATTGCTCCTTCAGGCCCCAAGGAGGTTTTGTCCTACCAGATATGTAGAGGAGTCCTGCAGAGAGGACTTTTCTCTGCATGGGAGAGACTCACCTCTCATGAAGACTCACAGAGGGAGTCTGCCCTAATGGAGCCCAGCAGGACTGATGGGGTGGGAAAAAGCTATGATGGGCTACTGCCCATGTTAGCACCCCTTGCAGAGCCATCCGATTTTGTGCAGAAACAGAGGCTTTTTCTCAAAGCACCTGTGTGAACCCTCTCTGCACACACAGTAGGGCTGCAGCCAGGATGCTGCTGCATGAGCAGCACAAAAGCAGAACTGCCCCAGGATACCACAGCATTTCCCAGCAGATTACCGTTCTGTCAAGATGACAATTAGAAGAAATACCAGTGAAACTTAAAGAGGGATTTTGATTTTTGATTTTTTGTTTTTCTTCCTGCTTCAATGTTTTCAAAGTGTAACATCAGTTTTCCATTCAGCACTTTCATCCTCTGCTGCCTGCTTTGGGACTGTCCTGAAATAGGGTCCTCTCTCCTGTGCTCAGCAGCAGGTCACACACACACACACACACGTACATCCTGCTTTCTGGTTTGGCAGCTGGTGTAGTTTTTCTACGAGGGGCTGGTGGCCCCTGCAGCAGCATCAAAGTACATCTGAGGTTTGTTTTTCCCTGCAGCTGGAGGGCTTTGGGCTCTGTTGCTGTTATTTTCTAGATGGAGCTTAGTTAAACACAGCAGTCCCATCTGCTCTAGCAAAGAATGTCTCCAGCGAAAATGCAACAGGCTGTACAGGAGAAGCAGCAGAGAATTGATAGTTGCAGGGTCCTGTAAAATTACAGAATAGGAGGCAACTTCCCCTCAGCTGCCCTTACTTTGTCATGATTGTGTGCATTCCTCATTAATCTGTCTGGAGAATTGCTTCAGAGGCTACCAGTGAACACAACATTACAAATGAAATCCCAGAAATTGCAAGCACTGAAACATGCTGTGCTGTCTCAGGAACTTCTGCTCCTGAATAGAAATTGCCCAATGCACAGTGCCTTGTTCCCGATTCCCATTTCTGCACCACACACAACACAAAGAGAGATGGGGATAGAGGAAAAAAATATATTCACATGGAAATTCATTCTAAAATAGAACCACGTTGAGTCATTTGAGCTAAAATAGCAGTAAACCTGATGTTGAACCTGCTCCATCTCCTTAGATCAGTGTGATTAAGCCTGAGGTTCAAACTAGGCTTTTGCCTAGTAGCACCATGACCTCCAGCTGCCCTGTGAGGTTGTGTATTACATTATAAAGAGTGACTTTACCCTGTGCTGTAGTGATGAAAAGCTTAAGAAATGCAAAGACCAGAGATAAAGTTAAAAACGGCTAAACAAAGCCTGTTGTGAAAGATATGGACCAGTTCAGGGGTGGATTTATCCCTGGGGCTGTGCCTAGTGCCAAGTGTCTGGATGTAGTATTTCCATTTCTAGTCTGCAACAAGCAATCACAGATCCCTCTCCCATGTAAAGTTAAATTATAATGAAAAGTAATGTGGGTTTTAAACCCACAGGATTTCAGTCTCAGAGCTTATGGATTTAGGCATTTTAGATTAAGGCCGTTTAACATAATTGCTTTCCCATTTCTTGTTAGCCATTTCAACAGCATAAAACAATTATTGTCATGCTGTAATTGACCTATGCCTCATAATATGAGATATTTCATGTCATCTATCTATCTCTGTATATTTGGTACCCAATATTTTTTTTTACTATACATTAACTGGTGGATAACTTATTTTTAATATAAGTGAATTTCCTCCAAACCTTGTTCTTAATCAATTTCAACCAACCACTGCAATGAAATCTGTGAGGCAGAATAAATGCAAGACCTTAACTAAAGCCTGCTGGAGCCATTCCCTTCACTCCTCACAGTTTGGTACCATGCTCAGATGGAGCACCACCAGTATCAACATCAGGCTGCAGCAGCGCACGTGCAGCAGCTGGGCAGAGTGAGGCCAGCACATTCCTCTCAGACAAGCCACGGCTGCTGAGTAGCTACTGCCCAGTGTAGGCTTTTGCTCCATACTTAGCAACAAAATGCAGACAGTCACACTCTGGAGTGTAAAATCTGTACAGATTTTCAGCTGGTACATGGTCAGATAGCTCTCTGACTTAGCGAGTTTGGGGATGTCTTCTGAGGATCCCAGCAGCTCCCACTGTTGCCTCATGCTTGCAGAGGTTTAGGTCCCATGTGCAAACCCGCAAGAGGTTTCTCTCAAAGTTCAGCATCTACCAGGAAGCTATAAATCAGCTGAAAGTCTGAAAGGTTTCATAATATTCAGAACTATCTTCATCTTTCTGTAAAAGTTAATGAGCTACTTGGAAGAGATAGATATAAACTCTGCTGAACCAGGCAACCTCCAGTGCTTTTACTACTTCACAATATTGCTCTGTAAAAAATTGAGTGGAACAGGGATGATGTGATAAGGATGGGAATAACACATGCATGGGACAGGAGAAGAGGGGTGAGGGTACACTTTCTATTCTTAGTGGAGAGTTCCAACTCTTGATCTTATGTTTGAAGCCTTAGTAAATCACGCTGAAGCACAGCTTTGCTTTGCTACTGTGACAGGTGGTGATGGTTATAGGTGGAAAAATGTGTCTCAGAAGTTTTTTATTTGAAGGGTTGTGTGGTACATGTAGCTATGGAAGCAAAATGAGGTAATGCCATTCATCTTCTTCACTTCCTGACACTTAGAATCCTTCAGTGACAGGCAGCAGTCCCTGTACTGTGCTCCTGCTCAGGCTCAAAGTGTTCCTGAATGACCTCTGCTTTTGCTGCTCTCCAGGAGATTTTATATTTGGTATTACTAGCTAATTTAACTTTCCATGGGCTGAGAGTACATAACTATAGCTCTCTGTATGTGAGTGAAAAATAGAGTTCACCACAAAATGAAACAGGAAAATGCCATGCCTTCTGCTCCCAGATACTTCTGCAAAAACAGCAGTTTTGGTTCTCTCTTGGGCTAGACTTACACAAGTGAAACCAGTTGACATGATCAGGCCTACTTCTATCTTAAACCTCCACAAAAAGCAGGAGGGATTCAGTTCTCAGTACTGTTAAGGAGAAAACACAAGCCTATTTAGTCTATCAGATGGTAGAAAATACACTACTTTCAAATAAGGATTGTGAAAGCAGCACTTAAGCAGAGATGGCAAACTGCCTGGGACAGCAACCTGATGTTTTCAATAAGCGATGACTGCACAAAGGCAAAAATACAGTCTGGTGCTGCAGGGAGAAAACGGATTGCTGTTTTTTCTGGTGATGAAAAGGACCTGCAAGGGACTCTGTGTGCTGCAGACATATAGCTAAACCAGCTCTTTGCAGTGTGACAGACTCTTAAATAGACACAATCATCTGAAAATTACCAATACCATGGAAAAAAAAAAAAGCTCTTTTCCTGTGCTCTGGGTCCACTCTTCAATGGGATTCACATGCTATTCAGCATCTTTATCCCCAGCCCCCCAGGGGTTTGGCCAATCATGTAAAATTAGCTATAATTTGAAGCTTTGTTTTATATCTCTTTAGAATAAGGAATTGAAGAACTTTAAAACGACATTTTCTCAGATTGTATCACTGGCCTGGTCATCTTTAAAATGTCTATTTTTATGCTCTGTGCATGAGGCACAAATCTAGCATTTCTTGGTAACCTCATTCCTCAACAGAGCTCCCACTGGTGTCAACAGGGGAATAGCAAAGGTGAGAGTGAAAAAACTTCCGCTGCTGCTTGACTGGTGGCAAGGGTCAATGTGTTGGATCGTGTTACCGTCTCCTGGACAAATGGTGTCATTTCAGGGACATTGACATTTCTGTCCTTGTTTTCTCCTCTTTGGCTGCCATGTTCTTGTGTTTTGTTTCCCTCTTGCGTCTCTCTTATTTCTTGGTTTTTAATTTTCCACCCTACTAGTTACCCAAACACAACTCACTGAAATACTACGGGGAATACTCTTGCACCAGTACAGACAGACTGTCTAACCTAACCTTGCAGGGCTTTGTGAACACCACATGAAAACCAATCATTCATGCCAATTAAAAGTATTTTGAAAAGAGACACTGCTACTTACAGTGGTGGCAGGAACAAAGATGTTCAGATATAGACAATCTTCATTGGTAGAGTATGATGGGGCCTCTCCATCTCCTGGCTGCCAACAAGCTGCCCTAGAAGTACAGATTGGAAAAATATAATAAAAATGCTTTTAGTCTTTTCTCTCTGTTGCTCTTTCCTTATATCTTGATGCACTAAGTTTATAAAAATCTTCAAATCTGTAGATCTCAATCACATTTAAAATAATGCCCACCTACACCTTAGTAACAAATGTGGGTTTGTATACTTACATATAAGTGCAAAAACCACTTTATATTTTCATGTCTAGAATCCTTCCCTCATGAAACCAGCCTCATTTTAAAAAGCTTAGAAATTGTAGATAGACCTTCAGAAAACTCCTGGTTTACATAAGCCGCACAAAGTTAGGATCAGGTGTAAGGGGAGCAGGACTGGGGAGGCTCAGGTACAGGTCTCCCCGTGCTATTGCCTGTACACCTATCTCATCCACCCTTTTGCTGAAATGCCAGGTATTTATTTTGATTTCTAATATTCTGTGGGCTATATTTATTTATAAGCATTTTAATTCTTAATGGTTTGTGAAAGATATGGTAAGTTCAAAATGTTAACACATTTTAAAAATGTGCTTGTTCTAAGCATCATAGAAGACCATTAACAGTGCCAAGCAATGTTCAAAATAACATTGCAACAGAAATTCAGCAGCCACCCGCATACAGAAGATAACTTTCTGGCCATCATCTGTATGAGATTCATGTGCTCAAGGCCTCTCCACAATAAGAATCAAGTGGATCATTTTTGCAGTTCAGGTAAAAGCTATGTTGAAGACAGTTCTTTCTACTTCACAGCCGTATTTATATCATATACTGAGTTATGGAAAAGCATCTCAACTTATTATGGAAGAAGCCAAAAATGGCTATGAAAAAGACAGTAATATCTCAGAGAATTAGCTACATTATCTATTATCTAGATTAATTATCTATTATCTAAATTATAATTTTTAATACCCCTGTAAATTTTACACTGAAGGTATGAACAACTTAATAGAAAACTCCAAGAAAAAGGATCAACTTTAAGGCAATTCTACAAAATCTTCCCATAAGGGACATTCCTAGGACAGTGGTATCACTCAACAGCTTTCACACTGACATACTGAAGCACATCATCTCCTACCAAAACTGCTAAAGCCATTTTAGGCAGGCAAAATACAAATTCCTAGGTAGTAGCCTGTCCAGGACAACAGGTCTAATGCCATTAATCATGCAGCTTCCCACAGGCAGCAGGAATCATCACCCATGCTCATACCTATTTTATTTTTTCTACTTTTCTTAGCAAATCGTCGAAATGCCCAGCACCTCCAGCCCCTAGGATCTCCTTCTGATCGGACTGACTCCAGGGAAAGGCTGCCACCTGCTGAGGCATGTCCACAGCTCCTCCAGCAGCTGGAGAATCCAACAGCTGGATAGGTTTTTTGGTTGATTTTATTTGGTTGTAATTTTTTCAAGTCTTTTATCAGGTCCAAGCTGATAAATAAGCAATCCTCTTCTGTCAGTAATCAATAGACCTCAAACCCACATTAGCAGCTGCCTTGAAAATTCTTGGGTCACACTATACCTCAGCACTCAGCCCTTATTTCTCCAACTCCCTCTACAGAAGGTTCACTGAGTCCTTCCACCAGACTCAATCTTGTTTCTTGTTTCTATCTTTTTCACTTTTCCTTGTAGCTCCCTGTGTGCCATGGAACAGTCTGCTTTTTATTGGTAGGAACGTGATCAGGTACCAGCTCTCCTGTATTAACTTCCTTTGTAAATGTGCAACATGGCTTGGGCAAATGTTTTTTTTGTGCTCTGTAGGTTGCTTTCTATTATGTGGAGCAGGGATGCACCTTGAGAAACACCCTACAAAAAAAAATTTCCACTTTCATATCTTACTTCTTGTTGTTGCTGTATTTCTATTAGCTGTGGGGTGTTTTTTTTTAAAGAAATCCACTGTTCTAACATGTTCCACAGCACCAGTATACTAAGTGGCACCACTCAAACCCTTTTTTCTCTAAGAAATACGCATTCACAGCTTGTCATTTTGGTTGTCCAATGCAACACAACTAAGACGCCTATCATGAGACCAAATGATGAACACATATGCACACAGAGACTACATCCATAGAGTGCCTCCAACCTAAACTCACCAGTGATGTCTGTACAGCCCCTGAAAGCCAGCACCAGACAATGGGAAACATTAGATATAGGGACTTAGAAATGTAGCCCATCTTCTAATACAGTTCCCAGCACATATGTCCTCTGAAGGCACTAACTAAAATGTTTATAACTTGAGTACTTCTCTCCAAGCTATTTAGCAACTCTTTGCTCTTTAATAGCATTTGGACAGAAAAGACTATCCTGGTCCTTCAGCCAGACACTGCTAGGCAGAGAACTTCTGCCTTGGGCCCATGGTTTCTGGTTACATGCATGTTAAAGTGACCCTGTTTGATTAAACATTCTACAGTTTTATGGCTTAACGGGAGCAAAATGTACTTGCATAAATATTATAAATATTAGTATAAATACTCAAAATGAAAATGGATTGACAGCAGACAGTTACTGAGGAGTTATGTGTAGATTCAAGGCAGTGTACTGGAATCTGCCTTTTTTCTCGAGGTGCTTGCATGCACTAACATATAAAGAGAGAAAATATTCTATTTTTTTTCTAAATGAAGTCACAAACTTGTATTGATCTGTACCTTATAGGTTCTTTTGCAAGAAAAGACATGACTGTCATGGTCATCACTTCAGTTACTTTCATACACCTGGATGAACAAGCAAATGATCAAAGGGGTTTCTTACCGAGCTGTGGTAGCATTCCAGGTTTCCACCCAAGCAAATGGCTCTGGTGGACGGAAGCGCCTCTCTGCAAGGGGAGGTGCAGCATATGGGATCCCCAGGAACTGGCTGATATTCCTCCACTCTGAGCCAATGCGGATCACCTGAGATTTGCCCATCAGATCTCCATGAGATGGGATGTACACAGATGGGGTTAAATCCACTTCAGAAATGGGCAGGAATAAATCTATTGCAGGGAGAACAGAGGAAAAATAATTTACTTTTTCACATTGGTGTCATTTCAGAAATATAAATTTAAAGTGTTGCATCTAATTCACTTTTTAAAGTGAAAAATAGATAAATTTGTGTTATCCTCTCCTTATAAAATCCCTCCTGCTATGCTAGATGTTAGCTACTGAATATGGAGATTTAACTTTCAAACCCTTGCTCAAACATTTCCTCCAGATCAGACATCACATTAGAATATAAATCTGAGGATTTCTAGAAAAAGGGGGGGAGATTTTCAGACTTCCTCACCTCCAGTTCTAAAAAGCACAATAGCACAATGTTAAACATTTAATCATTTACAGCATATTAGAGAAAGAACATATAACCACCCAGCTCATTGGTTTGGGCTCTCACCAGGAAAGACTTGCATCTCAGACCCCTTTCAAGTAGCTGTTTCATCGTGCGAGACAGGAAAGCTTTAACTGGAGGCAATGAGCACGACCTGTGTCCAAATTCCCTACAGTCTTGTGTAGGGACTACTGTTCTTGAAGTGAAATTAGCAGCAAGTGCTGTTCTTGAAGTGAGGATCACTTTAAGTCAGGCACATGTGTACCTTCTACATGCCAGAGAAAGGAATGCATGAGTGTAGGACACCAAAGGAACTTCATTACACCTCTTGCCTTACACTTTATTGTGAATATTGTCATTTTCTTCCACAAAACTTAGGCCACTATCTACATTTTAGAACATACATAATTGATACATGAATGTATTTTTTGCTGGCAGAAAAAAAAAATTGAAATATTAGAGTTATAGTTTGATGTAATTTTTTCCTTTTTCTTGTATAAGTATTATCAGAATCATTTGCTGTCTATTCAAAGAAGAGATTTTTCAGTAATGCCTTGCTTTAAAAACAGACCCAAGTAATACCTCATACTAATTCTCTCTAAGTATTTGATAATCATAACCAAATTCTAATCATGTAATGAAAACCAAAACTGTACAGAAATATACAGGCATGTCTAGCTTTTATTTCTCAGCCTGTGATTTTGCTCTACCTGACAATGATAAACCTCTTTTTCTCTGATCAAGTTTGAAGCTAGAAGGTTCTCATCGATTTATCAATTCTTTACAGAAATTTCAGTGAAGAGGAAATATTTCTGCCCTTGCCTCTTACCATTACTTGATTTCTAACTGCTTCTAATAGAAGAAATAATCAGTATTACATGAAAAGAAAGCAGTCTCTTTTAAGGGCAAAAAAACATTAACACTTCCAGTTAAAAGTAAGTACATAGCCAAACAATAGAATTTTTACCTGTCTACACAGCTTCTATTGTTCTCTTGAATCATTTTAACTTCTTAAAAATATCAGTTCAACTTGGTTTAGGGGGTTTTGTTTGGTTGGTTTGTTTGTTTTCTCCAAGGATAGTCCTTAAGACTTTCAACTGACAGTAGATTTTTAAGCCTCCTTGCCTTATTCTTAGAGTTTAAAAAGAAGAACATATAGAAATATCTTCTGCAGATGAAAAGGAAGGAGCTGGACTTTCATTACTGGGTTTTTGTTTTTCCATTCCACACTTTCCAAAACATCTTTCATAGGCTAGACATCCTTTATTATACTTGCTTCAACCCTAGATGGTAACGCTATCATTTCATGCAGTTTTATAAAAAAAGTATTTGGGGACATTTTCCCATTCTGCTTTTCTATAACTTCACTGAAACAGCAACAGACAACTGTCTAAAAGATATCCATATTGCTTTAGGTCTACTGAGTATTTCCTCACCTTTCAGCTCACAAGAATTGTGTACAGGCCACCACAGTTGAGTTCCTTCCTCCACAGCATTAACCTGCTCTTACCTTGTCTCCTATAGATATATGTTGCTGGCTCTCTGAGTAAAACCCGGCAGCTGTGCCCTTGCAGGCCATGTGTGCACATCTGTGTATCAGGATAGGAAAGGCATCTTATCACCGAAGGCTGGATTTCCAGTGTAACCACTGTACATGACTGGTTCTTTGAACAAGCTGTGAGGCAAAATATGAAGAAAAAGAGAGGGTAAAAATGTAAGAAAAGTGATCCCCTCCCTCATCCTAGTTTGTACGCAGAGGTTGTTATCCAATGCTTTTCCTTTAGAAAGGGTCCTTCAGTTTACAGGGAGAGGAAAAAACTAAGTTACACTGCTCATCCTCATGAGGTGAGGACCATCTACTGCAAAAAGTGAGACCGTTTCAAGGACCCTCTTCTTATTTTTCCAGCATTGTGGATTTGTCATTCATGAAAAGCTGATGGACTCTGCTGTCTAGCCAGGCTATTTATTAAAGCTGTTCCCTTTGCTGTTACTAGTTCCCTTTGCTGTTACTACAGTCAAACCCCTGCTTCATCCAAGGTCTCAGTTAACCTGCCTTCATGTGCCACAACTACAGGTTTCTTGATGGTAGGTGGCTGTACCATCTGTCTCACTTGATGATGATAATGACCTCATCCTTTTAACTATTCCGTACAATATTCTCCAAGTTGTAAAACGTCCAGACAAGCAAGAGATCTTTGTGCCAAAGAGGTGTCAAAATTACATAATCACTGCATGGCATTTTATGTCTATTGTATCTTTCATTAGATAAACTATTTCAGGTCCTTCCTCTCCAAGTCATTAACACTGAAGTCATCTTTCAAAATAAGTAAAAAACAATGTATCTATGTCAGAAGGGGCAGAGGGAAGCTTTTCTTGATATTCCAGGCTCACAAGCCAGCATTTTCTGTAAAGGTATGAATAACCATTTCTTACCGGATAGGCAAAAATCCCTGGCAGCAGAGAAGTCATTGGATATATCTCTACTAACTTGCATAACTTCAAAGTTAGAGATGGATGGATCCAGGAGAACAGAGGACACATTTAAGGGTTGCCATATACCCATATACTCTGTAAAGTGAACCATACAAAAAGTAATATAGCTGTAGGAATCAGTAAGAACTTCAAAGTAAAACAACATAAAAGTAAAAGCTCCTCAAGTGAAAGACTTTCACCTTCCTTTGTATCATCTGGGAATAAATGAAATATAATACTCAAAGGCCTTTGACTGACTAGAGAGTCCAGTCCTATTTTCATAGGTCATGTACAACTAGGTTTAAAAAGGCATTGAGTTAATAAAGAGGGAAATCTGGAGCAGATCCATCCAGGTTTGCAAGTAAATCCAACTGATTTAAATAAAACATTTCTGAACAGGCCTAATTACATTAAAGGACATGAGACATAATGCCTGCACACAAGTTCCTGGGCAGGTACAACCACAGACTCCTTGAAAGCAAGTGGCAATCCTGCATGTGACTGAGCACACCCAGAACCTTCAGCAGACATCCACATCTATATCTAAAACAGGAGCTGGTTTCCTAAGGTAGGTTTCACCTCAGTCACCTTGAGCAAAGTAGATGTCTACATCCAAGTTAATTACACTAGACTCCTTGCACTACCATGAGGAATAAACATTTTTACTATACAACATCTCCTTCCTGGTTTACATGAAAGAAATTTTACATCAAATTTCTGTATTAGAATGAAACAAATCACACCCAGGTATCCACTGATTACATGAGCTGGATGCCCACATTGTCAGTACAGGGAACGTCATGTGTGTAACTGAAATGAAGATGTCTATGTTGCCTGTGTACATCTACAGAGTGCAAGTCCTGACCTTACAGATGAAGTCAAAAAACAAGACAAGTAAAAACAAGACAACAATTTTTGCAAATGTTATATTTTGCCTTCACTTGCCTTACAAGCAATTGACCAAAGAAGCACATGAAATTTTCTCAGATCTACAGACTCTTTTTTTTTTTCCCAAAGGTTAAAGGCATTATTTTGATAAATTTAATTTGATTTTATAAGCAGATTTACATGAAATTCTATGAACTGTTCTAATGTCATATAACTGCTACATAATTAAGATTTAATTCTATTTCATATGTGTATGTACACATACACAAATATGTACATATGTATATAACACGTATATTCACATATATATACACATGCATGTACATGTGTGAGCATATGTATACATCGAGATAATGGCTTTACTATTCATCAAGAATTATTGTTCTGTCTCACAGCAGATTTAAAAAAAAAAGCCACATTCTTTTTTCATACACAAAGAGAAAAACATCTGCAGACTCTCAATTTTGCACACAAACGTCAAAAATGAAAGAATAGGCTTTTAATTATTTTAGTTCCTTTCAAGTTTTCAATATGTTATAAAAGCAAAAGAACTCTGCTGTGGCCAACAAGTCCTGAACAGGAGGTTGGCATTACCCTCTCTTTGTAATTGTAGGGTGAGGACAGATCTGGGTCAGATGTTGCCTTACTATTCCTGGTGAGCAGATCTTGCCCTGTTGCTTGAGTTCATTTACCACACAAATGCAAAAGTTGTGGCCATTTATTTCACTAAAGATTTCTTTTAGTCTTCTGAGAAATGGGTGACTTGCAAAGATGACTAAAGATTCCTTCCTTCCTTCCCTAAAGAAACACATCTGTGACCACACCACTCAACATCAAATCTAAAGCTGAGGTCTAGGGTTCATGCAATCAGGGCTGTGGCAGTTTGGAAGTGCTGGTGTTGACATACTTGTCCACTTGATGAGAACACAAGACCCAAAACAGACCACGGATTACCCTGATTGCATTGTTGCTTGATCAAATAGACAGGAAATAGTAATTATTAAATTAGATTTCAAAATTATTCCATTCCAAATGTTTAATGACAACACAGGGCAACTACCACAACTCAGGGCTCTACCTTGCTTTTTCAAGATAAATGCTTCCCAAGGGAGTATAAACCTCAAGCATGTCTATCTCCTGGAGGACAAGCTGAAAACAAATGATATGCTACCACTATTGCCAAGGCTGTTACCTTAAGACTAACTCTATTGCTCTCACTCTCGCTGAAGAAAATGTCTGATGGAGCGATGAACTGACCAACTGTACTCCATATAACTTCCCAAACAGCCCAGCCCTAATTCATGCCTGTGAACTAGAGGCAAGAAAGCAGCACTGGGTCCTATGGCTCCTTTATAACTGCTTCAAAATCATTCTATTGCTGTTACATTTGGAGACAACTCTCCTAAGAGATAGAGGCTGAAAGTCTCCAGCAAGGTAGAAATGAAGGTTAATTCAATATTGCTCAGCTATATGTCAAAGACCACAATCTTACTTGATATTGCAGAGTAGCAAAGTCATCAGCAGCACTATATTCAGAGGAAGTGTGACCCTGCAATCACAGCTTTACTTGTGCAACAGACCCACTGCACTTAATTTTTAATTGCCCTTAAGCACTACTTACTGAATGATTTTAGAGGAATATAGTAATTTTAGTTATGTGGAAATGACTCCATTTCATATTGCCAATGTTTTCTTTATTGGTCTGTTGGTCTAATATGAGCTGTTGTATGATTCGTGTTAGAAAATTTCATCCTTTACATCGAGGGTAACAGTTTGTTACATTTATTTAGAAAGATTCTTAAAAATAGAAATCAACTCTGCAAGTGACAGCGAATTAACCACTACAACACAGAACTACAGAATGGTGGGGGCTGGAAGGGATCTCTGGGGATCATCTAGTCCAAACTTCTGCTAAAGCAGGTTTGCCAACTTAAGTTGCACATGATCACATCCAGGTGGGTTGTGAATGTCTCCAGTTAAGAAGAGTCCACAATCTCTCTGGGCAGTCTGTTCTGCTGCTCTGTTATCCTCAAAGTAAAGACATTTTTCCTGATGTTGAGGTGCAACTTCCTGTGTTCTACGTTGTGCCCAATTGCCCTTTGTCCCACCACTGGGCACCACTGAAAGAGATTGTCCTCAGACATCCTCACCAGAGACTATCTGCCTGCACTACTAGATTCCCCAGGTCTTACTTTTCCAGATTGTATCTTGTCAGTTTCTGTTTTCAATTATTTTATTTTTCTTTCAAAAAAACATGAACACAAAATATTTTTTTTTCTTTTTGCAATATGATTTAAACTCTTTTTACATAAGGACAATGTTGTCACTTTGCACTGTGTACAGTACTAGTAACTGAGGTCCCACTGAAGGAAAAAGTAGTATCTCCAGGTTCAGACACAAAACTCCAAATTACTTGATGTGGTCCTTTCAGAAAAAAAAGTCTAGTCTGGATTCCATTGCAAATCAACAGAAAAAAAAATAAATCTGTGACTCATCAAGTGACCTCAGGCAAGCCTCATATTCCTCATTTGCCTTCATTTGCCCACAGGTCAAACATTCAGAAGTGTCATTGCTGTGCTAAATTCTATTCTCTCAGGTTAGAAATTCGAAACAATTCCACAAAAGCAAAATAAATTTCTTGGATTTACACCTCCAACACTTGAATTTGCCTCCTGTATCTATTTTCCTGAGTTTTACTAGTTTACCATTATTACAATCTTCTGAAGGTGCTCAAATTAAGCTTGTGAGTGCACACTGTCATTATTACAGAATCACAGAATCGTTCTGGTTGGAAGAGATCTTCAAGATCATTTAAGTCCAATTGTTAACCCAGCACTGCCAGGTCACCACTAAAACATAGAATCATAGAATCATAGAATAGATTGGGTTGGAAAAGACCTCCAAGATCATCAAGTCCAACCACTGATCCAACTCCAATTACTATATCATGGCNGTTCCTAAGCATTACATCTACACATCTGACAAGGCTGTTCAGGGATGGTGACTCCACCAGTTCCTCAGGCAGCCTGTTCCAGTGCTTTACAACCCTTTCTGTGAATAATTTTTTCAAATATCCAATCTGAACCTCCCCTGGCACAACTTGAGTCCATTTCCTGTTGTCCTATCACTTGCTTCACGGGAGAATAGACCAACCCCCATGTTATGTACACATAATGTGTTCTACATTTGATCACAAGCTAAATTTCCTACTTCAACATTAAAAGATTTTTATTTCATCCCTTTATGTGGGATAGAGTCAAGTTAATAACATTCATTTTGAATACATGTAAGACACAATGGGCACTTTGCAGCCCATGCTCAGTACAGAAGACTGACCATTCATGATGCAAATATCCATAGCTCATACATTCATAGCTAAACCACATTTTATTTTGCTTGTTCTTTGTTCTGAACCTCACAGGAGTGTCACTTGTAACCTCCCACTACCACATAGGATTGGTTTTGAGTTGGTTTGGGGTTTGTGGGTTGGTTGGTTTGGTTTTTTTTTATTCTCAGACCTGGATAAAGCATTCATAATCTCACGTCAGATTTATATACTGAGACTTCCAGTGTGCTCTCTTTCCAATTTTGCTCAAATGACCTCAGAGGCAGACAAAAGCAGAAACACTAATGCTTATTTTAATGACAGAGCAAAGCCCTTTAACCCAGAAACATCCATGGCACCACTGTGGACATTGCCAGCCAGCAGTTAGCTGTAACAGAGATTGTGGCTGGTTTCTTTCTTCCCTTCTGGCAGCAGCTCCAGCAATGCCCACACCCATGCACACCCACTTTATTATCTGGGCAAACCAGAACTTTCCATGCCTGATCTAAACTTGCCTCATCTAGAAACTGCTTTCACAAGGCATACAGCTACAAGCTGGCGCTGCTTTACTGAAAATGCATAGTGCACCTGATGGGCTGCAAGACATTTCTGGTTTATATATAGGTTAAGCTCTGAATTTCCAAGCCACATTTCGGCAAATGCTTTGATTGGATAATTACAGCACTCTGAATCCAGCCAGCCCTGTAAGTTTTATTACAAAATTATAGATGTCCCATACAGGGAGCCTCTCTCTTCCAGATGTTCTTGTTTGGGTAGGCAAAGTTTAAGAGTGGATTTGCAGAAGGACTCACACTGGCCTTAGTCTGTTCCCACTCAAGTCATACGATCACAAGACTGGAATAGATTTCCTGGGGGCACAGAGTTCAGACTCCTGCTTTCACAGGCAATGACATTATAAAAACCTTTTCATAAAGTCAACAGATTTCATCACCAGCTTCAGTGGGAGCAGAGGGGTCAGTTCTAAGTTTGCTGGAAGCTTTGACATTGATATAAGGAAACAGATACAGAAGTACAATAAAATAAGCTAAATTTAGAAGAAAACTCATGAAGTTGAGGAGGCACATAAATCAGATGAGGTTAACATGAGGCTAAGGAGGTACATAAATCAGATCTCTGGGTTCAGTATGCCTCATTTATGTTTGAAAGAGAAATTCAGATCTTAATTATGAGCCATATCTAATAGGACTGACTCAAGCCAAAAACATGTTTACAGACTGAACTCAGTGCTTTATATTCCTAATGTTCAGAGATTTTTTTCCAGTGAAGACTGCTAACCCATCTGTATTGCAACAATCTCCAAAATCAGCAAATCATCAGCTCAGAGTGGACCTGCAGAAAATATGCTCTAAAATATAGTTGCTTCTCGTTTTTGTCCATCCACTGAGATCTGAATAATTCAAAATGAGTCATTTTCTTAAAACTGTTGCATAATAACTATAATCACACCTCAGGCAAAAATGTCCCAAACTTACAAATGTATTATTTATACCAATTATAGTAAATGGTATAGTAATAGGATACTAAAAATGTACCAGGTATTTACCCAGTTTTAAAATAAGCTGTTTTCAAAAGGCTAAAATCCTCATCTTTACAAACAGAATAAAAATCAAACTTAAGACCAAAGACAGAGTAATTCTACACCAGAGGTCCAATATGCTGTATGGGGGCATTGTAGATCAGACCCTGAGGATGCATTAAAGAGAGGCCATTTTTGTTTCACACCAAAGATCTCTGACATATACTCAGCATTGTAGTAAAACAGAAAGACAAATGAAGCTTTTAATCAGCTACATCAGCACCTGTGCTACCATCAGCATCTCTGCTGAAAATAGAAATATCCCATGTGCTGAGATAACCCAATGGAAAATGTATTCCCACGTCAGAAAATTCCATCACTACTGCATCGAGGGAATAACTATAAATACTTAGGAGATTAGAGAAGGCAGGAACAGGAAAGGCCTAACAGATCATTACATCCATATGTCTCAGTGGTTTCTCAATGAATTACTTGATTTAGAGTGGGAATGGAGCCCATATGATCTGTATATGATCTGCAGTCCCATGCAGAGAACTTTTAAGGGACATTGTCTTCTAGCAGTTGACAATTCTAAGATAGCCATATCGTATCTAAAACTGAGGAACCTGAAGACGCAAATGCTCGTTAAAGTTTGGATAATTACTGTATGCAATTAATAAAACTCATAACAAAATACAAAAGCAGAAGTTACACATCAGTGTCACTCCTCCCTTCCACATGCACAGGAATATTTTCAGGCTCTCCAGTTTGCTTTAGGCACAAATGTTCCTTCCAAAAAGCCAAATAACATATTTCATAGCACCTTTTGCTTCTTTCAGTCTTAATTGTAAAGACATAAAACCTTTCATAGCTCAAACCCTTTAAATACCAGCATAAGAAAACCAAGACTGCAGCATCACATATTAGCATTTTCAGTGCGGTCAGTCTTAAAGTAACAGCTGTCCTCCCATCATTAAAGGTTACAGGTCATACCTGAAACTTGCCACAGATGTTTCCATACTCAGTGTCATCACAGCACATTAATATCTTCAGGGGAAAAAAGTTCCAAATGTAACAAGTTGGACTTTCCCAGTCTGTTCAGGCTATCTATTTTTCAACTGTTATTTTTCAGATAAGAGAAACTATGTGGAAATCACAACAGACCAGCAGAAGCATGCTCTGCTCCATGTGACAGATGTACAGAAGGCAAATAGAAGTATTCATTTCATTAAAGATGAAAATCATACATTCAGTTAAAAAGCACTAGAGATGAGTGATGAGTGATTTGAAGAGCCTAACCTTGTATCAGAAAGGGTATTGCAAACATACAAATGGGAAAAACTATGTTGAAGCAACAACAAAGCAGCAAGAATTCAGTCAAAAGACACTGTGTAGCTCATCTCTCTCCTGACAGACAGCAGCAACCTGTGGGCATTACAGAGCACTTATTTCCACTTTTTTTTTGCAGGCTAATGGGGTATCTAATGAGTGTTAGAAATGCCTAGCACTGCTGCTTCTAGGGAGAGTAAGCCGAGGAGAGCCAACAGAGGCCTCAGGCTGTTGAAAAGAATCACAGGGCTGCAATGGGCTGCCGGATGAACTATCTGGTGCAAGGCAAAGAATGGGAAGCACCTCAAGCCTTCCCTCTTGCTGTACCTCTCCTGAGGTTAGTCTTACATGGGAAAGAATTTTTTTGCATCTCTGTGGTGGCTGGGACAGGGTATGAAAAGAAGTCACTATAGAAAATTAGTTTTTGCCACTGCAGATTCAAAGGTCTAGAGGTTTTATGAAGATTACAGCTCATGAACAGCTTCAAAAGCCCAGATTGGGGAACAGAAGGAAAACAAATACTTGGTTTTGTCAAATTTATTTAGGGAGAGCTTCAGTGAAGGAAACTCCAGTAAATTATTTGTGTGATATGAAAGAATTTGGTCTCAGCTTTTCATCTTTTAAACTTGTAGTGACTGTAACAGAACTTCCCTTTGTGTACCATGGAATAGGGCTGGATAGTGCCTTGCAGCTCCTTGGCTCAAGGATTTCTGCCTTCAGGAAGATAGTAGAATAATTTAAATCATTCTAGTGTTCCCTTACTGACTTTGGCAGTTAACGATTGTATATGCAAGCTTAACGGGAAAAAAAAAATAGGAAAAGAAAGAGAGGGGAAGGGAAAGGGGAAGGGAAAGGGAAAGGGAAAGGGAAAGGACTAGAAAATAAGGGAGTCAAATGCATTAACCAACTATGGAAATAGAGGCCTTAATTGTGCTTCAGTAAACCATGACTCTGGATTGGATTTAACATTAACTTCACTATTTAACAGAGCCTTCTGGCAATGTATTTAAGTATCTCATGATGGAAAATTTTATAAATATATTTTATACATATATATGCTTATATGCACACATGTATATAGACACGCACATGACAGTACCCTTTAAATAGTGACATTTTCTCACAGTCACCACCTGGTTACCACACAAGTCACAGCAATTTCCACACACACAGCTATGCACGAGCAATATCATAATGTACCAAATTCAGTCACTGCTAGCATTTCTATGCTGCTCAACTCTAAAACCATTAATCTTCTATAGCATATATTAATATAACAAATATATTAATAGGCAAATATAATAAATAAGCATATACCAATATAACAAATATAAAACAAATAAAGAGTTTGGAAACAATGTCTTAGAAAATTTTCCAAACCCTCTGACAGTGCAACACAAATCACAGTCTGACCTAAATAGCCAGGCTGGTACTTTTACTATCTTTTACTATCAAAATGAGGTAAAACATAAGAAAGACAGATGGTGCCCAGTTGCATTTTGAATGTGTTGTTGCACACACTGGTGTCAGAGACCCAAAGAGCACAGGACACTAGTGCTCATTTGACTGACAGGCTAGTTGAGCCTTTTGTAATTTGGCAACTTCTGACTGCTCTCCTCAGGACAACCTCTCTGATGAAGAATCCTGCCTCTTTGTGGGAGGCTCTGCTTGCTTGGGTGGTTAACCAGACCTTTGTAAACCAGAGATATCCCTAGTTGCTATGCATTTAGAAAGAAGATCTGGAAATGTGTATGATAGATCAAGACTGTTACTAAGGGTAGAATGAGCACCTCACTGGCTGGGGCTAAGTTCTGGGCAGTCTTTAGAACAGAAAGTAAATGACAGACAGAAGGGCCTAATTTCCTTAAGTGCTGCTTAGGTTACTATTTTCCTATATTTAAGAAAGTAAGAAAATATTAAAAATAAATTAAAAAAAGATTAAATTACTAATAAACTTCACCCTGAGAAGAAGAAAGCTTTAATAAAGAGGTTTTCTACATCACATGAGAAAAAGAGATTGAAAAGAAGTTGAATTGACCAAACTATACATTACCCCACCAGCTCCTCAAACCACTTCAAACAAAAGTTATTTCTGTTTAGTTATAAAGATAGTTTTCCTTCTATTTCATTAAAATAATCATTAAAAAAGCACAAATTCTACTAGTAAATACAAACAGTCTGAAAATGATCATGACTGGTGGTCATGGACACAGTGATAAAATAGTTAATAAATTCTGAACTCAATATTGAAAATTCTTTGCAAATATTAACCATTTTCCATGAGCTCATCTCCATATGATTTAAGAAAAGACAGACACAAACAGAATAAAAGATTTGTTCAGATCAAACAGAAAATCAAAGGCAGAGACTGAGTTATCTTATGACTAGTCAACTTTCTTCCTTTCCATTACATGCAGCATTTAACAGATATGTTGTGTATTTCTGGAAAGAACATAGCAGGGAAGTCTTTAGCTGTTGAAAATTTGCATATATTTTTAGAGGTAAGTAGACACAAAGCCCTGAAGGACAGCTCTTAAGTTTCATTTATCAAGAGGATCCACCCACTTTAACGCACGTAAGTACCATAAAATTCATTTACTGCAAGGCTGAAAAAAATTTTCTTCCTGATACAAAAAAAAAAGAGATGGTGTGATAGAAAGTTAGTAACATCTCTTCAAAAGTAGAACCAAATAATAGATTTCTTACCACTTTCTGGCCTGAGAGGTAAACCAACAGGTGGACACAGGTTAGGCATGATGTTCTCCAAGTCAGCTGAAAGCAGAAAAAAACCCGAAACATTTCAAAACAATTATACTTGAAGTTATAATATGTAATCAACACCTCAATATTTCCAGCATTACTTCTGGGATCTAAATATTGCACCTTCTCACCACAGACACCAAAAGTAAGGACAGAACATGCTTTTTTAGCTAACCCTTTTGGCTCCTACACAAAACCAGACTTCCTTAGACTTCCATATTTAAAAAAAATCCTATGAACACTTTTCAAAACACAGTTACTTTTGAACAACTCATTTCAGTAGTTCTGTGTTTTCCTCTGTGCTCGTCTCTGTATTTGGTATTGTGCATCACAAGAGACCTGATATTTTCTCTGCTTTCTGATTAGCTAACTGGAATTTCTCTAAAACGAGAATTATGAACAAGCAAGTTTCCAGCAGAAAACTTTCCAAATTAAAATTCAAATAAACATTAATATTTTCCACACAGAAAACTTCTGATTTGCTAGTATTTCCCTTAAACATTTTGCAATTTTAAATAACAATCAAGAAGTTTCGCCCGTGCATTCATGTTTTGTAAAAAATGCACGTAACCAACAGATATTTGTAAAAGCTCAGGAGTTTTACCACTCATTCTGACAAGAGTGAAGAATTAAAAGTATCCAGAACTTGCTTCAAAATGCTCCTCAGATCAGCTTCTCATTGACTGAGATGCAACCATAACTATATGTACAAAGTCAAATCACTAATGATCAGAGCCGTGCACACAAACAGCTCACGTCAACGCATTACAAAATGTGGAGGCACAAGAACCAACCTACAATCTGATTGTGGACTAAACTCAAAGACCCTGCCTCATGCTAACATCCCACTGCCTACGATAAACTTCTCCTTCAGATTTCACTCATTTTCCCTTTTAGCCTCGGAGGTTATTTGTTCCTCTTCCTGGTTCCCAGACCCCCAACACACCACCACAACTGATAGAAAATTTTGTCTGCAAGTATCTCAATTTGCATAAACATCTGTGTGTTATGGTGGAAACATATCTGAAGCTTCCTCACTACCTGAGGAAATGTCACTATTTCTCCTAAATCTACACCCTTTGCATACACCCCAGGCTTCTGCTCATCATCCCTCTGCCTGTGAAATGAGCAGCATCCTTTATTTTAAGTTGGTTCTTTGCCATTGAGAGGAAAAACAACTCCAAAAAGTGGAAATACATCTACACCTCCACTGTCTCCTCTTCAATTCTGTCTACCATTCTTCATTCTGCCCCTAGTTGCCTCTCAGATACCCCTGCCCACAGGGTCCTGACATTGCTTACTTTGTCAGGGCTGTTGTTTCCTTCCTCAGTGCTAGACACTCAGCCCATCCCTCCTTACAAGCTTCCATGGTGCCTTCCAACTCTGTGCTGTCTCTACAAGGGATGCCCTGATAGAACACGAAATGGATGGTCTAATGAGCCGAGTGTCAACACAGGACATGAAAACCTCAGGATTAAATTCATATTTCAAATACTTAAGAGTGTGAATGAAGGTTTTCCTAAAGCTTACCCACACTGTAAAGTGTCGTGTACTGCCAGGATATCTGATCTCTACACAGCTTTTGAATGGAATTACCTTTATATCACATGTCTTGGAAGGTATATATCCACTCTTCATGCCACTCAGATATCAGCCCTTCTCTACTCTGCAAGAACTAAAGGAGTTTAAATGCAAGAAAAAGTACTTCTTACCCATCTTTTTTCCCCTGATTCCATCAACATCACCAGACCCATCACTGTGGGGCCTTGCTGCCCTCAATGGAGTTCAGCAATGTTCTGTCTGTGTAGACCCAGTCATATGGGCTACCCTCCCATAAACAGGGATACATCCAGACAGACATTTGTTTTCTTTATTGTTTCTGTTATGTTAAAGAATAACAAAATAAAAATAGACCTACCCAAAAAGAGCCTGACAAATGACAAAAACACTGACATTTTTCAACAAAGTAATGGAGCCTTGCTTTGCCAGAGAAAGAAAATTCTCTTTGACTAGGAGTGGGTTTGATTCCTCTTCATGAAACAACCTAAATTCCCATGACTTCTCTTCTTTTTCAATATGTGATGGCTTTTTACTGCTTGAAGAATGCAGTGCTACCTTGGAATTTGGTCTTGGACCTTTTTTTATCAAAACAGCTAAAAAGTGGATTTTAAATTCTGTAACAAAATCAAACATTTTGAAGTTGTGCATCCATACACACTCACACAAACAGTGAGAAACAAAGAATGACACCCTGACCACAGCTGTGCAGTGGAACAAAATATATTTGGATTCTGGTATTGGTCACAAGTCTTCCACACAATCTAAGAAATTAAACTATACCTCTTTGAGGGATTTATATTCCTTTTCTATTAAAAGAGAGATTAAATTATGCCTTTAATTCTCTTGCACATACTTGTATGCCTTGTCTATTTGTAATCCTTGCAAATGGATCTTCCATTTGAAAGCTAAAGATTAGACTGAAGGTAAAGAATAAACTTCTATGTGCAGAAACCAGTTGGAAAATCCATGTCCCCTGCATCACTTACCAGACTTTTGGTACCAGCCAAATGGGTGTATTCTGACTTCAGCATCTTGTGAACTACAGTTTGAAATTTGCCAAGAACTTCTTGTTCCCTCAGCACATGTCTGGATTCCTAGGCTGTTCAGAATCAGGCACACAATCTTTCCACCTGCCAGGGAAATACACTGCTATAGAAATTATGAGAAAAAATTTAATCTTCTAGATAATATTTTGAGGAAAGTGAATATAGCACAATTCCACAGGGTGTTAAAAGAAATTCCACTGACTTAGAAATCAAAGATGAAAAATACCTAGAATGGGCCAGGTTTTACTACTGTTGAAAACAGTGTTGAAAAATCACAATTAATTCAATGTGAGGGAAGACTGGTAATCAATATTATAACCCAGTAAGGTCACTAGGACTATCTCCACTGAGCAAAGATCAGGACGACTTTTTTGAGCAAGCAGCCCTTTCTGGTTAGTGCAATCCTGCACATAAAAATCTGCATCCCTAACCCACCCCCCTAAACAATAAGTCAACTAATGTTATGGAGAAGAAGTTAATAAATGAGAATTGACAGTTTCCTGGAGTTCTATCAGTTTGAAATTCATGCTGTTTGGACTGCAGCCTCTTAAAGACTCATTCTTATGAAGTTTTCTTAAGAATTTCTGAGACATAGAACGTATCATTGGGCTGAACTCCTAGAAATGGTTATGATTATTCAAAAATATTTTAAAGAGCATTGCATAAGATCTGCAAGGGTTTGTAAGTGCCCTTCACAGCAAATGAATGGTAAAAATCATAATAATAAAGGAGTGAAATTATTTTAAAAATAAAAATAGTGAAAAAATACCTGATAGCTGAGAATCATTAAAAAAGCCAAATCCCGTGCAACAGGGGTCGGCATCACACCAGCGCTCACAGTCAAAAAAGCTAGGAAAGGAAAAAAGCAATTACTTTTATTATCAGTAGTAATCTGTCTTTACCATGAAGAAGGGAAGAGAGGATACTGCATAGGGGAGAGACATCAAGAACCTGAAGAGATGCTTTTCACAGTAAGACTATCTCATGGTTCTTCATACTTCATAGACTTCCATAGGCACTTTACATTTGTAGATGAAATTATGTTCTAACAGTGTACATCTACCAGACTACATCTAATAATTTAGATTGGTATTTTGATATCTGCTCTAAAAACCTACCCATCTGAAACAGTTTTCCTGCTCATGTCAGTCTTATTTCTCACTGAGATCCCAGTTACTTTCTGGAATGGTAGACGTCTGTAGAAGTTCTTCACAGAACTTTTTAGAGTGACTGGAAAGAAAAAGTAAAACAAAACTGGAAAAATCAGCTTAACCTTAAAATTTACGTGTGCTGGTCAAGTAATCACATGGTAAAGGTAAAGTGTATGTTTGTATGCTACAATGGGCTCAACCATTAAAATGTAATTTTTACACTATCACAATAAACTTTTGAAGGTTAATGCTGAAGATGAACAGAAATCCAACAAGCAAAGGCTCTAAAAACTTAGCAAAGTACATCACCAAGGAAAGACTTCTAATCCAGGGCTTCTGAGACCTGTATTGGTGTTATTCCTTTCTCAAGGTCCAAATCTGGGAGACAGCTCCAAAATGGAAGACTCCAGTGTATTCATGCATTAGCCAACTTGTGCTATACTTTGAGCTTCCCAAAAAGACAAGTGGACCTCTACATTTCCACAGCAAAAGTATTGGCTCCTGCACAGTGATAATAGGATTGTTTGTTCACCTTCCACACCCAAGCACTATGAGAAAATCATTGAACTTCAGAAGCCTTCAAAGAGCAGAGATTAAAAACTACATCTAACACTCTGGATTTTCTAAATAATTAAAAATTAGAATATTATACTCAATGACTTTAAATTTTTGCATTTATTAACTCCCATGGAAATTTTAATGGTTGAAAATGGGATTGGTGACATCCCAAAGACATTTTACCCACATTATAAAAAGATCTAGACCTGGTATACAAATTATTTGAGCTACCCTTGACCTCTCTAAATTGCTAATATCTGAGGTGAGGTTGGAACTCAGGGTTACCTTCCATTTTGAACTGAAAATGAAAAACCATACCCAGAACAGTCTGACCTTCCCTTGCCCCATCACATCTCAGGACTCTTTCATACGTTCAGACTTTTTATCTCAGAATCAAGAGTCAAAGCACTACATTAGATTATTAAGTTTAAGGTATACATTATACATCTAAATCCCCAAACTTGCCTATTTTATGATACAATTTCTGTGGTTTTTGGGGTAGCACGGTTTGACAGTTTTCCAGTATTTGACCGATGTTGCCATCACAAATCTGCGATTCTGGATAGAGAGTGCACACAAAGTATATGTCTGTGGCATTTTGAAGGTCTGCCATTCGACAAAACTCATCTTCTTCTGCACAACCTAGGAAGCAAAGTCACCAAGAATTACACACACATGAGGGTTTCTTCCCCTATTTCACTTCAGGACTTCAGTTCACTTAAAGCTACCCATCAACAAACAACTAAAAGCGAGTGTCAATATTTTTCTATTATGGTGCAAGAGAAAGAGGGACAGATTCAGTTTCTAGGACACCAAAGAACAGGTTCACCTGAAGAGCACAGAAAAGGAGCTACAGCACAGCTAACTGGAAAGATACATTCCCCAGCTGTGACAAGCATTACCCCAGTGTATCAATGTCACTTTGACATTGTGATTTGTAATGAAATTTCTTTCTTTTCACTAAATTTCGTGTGCAGACTGTATATATAGAATAACACTGCATTAGTTGTGGGTCTCTTACTTTAAAGAATGAAAATGACAGTAAAATTAAGTATTTCCTACAATGTCCTCAGAAGTTTCTGCAAATGTTTCTGAAGTGTTCATACATTACACACAAATACAAAAAAAACCCAAACTTTTCCAGAATCAACTGTTCAAGCATTAACTTGTAGCAGCTTGCACTGAAACCTGCTCCTCGTTAATAGTACACCTTCAGAAAAGAAACAAAGCTGTCAAATTAGTTTCTTAATTCCTGTGGCAATGGCTTCTATAAATACATATATGTCAATCCTTAATTTTAAGCACACATAGCTCTACTGACTTCCTACAGTGATGTTTATGCACTGTTTAGTACTCTTGATTCTACCCTCCCTGGTAGCCAGAGTTAGAAAATTTCTCCATTTATTGCATAAAAATACATTCTTAATCAACCCTGAATATCTGTATTTTCCCTATTGGATGGGGTCTGTTTGGAAGGGTAATTTTCAAGAGGAGCAGAGTATTGCCTAAGCTGCATCTTCTACTTCTCTTGCCCAGAACAGGGATACCCTGGTGATGAATGATGGGCAGCATTCCTGTCACAGCAGACAAAGATTGTAAGGGACAAACAGGTGGCCCCACTAGCAACTTCCATGACAATTTGGTGGGTTTTCCCCCAAAAAATCCTCTCTCAGTCCAGAATTTGTACTCATCATGATTATAATACCTATTAAAAGATTTTAACTGACTATTATTCCCTACAGAATATCAGTATTCAAGAAGTCTTACGAGTGAGACACCAAAGCACAGCTTCCTCTGCTGAGTACTTCTGCCTGAAGATCCAGTACTGCTGGTAGGGGAGAGAATAGTTCTGGTCACTTCGTATTTGGCTGTTGTCCATCAGGTAGAAAAGATCCTTTGTGGAATCTGATATTCAAGCAAACAAACAAACTGCTCAAATCCACAAAAAGCTTAACTATCATCTGGAATAAATGATTTTTTTATTTAATATAAGATTCTGCCTTTCACAGTAAAACAGCTGCAACTGTTTTCTTGGGCTAGCATATGCCAAAAGCTGGTTTTAATAACAAAACTGTCCACCCACAGTTATTGGTTTTTGTGTAGTCAATGCCTCCTCAGGCAATGAGCTGTGCTGCACCACATGATATTGTCAGACTATTTCCACCATCCAAAAACTAGATGAAAATCACAGCTCCTAGAAGTAAGAAGGTTCATTCTGTCACGCAACACAGCATCCTAACAGTAAAGTCAGATGCCTAGGAGGATGTTTACAACTTCTTAATCAATCTAATTTTACTAATCCAAAATACAGCAGTTTCATCATATTCCCTTGAGAAATTTTTACACCTCTCAGTGTTAAAAGTTTTCTTAACAAATCTAATACCTATTTCAGTCAATTAACCTTATTTCTCTTAGTTTATGTTCCCACAGGCCACATTAAATAACTCATTTCTGTCACCTGCCTGTGATCTTTAGACACATATGCAATACTTTATATCTCCTGAGCTCCTTCTGAAACTGTCAATGACAGCTATTTCAGGTTGTTTTCAAATTAGTCTCTTAAAATGAGGGAATATTAAAGTAAGGGGACTTCACTGATCTCTTAAATTTTTTTTTTCAGAAACACCTTTTTACTTATCATGCCATCAGCAGGTCTCATTCCCAGTTACTCGATCATTGTGAGAGATTCTGTTATTTAAGCTTACATGCATTGAAACAGCCAGACAAAAATGAAAATAGGAAAGTAAATGGTGATGATTGCAGCTGAAATGAGAAGCTCCTACTGGTATGCTGGGAGTGCACAATAGCTTTGGATATTCTATCAGGAAATAGTAAATACATGTTACCATGTGCTTTAAGCATGATCCTAATACAATCTCCATAACTTTTTAAAAAAGGTAACATGTAAGTGTTGTTACCTCCCAAGTATTAACTTCAGCCTTTCTCTTCAAACAGTTTGTGTCATGACTAGACTAAGGGATGAAGGAAGAAACTGCATTCCTTGCATAACTGCAGGTTTTAATGATATCGCCAGCCAAAGAAAGGTAAATGGGAACCCTGAGGGCTGCACTCATGCCTGGGCAGGTAAACACAAGAGAATTTCACCCGGTGGAAAAAAAAAAAAAAAAAAGTGAATTTTTTTTTATCTCATGTTTTAAGAATAGACTTTCAAATGCCACTAATTGTATAGGAGCACCACTGAGTAAATTGACATTTTAGTTTAGCTTCCTTTCAAATTACCCAAGCAAAATTAGCAATTCACTTCATGTTAGGATTTTACTTGTATTAAATCACATGCTCAGGTATTCATCAAGGTTTCTCAGCAAAGGTTACAGCTCATTAGAGATTAACCAGATTATTCTCAACAGACTCCACTGCTCTCTTTATCTTAGGATTACGGTGCTGAAGGCCCAGATGAACTCTCATAAATTAATACAAATTAATTTGGGTATATAGACAATAGAGTAGTGAGCAGACCCTGGAAGAAAAAAGGAGCTAGAGAACTTCACAGGTCCCTCACTTTCATCATGCATGGAAGAAACACTTGTGATTGCAGTTTCATCCTGAGTTTCTCTAAGTATTATATTTACAGTCATATTGTCTGTAACAGTAAATATACCAGGGTACCCAGGCTAAGGATTTGACTCCTGAGTTTATGCAAAATTTTTTCTCAGCCAAATAATATTTCCTGAGTATTTACAGGTCCGTATGTCTGAAAAAACAAACTTCCATGAAACATTTTAACACTTTCATTTCCAGCCTAGCCTGGGAAGGTAAAAAACTCCTTCTGACAGGAGGCTTATATTTTGAATCTTTCTCAAAATCTGTATTGGACTTGCTGCCTAAGAGAAATCCCATAAACTTCACAATTTCCATAACATTTTATTACATATATGCCTTCTCTGTCCACCCATACTACAATACCTGAAAAAGTTAGCTCATTCTCTGTCTTCAAAGTAGTATCAACACATGCAGAGGTTTTAGGTCGGGTGACCATATCGGAGCCTGGAATGCAACAGGAATTAAAGAGCACAGTAAACCTTTTCATCTTTCTTCCACAAAATAAGATCATTTTTATTGAGTTCCCCAACTTAACAAATATTTTACAATGAACCATTTAGAAAAATTCCTTAGGCAAGTTCCACCAACTGTTGAATCACAAACAAGTAAAACCATCTCCATATAACTTTGGGGTAAACCTAAATCAAAACACACTGTTTGGAGGACAAAGGCAAATTCAGTATTCACAATCACTACACATTCATTATCAGCGCTCTGGAGGCTGCATGCATTCATGAAGCAGTACTACAAATCATTTGAGCTGGTCCTGCTATGTATATTGCAACACTCAGAAAGTAGATGTGTGAAAATAACACATAAAGGGTAATCATGCTAATAAAAATAAACTATTTAGTTATGCATAAAGTGCCAAAGTACTATGGTACCTGAACACTGATGGGAAAATGGCAAGTGTTTCCATTATACCATTTTCATGGGTATTAAAGGTTCTCAGACACAAGAATTTACCCAAATTGCATGACACTGTCAGTAATAGAATTACTCCAGATAACATCCACCCCTTACAGAAAAGACTTTCAAGTAGTATCACAATTTGGACAGTAAAAAAAAATAAATGTAAATCACACCCGTTGTAGGACACACATCTGCCACTGCCTGCGGTTCATCAGAAGTTTTCTAACAGCTTCTGTGAGATAACTCACCTCTCCACAGGTAAACTTGATGGAAGGTAGTAAAATTTCTTTCTGTCTCTTCTACCAACTTAGAAGCTAATGAAGAAAAAAACTTAATTAGAATATCTTCTCAAATTAAACAGGTAGTATTTAAATGCTCAAAAATTGCATTAAAAACACATCACTAGACTATGTAGCACCTTATCTACAATACAAGACCCTAAGAAAGAAGGTCTCAGGTGTCCCAGTGTTATTCTGGGATCAGGGCACCAAGGCTTTACTTTATTTTCCATCAATTTTTCAGACAGCTCTGGGCATCTGTCTTTTCACTGTTGATCCAGGCTTTAACTTTCTTGCAGATTATTTGCTTGATTATTCCTGAATTAAATACTGGAAGTATTACAGGGTGTTATGCTAAACTTATTCTTCTCTTCCATTTACGTTCACATAGTAAAACATGAGAGGTTCATCTAACAATGCATCTAATTAGAGAATTCTTACTCCCTTGTGATTGTACAGATCTGGATTTACTTGAGAAAAAAAGCAGTGAAGTACAAGGGCAGGCTGGTGAAAAAGGTAGAGTCTATACAAGAATCGAAGTAATGTAAATTGAGATAATTCATTGACATACTTCCACTGAACACTTGTCTTCCCAGGGTAAAGGAAAATTTCTCTTTTTCATCATAGCTCACACCTTGACATATCCCATCTATGATAGATGTTGGTGTTGAACTCAGGCCATTTGCATTGCAGATCAGCACATCTGGGGAGCTTATCAAACTACACAAAAAGGTACCTAGGTTGAGGCAAAGAGAGAGTTGCATCACTCCAATAATGCTTTACACCACACAGTTTTCCATCCAAGCACCTCAATAATTTCCCTAAATGCCACTGGAACCTATGCCAGTGAGACAGATAACCTTTAGCATATTCAGAGCCGTACATTCAAACTGGAGTACTAAGGTTAGCTATTCATACCTAAACTAAACATTTGTAGCCTGCTTTTCAGAGATTTCAAGCACATACTACTATGACCTAATAAAATATTACTGTTATCTGATAATACTCAGCAGTGTTCTCAGCATTTTATAGCACCACAGAGACACATTCAACCTTTGGTGGCCTTGCAATCTCAGACTCTGAACCAAGAAAGCACTTACTTTATTACTGGGATGGTTTCCTGGACAGGTGCCTGATTTCAGACAGCCCAGGCCTGAATATCCCCCAGCAACACAACGCGAGTCAGAGGGACCAGGATGCTTAAGTCCATGTGTTCTGATGCCAGTCTGTTACCATAACATCTAGACAATACTCAGCTCTTGCTTCACACTTGCCGTCACAGCTTAGGCATTTCTGTGGCTTTACAGTACCCTTTTTGGTGTGTTTTTATGGATTTGGTACACAAGATATTGAATATTTTTACTTTTTTGTTCTTTTTTTTTCTATATTTTTTTAAATGCTAGTCCAAGTAATGTATTTACACATAGTATTGAGCCAAATAGGTCACAAAACAGAGAGCCCTACAACATTAAACTTGTCCACACCCACTTCTATGCTCAGAAGTATGGAGAACCCAAACATTTGATGGTAAATATATAGAGAAATGGACCTTGTAAGATCACCTAGAATAATTTTATGCCAAAAAAAGAAAAAAAAAGGAGATGCCCAAATAGAAAAGAATATTCTAGAAACATTTGCTCAACAACAAAGTTTCTTCAAATCCAGGATCAGTTTCCACTCCAAACTGGAGATATATCAGTCAGTAATACATGCCTGGATTTGTAACAGTCTGTCTTTAAGGACTTTAAGGAATGAGGCATCTCAATTAGAACTTCATCTTTTTGATAGGAAATGCACTTCCAACAGGAGAGTTGATCATATGTGAGCTCAAAAAGAAAATACAAAAAGCAGGGACTGACACTAAGTGCTTAAATTTGCTGGAAAAAATCTGGGCTGTTCCTCAGTCTCAGCTCTGCCAGACTCAGCTCATCCCACTTGTTCTCCTAGCTAGACACCAAGATTTAAGAGATTACAGCATGCAATAACATAATTCCCTGTTTAGCATCTTTTTTTTTTTCCTGCTGTAAAAAGGGAACTGATTTACATTTGCACTACAAGGACTCTGTCTAGAGGCACTGTCTTAATTCCCCCATCAGCTGAAAGACACTGACTTCTGGTAGTCGAGCTGCATTAGGTAAGGAGACGGGGTGTTCTGAACAGTTTATCTCATCTGGATGCTGATGCCTAAAGGAGGTCAAAAGAATTATCCTTTTAAAATTTCTCTCTGAGGACGTTTGCTACCTTAGGTCTTTATCTCTGTTGCTTCAGGACGAGTCTTGGGCATTACTCAAGTTCTGCCCAAACCAAATAATGTCAGTGATGTAGAGGCAGGCTGTTGACACTGATAGGATGTAGACATAGGAGTACTTTGTCCAAAAATGAGTTCTACTCAGTTAGCACTGGTTTTCTACTGTAGAATTTTTTATTTTACAGTTAGACAATACCTCCATCAAGCGCTATCTGACTCAAGATGAAGCCATCACAGCAAGACTCCCTGTTGCAAGTTTGCCGACAAAAGAGTTGAACATCAGTCAGAGGTGCAGTAGCTGACGAGAGCACCATGGAGCGATACACACCAGAAGCCACATTCTGAAAACTGGTTCTTTCAAAGGTCTTGATTCCCGAGGAGTTAAATTCTAATTCTGTGTAGACAAAGAGGAAAGAAATGTTCAAAAGAGCTCTAGTGGAGCTAGGATTCTTTTGGATTGCCTGCAAACTGGAGCTGGGTGAAAGTTTTATGATAAGAAATCAGCCTTAAAAAGTCCTTGTCTGAGCTTTGAGTTTCAGATGCAAGATATGATAATCAATTGATTTGGTGCAATTATACCCGGGTAATTGATCAGAATGCACTGCCAGGATAGGAAAAACAGCATGCAGTTAGGCTGGTAATATTCCACTTTCAAGCATTACATAAATAACTCCCAATTAGAAATGAAACAAATTTATCTCATTGAAAAAGTAAAATGTGTAATCTGTCCAGCATAACAGAATCTGCAGTTAAGGCTTCTGCTGACTAGACAGATATATGAAGCCATGATTCATATCATTCTGGATCCAATTAGCAATATAATCAGAAATCTAGAGTAGATCTGGTTAACAAGATTACACTGATTGCAGCTCAGGGGATTTGTCTTTTATTCAGGTGAGACTTAGCTCTTTATTATTATTAATAAATGGTGATTCAGAGGTTTGAATAGAAGTATAAAGACAGTGACAGGAGAGAGTTTTAACTCAAACCCTGCAGCATTCTGCATTTGGTTGTCTTGATTCAAATTTGGCATGAGGCTTAAAGTTGGGCACATGCTGGATGGGACATGCACTGGTATCAATCACACTTGGGTAAAGAGAAAAAAAAACATATTTTTTACATTCATTAGTTCAGCTGAATCACTTTGGGATTCGCGAGAGAGCACATTATTTCTTGGCTGGTATATTAGTAGGACAATTCACAATGAAAATTAACATGAACTGTTAAATTATGTGCCAACTGGTTATTAATAATACCTTAAATATTCAACTAACAAACTGCTTAATAAAGAGAAATCATAGTACAACAGGAGAGAAAATAATAGAATAATACCTTGAATAGAATATGAGGTTTTGTAGGACTATCTGCTGGAGAAATGGTAACAAAAGCTGTATTCCTAATTTGTAGGGAACAAGACATGAAGGGAATATTTGCTGAAGTTTTTGGGCTATCACTCAATGTTAAACTCTGAAAAGTATTGTGTCTTCTTACACAGAGATGCTCCCCATATTTAGTCATGATCTTATATAGAAGTAACTACAAGTTTGGAAACAGAAGTCTAACATTAGATGAGTGATTCACATCTGGTACCTTTCTTCAAATAGACCATCACTGCATCTCCACCTGGATTCCTGACATGAAGCAGGCAGCTGAGATGACTGATGTGGGTGACACTGGGGTTGCCCAAAACACCTTGGGCCTAAGACAGAAAAAAGGCACACACATTAAATACAACCTAATTTATTTCCCCTCCTAAAACATACTTTCCTTATTTATAAACTCAGGGAAGAGAATTAGCACACACTGTTTATAACCATCACAGTTCCATGTGGATACTTTTTATCCTATCAAAGTGAGATCTCAACTCTTCGATGACACGTTGTGTTTAAAAATAGTGAATAAGAAGATGTCACAGTGCTACAGAGCACACAAATCAAATCCTGGGCTAGAGGAAGGGACTGAGAAATGATGATTGGTTTAGGTGACTTGATTACCAACCTGGATAGTTTTAGTCTGGATCATTCAGATTAACCCTTCTTTATATTAACCCTATTTCCTGGCTGCAGGAGCTCAACATGTTTTAAGAACAAAAGTGCTGTGTGATATTTCAACCAAACATTTGGATGTCACTTCTGGAAACATCTATGTGTAGTTTCTTTACCACCTTGCAATAATTTGTTACTGCCATAGTGAAGAGCAACATTCGAGGAGTTAGGTAACAGCTTGCTTTCTTCTGTGATGCTGTCTACTTATATTGAACATACAATGTTAAGATAAACACATTTTTAAATATGATCATTTTTACCGATCTGGAGGTGGTGCAGTTGAAGTTGACTTCAGCAGCACTATATAATTCACAGAGAACTTCAGCACCAGCAGGAGTTACAGTTGCAAAACCACATACATCTTCCCTCTCACACTCTGAAAACCAGGAAAGAAACCTTAGCATTTCATCTGCAAAATTTCTGCTACAAATTCCACTGTTAACTGCCATTTGTGTAGTTTTTTCACCCATCAATCAGACTGCAAGCTCATGAATTCCATTAGCTAGGAGAACTTCAGTATTCAATTATTTTAGTAGAGGGTTAGGTTTTTAAACTAAATTAATGCAAAAAGTTGTTCACCACCTGATGATACCAAGAGCTGAATTTGTTCTAGCCACCCACACAAATATATGTCTGTTAGATGATTCTGTCTGAGGCAGGCAGGAAGCACTCTCATGGACCATTTTGCCAGAACATCATGTCTGCCTGATACAAGGCAAACAGGTTGCAACGAACATCAGAGCAATAGGAAGGAGGGAAACATCAAATTCTTCAGTCGTGCCAGCCGCCTCTGCAGCAATCTCCTGGCCAGTGTAAGGGAGTGAGCAGCCATCCCTTTCAAGATTCAGGCGTGTCTGAAGACCCCCTCACTACTAACTTGCACTCAAAGCTCTGACCTAGAACAGGAGGTGACACAGTTTCCAAATGACTTTAGTACACAGTCAACCATCTTAGATCAAAACATCATCAGAAATATAAGCTAAGACTTTGTAGGGAAGCAGAAAGGGCAATATTAACCCTTACCCTTCATTAAGCACCCCAGCAGTAATATTTTTCAGCAGTGCTACCATTTGGCAGTGGATGTAACTTCTAATGACATTACAGGCTACATGCACTGAATCAAGTGGCTTGTCAAAAAGGGTGTCTTTTCCTGCCTCAGTTGATTCCTACCATTGTCTCTGCTCACTGTCTTGTTTTTGAAGGTCTTCAGTTTCAGAGGAAGGTGCAAGAAACCTTACAATATACAGCTAGGGGATGAATTGCTGCGGGAAAATTATACTAGTAATGCATAGGTATTCACTTTTTGGCATGAGACATGACTGGCTCCAGCTAGACCACAGTATGTGACAGGAAGATACTGACTTTGTCAGACTTCTGTGATGTCTGACCTACAAACAGGCCACCTGTGTTACTACTGCCAGGGTGGTTTTATTTTTAACATAACCCCTCTGCCTCTCTTCACAGTCTGAGCATTAGGAGACAGAAGGTGATACTGATTCAAAGCACCCTGAAAGCAATGCAGTGATTCCCCTTGGTTTGAGATGACTTTGAACTAATACAGACCATCAAACATGATGTATCCAGATGTAATATAATATATACACTGTAAGGCACAGCAGAGGAATATCCCTGCACTCCTTATAATATCCTTCTGATGTAAGGATGATTACTCTTCTTTTATGTGCCAGACAGGTAATTAGGGAAGAGGTAAAATCTTGGTTTTCACATGTCCTGAACTCCAAAATCCTTCGAAAGACCGCACATCTGAAGTCTGATGAATGCTTCCTGATCTGAATCCCAGCTCTCATCTGTACTGCAAACTATACGAACTAGCTTTAAAGTCAGATGACTTGTATGACATGGTATATAAAGTCAGAAGACTTTTTTCTGAAAGGAAAGACCAATTATCTTCCAAAAACCAAGGTCACCAACAGTTGTAAATATCTTGCAGTGAATTGGTGCTGAACTGCAAAACATATCTATGGAACATAACTATAAGCTCATCATATAACAAGATACTTTCTATGATGGATGGTGTTGTCTCTACATATTTTCTGAGAGGTCTCCTCACCTGAAATGCACTGAAAAGCTACACTTTGCAGGTCTCCCCCAAATGACTGAGACTGAAGGACTTGAGCTTCTTCTGACCCATAAATCACTCTGGAGGCAGAAATTCTGTCAAATTTTCTGAGCACTGGAAAACAAACAAACAAACAAAAAGTAACCAGTACCTATGCTCCTGAAGAGAGACAAAGACTTTAGGTAGAAAAAAAAAAAAAGAAGAATTCTTAGGGAAAGAGGTTTGCTCATGAAGTTATGTACCACAACTCCACAGATAATACAGGAGACAGCTGGACTGAGACTATAGTTTCTGTTTCACAAAAAAAAAAAAGTGTCACAAGATGTTTTAAAAAACAGTTAGCCAGGATCAGGCTGAGTGTTTATATTCAAGTGAGACTTCTCTTCCAGCAGCAGACTGGTCATCTCTCATTACTTGTTCATGGCACTGAATCAACTGTTGAGTCAACACGGGAACCAACTTTCGGTAAAACAGCCACTGAAGCAAGAGCCAGCTTCAACAGAATTTGGTTAGAAAGGAAATCTAAGAACTTTATCACTTGTTTACAGGAGTACAACAGCCTGATCTCCACAGACATCAGCTCGGGGATCTATACAAGGTAGTATGTCCCACACGCTTCTTTTTTATGCCTTCATTGGACCTTTTAAGTCCAGACTGTCACTTTACTTACCAAATCCTTTTATCTACTCTCTGAATTGGACCTACTGCACCCCAGTGTAAAGATGTCTGACAAGCAACACTGTTCACAAACTGGGAAAAGCTCACAGGGTCTAGAGATGCAAAACCCAACAGTCACTAAATGGGGCAAGGAATACAATTTAAACTCCAGAAGATTTGGTCTTGGCTGTGTATTGAAGATCATAGTATGGTGAAGGGACACAGAGTGGCACCACCACTACCCCACTGAGGTTGCTTCTACCTGCATTACAAAGGGGTTTGGTACAGTAGGTCCACATGGTGATATACTGGTATCTTTCAGCAAGCACAACATATTAAGGAGCAGAGAAGAACGTAGTGAGTGAGCATCACCCCTGTCATGAACAGGCTTCTCTAAACATCCCAGATGAAAGCAAACCTCTGACTCACTTCAGTCAATGCCTGGCCTAGACCTAAAAGAGCTAAGAAGCAGGAGCCTCATCTCACCGCCTGATCTCAGCGGTAGCAGATGTGTGCTTGTGGAAGAACAGGGCTCAGCCCTTCTCTCCCTTGCACAAAGGGGCGCAGAGGTCCACAGGAGGATCCCAGGTCTCTCTCCCTGAAATGTCTGGATAAACCACAAAATAAAAGTGAGAGATAAGTTCTTAAAACAATCATTTGCACTCTCAGAGCAAAACAGTCGGGGCTAACTTAGAAGCAAATGTCAGGGCTGACTCAGCAGGTGCATTTGATAAAACTATCATTTCTGCTCAGAAAAAAAAAAAAACAGGGGCTAGACAAACACAAAAAAAACCTCACACTCCATCTCAGCCGGGGAGAGGGCTGAATGATGGTGTAAACAGAGGTGGAAGTTTTTTCCTTATGAGAAACACAGGACACCAAAATGTAAATGTTAGCTTAATTCTGCACTAAACTGAATCCTTTCTACAACTGCAGCTTGCAGTGATGCTTGGATAAATACAGAAGTCACATATGTTCATAAAACTGGAAAAAAAAAAAAAAGTGGGTTTGCATTGTTTGCTGCTCTCTTTTCTAAAGAAAAAAAAAAAGAAAAAAGAGAAAATTTTAAATGTTTTTCTTTACTTCTGATTTTTTTTTCCTAATTCTGGCTTCATCCCACCTCTCCATTTTCTCTTCAATGATATGGGGGAAAACTTAAAAAGACATAGAAAGTGCAGTGAAGCATTAAACTGAAAACATTGCAAAAATAATAGAAAAGCTGCATTTTTTTAGTTCTTAAATTTTATTTTTAATGTATAAAAGAAAGTACAATGAAAAATATCCTACCAGCTTCCATTTTCAGGAACTTGTTAACTCACTGTGCCCTCTTCTCAAAACTAATGTATATAACCAGTCAGCCATTTCACAGCGTCAGTGCATAGCAGAAATTCTTCACCTCACATTATTAGAGTAAAACTCTGTTTCCTATCCCTGTTGTTGCAATAGATGATAAATGTGACTTAAAATGTAATGAGAGATAACAATACAAATGAGCATGGGCTGTTACAGCTTATTACTATGCATTCATACAAAGGAATTCCTCCTCCATCTAAAGACTTAAAAATGGAAGAACAGCTGGGTTATTTATTGGCCATGCCCAATCACCACCCTCCTGTCAAAGCAAGATCAGTCTTCAGACCCTGCTGTCTTGTTGCATGCTGAATTCAGTTAAGGGAAATAAAAAGGAGTGGGGGGAAAACTAAAAACAGAGATAATCAGTTTCACTTTATATAATGCTTTCTGGAAATGCAGCATGATCTTTAAAAGAGAAATTAAAAAATTAAATGCATTAGGATATAAATTATTTAAAACAAACAAGAAGAAACAAAAAAACCCAGCAAACAAAAGAATTCAAACCAAACCAACCAACCAAACCCAAGACATCCTGGGTTTTCATTGTTGGTTTTTTAAACCCTGAATTGTCAATGCTTATAAATATTTATTTGTAGTGAAATCTTCTAGCATGATTCACAAAAAAAAGCACAGATATGTAGAACTGCTCCATCCTTGGCAAAGTCAAAAATGCATACACAGGAAAGCTCAAGGTAAGTAACAGGAGAATTAAGCTGCTGCGAGTCCTCTGTCCAGAGAAATATCCAAAATACCCTGTGACTGAGCAGCAGAGGCTAACACTTTGTGTTTATAGCTATGATCAGTCTCTGAGTATGCTCAGAGAACAAAGCTGCTATTTTAATTGAAGATACTTTTGCAGGCTCTTCACAACTGAGGGGTTCCATTTCACACTCCTTCCACTGATCACACTTATCATAAGACATTGTCTAATTCACAGCACATCATGACACCTGTTTCTAAACTGAATAGTCCATTAAAATTGATACCAATCATATGATGAGCAATAAAAACTTCTGGAAAACTATTTTTGGGCAAGGTAAAACTTTGAGGTTGAGAAACATAATTACACCTTATTGTAGGTAGTTTGGGGATTGCTTGATGGGTGACTTTTTTTCAAACTATTCATCTTTGAGAACTGCCATTTCACAGCTCTGTTCAGCAGAAGTTCCTCCAGATTGCAAGGGTATGTTCATCAAGTGAGATACCGGTCAGATACCGGTACAGCAGGGCCCAGAGGGTGATGTTATGCCATGTCTGTGAAGTCATTGCCAAGCACTCTATTTCACATAAACACACCGATGAATGATAATTTTACAAAGAAATTCGTAATTCTGCTTCCTTCCTTATTCTTTTGTGTTTCCAAGCAGGCAGCAAGAGATCAGCATACATTAAAAGCTGTCAGGCATCTGAGAGTTCAAGAAAACTGCTTCTCTCTCTTCCCTTACTAGAAATAACTACCCCAATGTAGTCGAGAGATGCAAAATTAAGAAAGAATGTCCCTTAAGGCAGAGGGCACAACTATGTGAAAGTGAATTTCTGCATCATGCTGTCTCTTCATAAGGAAGTTTCACTTATGTGGAGTCAAAACATATCCAAAATATTCTTCTGACACTTACCTAGGCACTGGTAGTCTGTAAGGAGATCATCTGTTTCAGTCCAGGCCAGTGCTGCTCCAAAGCCATCAACACAGAAGGATTTCTTAGTGTCAGGGTCTTGCTGTGAAGGTCTATACTGACCATCTCCATCACACTGCAGACCCCGCTCATTGCTTTGACAATATGTGGTACCTGTGACAAGTTAATAAGGAAAGAAAAGAAAAGTACTTTGATAATGCTGTCACTGGCTTTCACAGAATCATTCTGGTTGGAAGGTACGTTTTGAGGTCATCTGGTCCAATCCATCTGCTCAAGTAGGGCCACCGAGAGCGGGCTGTCCAGGAGCAAAGATTTTAATATAGGAGTTTAATATCTCCTGGCATTGGAGACAACACAACCTCCCCAGGCAACCTGTGCCAGTGCTCAGCCACCCTCACAGTAAAAAGGTGTTTCCTGATGTTCAGAGGGAACCTCCTGTGTTTAAGTTTGTGCACATTGCTTCTGGTCCTGTCAATGCAGTAGGACAACATTTCAATGCTGTAGATCAAAAGTGCTCTAAGTACAGCAAAGATTTCCCTGAAAATTAATCTACAATTTGCATGCTATTTCATGATCTGAAACATGGTAGTCTCACTCCTTTGTTGTTACTGCAGTTCAAAGCATTTTTAGGATTCTCTGACATAGATCAAATCTACATCAATGACAAGTGTATACTTACAGTATAGAGTATACTAAATAAATATTTATCGTTATATTTAATATATAAAAACATATATTTGTTTGTGTGTGATTTAACTTTAGTGTTCCTGAAACTGAAAATAAATTAACTACATAAGATTTTTGTTGCTGACACTGAACATCCAGATACCATTCCTGAGGACAATGAACATGTCTCAAAGAACCACAACATTTTGGATGAGACTGACCACTCATTTCTCATGCATTTTTGGTCAAAACACCAGACAGTTTGTTCTGTCTTTGAACATATGCGGAAAGGATCATGTCTATCCAAGAAACCCCAGAGGAAGGATTTTTTTTTTTTTAAACTTACAAATGAAAAAAAAAATCCATTAGTTATCTGAAGCCAGAATACAAAGGATAAGGGAAAACATGAGTTCAACTCACAGTGATCAGCACTGATTGCCCCATAGGAGCTGGTAGTCTTGCCCACAGGACACTTGATACAGGAGGAACGTCCTGTCTGATGCTGATAGAAGCCAAGAGGGCAGGGAATGCATTCATCCTTCTGGAAATGACTGCCTGGAGGACAAACAACTTGCAAAGAGAACAATCACCTTATTACCCTTTTGGAATCCAACCAGTTAAGGCATTTGCACACATGTGTGAGGGTGTATATGTGTGTGTGTATACATATATATATATATACACAACCATGAGCATTAAGCTCTTAACATATGTATTTCTAAGAGGTATAACAAAAGTAAACTTTGTTATAACTTCTTAAATATTCATTAAGCCCCCCAATGGCTGGAATATGGACTGTGGTATTTTTTTCTCAGATCACCCTAAAAATGTTCATGATTTAGTATACATCAAACTGTTTGGAAATGTCAAATCCAGGCCCAATTTCCATTTCTCAAACCCATTTGTAATAACATAATGTACTTTGTGGATAAGTTGTGAAAGAAAACAAAGGAACACAAGCTACAGAGTAACTTCTAACACTACAGACAGAAACAGGAAAGCTCCTAGGCATAGAAACTCCAAGAACAGGATACAGAAAACCACCATATGGTAACACTTTCATTCAGAGTTCCTGGTAATTAAATTTTTGGTAAGAACTTCCAAACTAAACAGTAATGGCTGGATTAAAAGTCATTAGTTGTGCACATGACAACCCATACGCAAACCCAAAAGATATTCTAAGTGTGTATATATCATTTGTGAGTAATATTTCCAGCTGACCTGTTGCATATTACAAAGAAAACTCTGTCTTCTGGGACGTCATGAAATACTGTCTTTGCCTCCAGATCATTCAAATAACTATTAAAGCAGAAGAGTCACAGACACATTTGCAGGACAATACCTTTACTTGTTATTTCACAGCTGCTTTCCAGATGTAGATTTCCTCCAAAACTCTATCAAATGTATATTTTGGGACTTTGACAAGGTGCAAAACTGCACTTCTGTTCTTGCCCTGTGTCTTGACAGCAGTTTAAACTTGTATGGGAGAGAAATAGTAATGGAAAATTGGCCATCCCCACTACAACCCATATGATGAATTGCTGTTCTGGCCAACACACTGGTCTGTAAATTAATTTAACTTATAGAAGAAACTAAATTATAATAGATTAAAAAGACAAGTGGTATCAAAATGATCACAGCTTCCTCTATCTTCTCTAAACGGACCAATGGGAAAGTCTAGGAAAAAACAACTGTGAGATTGAAGTTTTCCTCCCAGGTATGTATCAGAGCAATTACTCTAGGTATAACACATAACTAAAATCAATTACAGAACTAAAAAATCCTGGATCAGGCAGAATTCTCCTTTCTCAAGTGCATTATTTAATACACAAGAGTGTCTGATACATTGTAAAGACATTTTCCAACACATGCAAAAAGGGTTATATTCATTGGAAAAAAAAAAAAAGTGTAAAAATTATAATGAAATGAACAAAAATTGCCAAAATTGAAGACAAAATGCGAAGGATAAGGGAGACTAATTATGCAATTTAAGTTTTAAAAGGAACAAACTAAGCTTTTCAAAGCATTCTCCTGGTTTTTTCAGTTTTAGTCACAATGTGGAATTAACATCCCTGTCTGCTATCACATTTTAAGCAAGTAAAATTGCCTTTTGTCTCACACAATAGATTAATAGAAGGGCACAAAGAACAGCAAAAAAAGTTGATGCAGAGATAGATTTACTAGACTCTGTAACTCTTGGAGGCATATATAATTTCAGCTGTATCTTACACAACACAACAATATAAGATTGGTTCTAGAAGCAGACAAACCATCATATTTTACTTTTTTAAAGATTTATCATTAATATATTTTAAACAATGCAGGAAACTACCGAATGCCTTTGAGCCTAAATCTCAGAGCTAGGTGCTAGCACTGGGCCCAAACTTCATATCCATAAAAAGGGGGGGAGGGGTGGGGATAAAAAAAAAATCCAAAAATAAATGACAAATTTCATTCCTTGCTCCTGCACATGAAATTTGTAACCTGGCCTACCTTCTAACCAGCCTCAGGCTTATGTGTACCAGAGGAACAACATGATGAGCAGCAAATTCCAGGCTAAAGAGCAACTCACTGGAGCATCTGTGCGGGGAAATCACTCCTCAGAGTAGCTTCCTTTTACATAAGACTAGCTCCTACTACACTAAGCATTCTTAAAGTGTCACAACTGATCATTACCCAATGTTTGCAGTGCTCTTTCCTCCCTCCATGGATACTGGAAGAATTCAGGATATCGGATCCTTGATCTAGTTTATTATTAATGAAATCTTAAGCTGCCCGCTCATCTATAATATAGCACTATATTTTATTTGGGTTATGCTCTGCTCAGAGCAACTCTGATAGAACTGTCAAGCATTCTAAATAATAAAAGGAATCAGCATAAAAATGTATAATAAACCATAGATAATTCACAAACAGGCTTCGGGTTTTCCCCTAAAATAAATGAAGGGAGAAGTGTTGAGTTTATAAAGTTGCCTCCTGGACAGTTTCCAACTCTTTTTTCTTTTTTTTTTTTGCCTCACACCTTTGCAAAGTGTCTATTGTCCCTTTAAAATTTAGCTAAAATAAAATTGTTACCTCAGACTCTTAAGGATTTATATTCATAAATACCTGTGAGCTAAAGTAACTCATTGTAAGGCTGAGACAAAGAAAAAATAACATATAATAAATGGTTTTTAACTCATTTTACAGACAGGAAAACATGAAACAAAGGTACATTAGATGCAAACCTAAAGAAATAGATGATTGTAAAGAAAATACATGGGCTAAAAGAGGCACATTCATGCAAGCTACATGTTCCCAAATGAAAATATTAACTTTATTGAGAACACCAGAAAGCTGATGCTACTAAAAGCTGTCCATGATTCCTGGAGCAAGGGGAAATGTCACTTACAAAGAAATAAAAACCAAACAGATTAATAGGAACAGGATATGAAAAGACAGTTTGTATTTTAACAACCAACAGGGACAGAAAAGGGAAAAGAATAAAGAAAGAATGTCTGTCACCCTCACACAAATTTGATATCTGTAATTACAGGTGATACTTCTTACTACTCATCCTTATTAGAGTAACAGACCCAGACATGATAAATTACCAGAATAAATCCATAATGCAAAATAAAACTACAAATATATATTAAAAGAACCAGAAATAGAACTCCTAAATCCCTTGTTTAAAATAAAATATGCAGTACTACTACACAAACCATTGTCCAGCAATATGTATACCATGACATCTTAGAATATGAAATCTCTGCCAAATGCTGAAGCAGAAACCGTCCCCTTTCCACATCTTTATAAGAAGTCTGTTTTATTGAGTGACTTTTTCTCCAGTTAGCTGGTTCAAATATGTATGAATTAACTCACTGCTTCCTAGAGGCCTTTATCGCTGGCAGGAAATATTTGGCAGAAAGATCCAATTCTTTGTAAGCTTTTCTGCTCTAACTGATGCACTCTACTTAATAAATAATACTTCTAATCAGTACAACAGAACATGTTGTTAAGAGACTGTAAGTTGTTATAGATTCCAGATGCTCAGTAGGTATTAAACTTTTTTCTGTATGGTGTATTTACATAACAAAACCTCAAGTGTTTCAGACTATGGAAATGAGCTGAAAACTGCAGTCAATTTACCCTTAGAAGTCCAAGGTGGAAACTGCAGCAGTTCAGAACAGATTTATCACTTGATTACTTTGAAGCCCTTGCCCAGACATTAGGACACTCTTTTAAATTAAAGAGAACCACCATACCAACAAGGGAACTAAGATGTTTCCATGTATATTTATTAGCTCTTGAGGCCTCTAATTTAAACTGCACAGTGCTGAAGCTTTCCCCATATTAGAAAACTTATTCAATATCTGGTACTGTTGCTCTTATATCTAGAAGAGGTACATCATTCCTCTGTTCCCTAAAAAAAAGTTAGACAGTGAATACATCACAATCTGACATAAGAAAGACACAGACTCACTGAGGCTAAGTGGGCCAACAAGAATGATCAGGGTTGCACTGTAGGAGGGTTGACGTTGACAGAAACAAGAGCAGGGCTGTTAAGGCAAAGGCTCTTTGGCAGCGTGACTGGGTACACAGGGCTGTTAGGCACAGCCACAGGACCTGCTGAGGAGGTTGCTTTGGCAGCCCTAAGCAGGTTGTTGGCAGAAAGGAAGCCTTATCCATGGAATCAGACCAAACAGAAGATGGAAAGAGGGAAGAAGTGCAATCAAGTCTGGGTGTGGGCCAGCACCAAGAAAGCTTCCATCTGAGCTTTCTGGACTTGGCCAAGGAATTCATTTCTGCATCTAGGTTTCTACTCTGGGTAATGTACCATCTGAAGCATAAAAAAAAAATCATTGCTTCAACACAAGGACTGAGCAGCAAGCAAAGCACTAATTATTCCCTTTTCCCCTCATTTTTTTTCATTCACATTGGTGCTTCACATCTTTCACATATTAACCATAAACACAAGATCACTGATTCTTTTCCAAATTTAGCTTTGTACTGATTCCTAGCAACGTCAAAGAGAAAGCAAACTAGACATACCACATCCTCGTGAATTTGGGACTGTTTTCCCTGCAGATGAAATTCTTCGAAAGCCGCTTCTGCATCCTAGCTGCACACTCGGAGACAGATCAAATTCTTCATCCCGGGGAAAATCAGTGAAGGGACCTGCTAGGAATTGCTTGGAGTCCAAATGCAGCACAAAACTACCATCCTTAATCTCTTTTATAAATGCTCCAATGAGATTTTGTCCAACAATTGCATTCTCTAAAGGGTGGAAAAATACACACAAAAAAAATAGCATGAAAGAGATTTCCAATATGAGAACAGATAACCACACCAAAACTGATGAACTTTAAGTTAAATACATAGGCAGACACAGAAATACAAGCATGTTAGCAAACAGCAGACAAGAATGAATCCATACAGTGTCTATCAGATTAAAGTCCTAATCTCAATATATGCAAAGGGTGCTAAAGAAACAGCAAAAATACCCCAACAAAAACAGCATGTTGATTTGTGAGTTACAAAAATTTAGCAGATGAAAATCAAGATTGTCTGACATTCATTGTTAATTCATTAGGTTTTTTTTCAGTGGTTATCACTTGTTTCTTTTTCAGGATTTTGTTGGCTTGTTTTTGAAAACCAACATCTGTAACAATAGAAAAATCACCTTCCATCAGAGCACTGGTATTCAACTGGTATATCAATCTATGCCACAGACACACTCTTCATAATTGGTGAAGCTGGTGTGCAAGGACAATTTTCAGCACTCAGTCAAGAGTGAATTCCCCAGTTTGGATGGATGAGAAGTACTACAAGACAATTTTACCAGTTGATATTGTTTCCTATTACATTCTGTTTATCCCTGCAGAATTTATGACATTGAATGAAATGTCGATGTAGTTTACTGGTCCAAATTTTCAAGACAAGGGCCTCCTGTAGCTACAGGTTATGGGCAGCCCAGTAACACAGCAAATGGGAAGTCCCACACCCTATGTACTTTTGAGTTTCGTGAATACACTAATGATTTGGTTATTATATTTCCGCAGGGAGGATGTTATAGACATAAAGAGAGCGTGTGAAATTTTACAGCTCACATGTTGTACAAAGATTATTATTTTGTGGCTGATGTGTGCAAGGTAAATAGCTGAGGGTACCACTGACTTCTCATGTTGAGACTTTCCTGACTTTGCACAGTGAGCCACAGGTGGCCTTCAGTTGTGCAAAGAGACAATTTCACAGCCAGGTACAAGGCTCTGGGAACACAGCCCTGCCCTCCTGCCCATACTGAATGGACCACAGAAATAAAATGTTTTTTCTGAAAAAAAAAAATCCTAGACCTTTAATACTAAAAGCGTAGGTGTTCTCTCTTCCTGAATGCAGTGCTGTAGCCAAATGCAGTCATGTAGATGTTATTTCACCTCTTGCAGAGGAAGAATACAAGGTTTTTACACTTAACAGCTAAAGTGAACAGACCTTTCATTAAAGCTGACATCTGTGTTCTTGTATTCTTAATGCTGTTTCCTCCAGCTTTGAGCAACCTATCCTTCTGCTGCACTAACACATACTATTATCAACAAAACAGCACCTAGTTTTCTTCAACCCCAAGCCAAAATAATAATTTGCATATGAGGAAATAATTGGAGATCACCACATAAGCAACACTTGGCAAATGTTTTGCCAGAAATATTCTCATAACTGAAGGCAAGAGTAAGAAGATGATTAGCCTTTTATTCAAGGAAATAGCCTTCCAAACTCTCTAGGAAATAGCTGCAGTAGAGTTGAAAATAAGCTTGAAATGACGGCTGAAGGAAATTCATAGGGAAGAAGCAGTCAAGCCAGCAAGAACCCACCTAGGTCCACTGAATGTCCTTTAGTCTAAAATGTTTCCCTGTATTGAAAAGTTCTTATCACTAGATGTGATCCTCCTATGACCACACTCTGTGGCTGTGCATATATTATATCCTTTACATTCAGGGTACATAAACAAGTGTTTAACTGTAGTGTACCTCTTCATTCATTACAAGCAGACAGGCACATCCTAGAATGTCTCAACAGAGAACAATTTAGTGCCTGATGGTCATGGCAGACACGGACTCCCTGGCAACATCTTACATGAACTGCCTTGGTTCAGACCTTCCAGTGTGGCTGGCCAGCTTGAGGCCACACTTCCCTTTTGACAGAGGAAATAGCTTCTGATCCAAGATGAGTTTCCTGGGACCTTCAGCATGATCTGGGGAACAATCCTTGAAAACAAGGGGGTCCAGGAGGTATGGTTGTGCTTCAAGCAGGAAGTTTTGAGTGCACAGGAACAGGCCGTACCAGTATGCCGAAAGGCAAGCCGCTGGGGAAGACAACCAGCTTGGTTAAACAGGGAGATTCTGAAGGAAATCAGGGATAAAAAGAGTTTACCAACTATGGAAGAAAGGGCTGTCTACTTATGAAGAATTCAGCAAGACAGCTAGATCATGCAGAAAGAAAATCAGGGATACAAAAGCGCAAATTGAAGTTAAATTGGCCACTTCTGTTAGGGATAACAAAAAGTCCTTCTATAAATATATTAATAACAAAAGGAGGGGCAAAGAAAAC
>VWZY01010789.1:391466-439641 GCA_013399075.1 Chloroceryle aenea
AGTATTGTGTTCAGCTCTGGGCCCCTCAGTTCAGGAAGGATATTGAGGTGCTGGAGCGGGTCCAGAGAAGAGCAACCAGGCTGGTGAAGGGACTTGAGCACAAGTCCTATGAGGAGAGGCTGAGGGAGTTGGGGTTGTTTAGTCTGGAGAAGAGAAGGCTTAGAGGTGACCTCATCACTCTCTTCAACTACCTGAAGGGAAGTTATAGCCAGGTGGGGGTTGGCCTCTTCTCCCAGGCAACCAACAACAGGACAAGGGGACATGGGCTCAAGCTCTGCCAGGGGAAATTTAGGTTAGGTGTTAGGAAGAAATTCTTTACAGAGAGGGTAATCAGGCATTGGAATGGCCTGCCCAGAGAGGTGGTGGATTCACCATCCCTGGAGGTTTTTGAAAAGAGATTGGACATGGCCCTTATTGCCATGATATAGTAATTGGAGTTGGATCAGTGGTTGGACTTGATGATCTTGGAGGTCTTTTCCAACCCAATGTGTTCTATGATTCTATGATCTAAAGCATGACAGATACCATAGGTTTCTCTGATTTTGCTCCTGTTTTGCTGCACAATTTTGGCAATTCAAGCAACTATTAATCCATACAATGTTAGATTTACTTAGAGTTATTACTAAACATTTCTACAGGGCCTGGCATACATTTAGGGACTTAGACTTCTTGAGGAACATTACATATTTTCACATACTGAAATATTCTGCAAATTGTTACAGACAATACAGAGCAAAAAGCCACAGCTTTAAAAATCAATTGTATAAGGCAGAGACTGATTACCTCCAGTCTCACTGATGTGGACTATTTACTATATGCTCAGCCACCAAAATTTAATTCTTCTAATCCACAGCGTTACCCAATAAAGTTATTTTTAAACTTAGTTAAGGAAGCTGAGAGAGGCAGTCCTATCTGAAAGAACCATTCAATTATAGCTCCTTTACACTGTGCAGACACAATCTGAAAAGAGAGATATATCAACAGCAAAAGCTCAAAACCACAACTCCAGTGTTATTGTTATAAAGGCAGATTCTTTCAGCGAGCGTATAATAATACCTTGTTAGTGCCTCCTAAGAGCAGACACAGGGAAGCAAAACAATTAAAAGTGAAATAGATTTAACCCACACAAATTTCAGAGGGAAAAATTCTTACCAATATCATGTAAATCAGGGAGTGAAGCAGCTGGGATGTTTTCCAGCTGAGCCCTCCACGTGATGTTCACCCCGAGGCGGTCCATGCTCAGGCATTCGACATAGACAGTGGACTCATCACAGACAGAAACTGAGCCAGTATTTCCAAACGCATTTACCTCAAATTCAAAATTAAATGAAACCACAGTTAGTCAATCTGAGAACCTTCTAGCTCTTGCCTTTCCTTATTCATTTAAACTGTGCTATGCTCAGGAGCATCATTTTCAAAAGGGCCTGTAAAAGCAGAAGAGATAATTTTAGCAGGTCATTTACTCACTGTAAGTATAGTCATAACATTCTCTTCCATCAAAACATATTTTTAATAAATATTGGACGGATGTGATATGACTTTTTTGGCTACAATTAAGCCCATCTGCCAATGTGGGGTCAGTGAGACTAAACAACCTATTTTCACACTCATCCATATGAGAGTGCTTCCAATCCTGACATATTTCATGTCCTGTTCTGTTCTTCCACCTCCCTCAAAGTTCTACTTCAAGTCTCACATTTATTATTTTTTTTTAAACAAAAACAAACCAAAACAAAAATAAGCAAACAAAGCAAATAAATAAAAATCAATGACAAAAGAGAGTAAGGAACTGAATTACCTGGAGATGACATAAACCACGAGCCTTCAACTCATCTAAAATAAATATCTGAAATGCCTGGAGTAACCCAGAGTAGTCAGAACTACAAGTCTTCTCAGAAGGCAGTAGCAGTTGAAGGTGTGTTTGAGCTTGGACTGTCTGAAATAACTGGAGCTCTAAAAATGAAGTAGAAAAGGCATTTAGTAGCCTCAGTAATGTAGAAATAGAGCTTCAATGTTACCTTGAGAAAAAATAACGCCAATCTGGTATTTTGATCTTGAATGACTATCATTTCCCCCTTTCTAGGTGACAGTAGTAGAGTTGTTGGTAGTTAATAACAAGCAGAAAGAGAGATGTTAGATAAATATCTATGTTGTGCATTAGGGAAAAAGCCAGGTGATATATAAAAATAAAAGATTTTACACCGGAGCACTTATGGAAGGATAAGGAATAATCCAAATCATTAATGATGATTTTTTGGTAGGAATTTCCGTAGAACTAGCTGAAAGCTGATGTAATGCCAATACTTAGAAAGGAAACAGGAAGACTGGAATTATGTTTGCTTCTCTTAGACATAGTCATGAAAAGACTTCTATTTTAAAAGTATCTAAATGGTTAAAGCAAATAATACTAATTCAAATGGGCTTTCAGAAATCTAGCTTGTCAAATTAACTGGGAATCAAATTTTAGGAAAGAATAAATTTGATTACGTAACAATGGCGTTGATGTGGATATCTGCAAGGGCATTCCAACTTTTTGATAGTAAACCAAATTGATGCAAATCACACAAATCAATGTGAAAAATGTGACTCAGTCACAAACTGAAAATCTATATAACCATTTTTTAGCCAGAAAAAAAAGAAGGATGTAAATTTCTTGTCTCCCCTGGAGTTACACTTGATCCAAGGCTTCAAGACGGGTTTGTTAACTCAGATTCAGTACAATGGTCATGCTGTCATGCTATCTTCAAATGGAGTTGGCTCTTATCCCACCAGCCTGGACAAGCTGCAGAGCTCTCCCTCATCCACCTCTTCTACAGACCCTTGATGCATCATATACAAGTGTAACCGTTGAAACACAATTTCCCATCCCTCTCCCCAAAATGAGCATGGGAAAGCCTGGAGAGTTTCCAAAGAGCTCTGGGAGGGAACAGGGGAGACAAAAGCCTGCTTCTGCTTGCAAGGCAGAAAGCCTTCTATCTGTTTAGTTTATCAGAGAGTACTTAAGAGTTGACTTAACCACAATCTCTAAGTGCACTCATAAAGAACATGAAATAAGGTTCTTAAGAGTGTGGGTAATTATCCATTTGAACAAATTACCAAGGGTACTCTCCATTATCATTATTCAATCTTCTAATGTGCTGCAAATTTTTTGTCTGTCCTTAAACCCATGATCTATTTCAAACAGAAATTGTTATCTACTTCAGAACATACTACAAAAACATAGCAAACATGTTTGCAGGGAGACAAGAATCTCAGTCTGAAATTTAGAGTTTAAAATCATTTATGTTTTGAATAGAAAACCAGGGGTACAACTGGAGATGTCTCAATACAGCAGTTTCCAAAGTGGGTTTAACCCATTAAACCCGCCCAATTTTATGGAAAATCACCCATTCTGGAGATGAATAGTAGCTGCAAACTTGGTATGAAGATCTGCATTTCTCAAAGTTCAGCACTGCTAAAAATTATCCCTTTGATCAGAAGGTATTTCTATTTTAAATAATTGAATATGCCAACATTAATATCCAATTACACAAGCTCTGAATAGACAACCGATTCTTCCAAGATTTAAAGTGACATTTTTTTCTTGAAAGAGAAACAGTTTGAAAAATACCATTAGTCAGCCAACAAAGACAATAATCCTAAAGAACAGACTGCTGCAAAGAGATGCAGAAGTAACAGTGACTTGGTTATGTAAATAAACAGTAAAGTTCTGCCAAATTCAAACATCTGCTGCTCATCTGTTCTTCCAAGACTAAGTGGTTCCATCAGAAATGCTTCATGGTGCCAGCATCTTTTAACTAAGAATAATCTGCATATAGATTGAATAACTATTTATAGCTATATTATTACAGAAAAGTAGGACTATTTCTGGTGTAGGAGCCAGCCAAGAGACAGAGCTAAAGATGGCAGAAGACAGGACTAATCTACTGCACCTTAATTTAGCAATTCCCATATAACTGTTGTGTCCTATTACTGTCATTTACACAGCAGCTTCATGTTGAAAGCAGATTTTTTTACATCTATTTATAGTGTTCTGTGCCCTTCCCAGCCCACAATAGTTCAGACATACTCTGGCAGGCCTGGTAGAGTGGGGCAGCTGAGACCCATCGATGCTGTTGCACATCACACTCAAAGAACGTGCTGGAAGATGCACTGTAGAAGCCCTGTCGACACACCAGCCAGCACTGCTGAATGCTTGAAGCTTGCCCAGAGAGGTTTTCACAAAATACAGCTCCGTTGACAACAGATGAGGCACCAAAAGGCAGAGCACACTGCGGACCTTTAGGCACATGAGAAAGGGGATAAATTAGTGGCATACTATGGAACACTTCCAGTAAAAAGTCCACAAAACTCTTGTATCAACAGAGACAACCTAGACAGCACCCTGTGCATTTTCCACTCATCTCAACTTGGGTCTGATTTGATGTCAGCGTAGTTCAGTTTACTAGAGCTGATGAAAAGACTTGTATTGACTTTGATGGGTAATGGATTGGGTCCAGAAAGTTACATGCATGGTTTCTAAAAACAGAGAAGTTTAAAACAGTTATGAATAAATGCTAGCAGGAAATGAGAAGGAGGTTTCCAACCATCAGCAAAACAACCCTTTAAAAAAAGATATGTAGTGGAAATGGACAGGGAAAAAAAAAAAGAGGGAAAAAAGAAGAGAAAAAAAAAAAAAAAAAAAAAAAAAACCAACAAAAAACTCAATTCCCTTCAAAGTGAAATTTGAAAACCTTAAGATCAGGATCTCAATGACTATGGTGTCTTTAACAGGGTGTTTCTGGTGACCCAGCAGGTCCTTAACAGTAGTACACAGCTTTAGAGTTGGAGCACAGATTTTGTCCTGTCAACTCACTCTGCATTGTTACAGTCATTTTAACCCTGCTAGCCCACTGTATCAGACTACTATATTATTAATTAATGATAATTAATTTCTACTAATCAGTACAAACCAGCTGCTTCATTCAGTATTAGCCAAAACCCAACCTAATTACTGAATATATTAAGTAATAATTAAACACTTTGTTCTTGAGCTATGAAACATAGGAAGAAAAATTAATTCCTCACTTAGAAATAATACAAAGAAAAAGATGTTCTCAGATCATAGAATTCACTTGTTTGGTGTGTATATATATATCTATATATATAGGTCATTTTCCAAACATCAGTGCGCAGATCAGTCGCAGCCTGGACTGGAAGTCACTGGAAGAAGGCAAACACTGCTGATGGTTCAGGTCAGAGCAGCCTCTCTCTGCCCTTCTAATGGAGATATGATCTATTCCTTAACTTAGCAGCCACTTCAGTTAGAGCTTAGAACATTTCAGGATGAACCTGGGATCCAGTGTGTACAGTACATCTTGTTTTCCAACCATGAGCATTTTGACATCAAAATAAAAGGATTTCGTATCTGCCTTTCTGAATTGCCAAATGCATTCCCGCCCCCGACAAGATTTGATAGCATCTTTTCTGCAATAACTCTATAAATGGGGCCTCCACATCCCATCCCTCACTTACTGACAGCATCTAAACTCTTTTTCAGTAAAGGTGGAAACCCATCATCCTTGCTCAACAAACTTTTAACAAACTTCCCAAGATTTTAAGACCAAAAGATATCACTATAAAAGAGAAATATTTATCTTGACCAATGTATAAAACATTCACCATTATGTGTAAATTACATTATTATCTCGTTATACAAGAAAGTATATACAGCCTGTGGTCTCTCTATTGCTCTAACACATTTCTATATGCAGCAAGTCAAATGAGTCTCAGCTGTATGCTCGGACTTTTACCCAGACTATGCTACAGTCACCTGTCTATTCCAATGAGAGCTGGCGTGTGAACTAGGGAAATAACCCGCCCCAAAACATAAGTGATGGATGGTTTCCTGGTGCAGTTCTCAGGTTTCAGATCACAAACAGCAATTTGCTCATTTATCTATATCCTCTACAGATGTCATCTCATTTACTATTACTATCAAGCCTGCACCATTTTGACATTCTTTTTCCATCCCAATCCCTCAGTCCCGTAGGAGTGAACAGAATCCAGTTGAATATTGACACTTCTTTTGCAGGCATTTCTAAAGATTTCCATAAGGAAATTAATGTCTCCAGGACCTTCTCAAGAAGGCTTTTTTCCTCTACTCAGAGCTGTAGAAAGTGCTCATGAGAATGGGAGATGCGTGTGAGGACTGCTAGGATACTTGACATTGTATCTCCAGGGCATGTCAAGTAGATAAAGTTGGATTTTACTTCTGATGGAAATGATTAAGCTAATGAAAACCTCTTTGCATGCACTGGGCACTGTGCAGTTATTACTTGCTGTTTACAGCTGTCTGTTATGATGTTGGAGAAGTTTATCATATTTTCCCACCACAACAGCTTCTTTTGCTGATATACAAAATATTGAAGACAGTGAGATAGTACCTCTTTCCCTTTTGCCTGAACAATTATCAATAGTTCCCAAGACCAGAAGTATAAGACTGGATACACTGAGGGGGAAAATGATTTCAGCTTCTTTATTCTTACACAATAACTAAAGTTGTTTAGCATGAAAAAGTTCCATTGCTATTTCAAGATCCAGGAAAATCATTAAAGATCATTTCAGTGGTATTTCTAAGCAGAAAATAAAAATTAGCTTTCAGTAAAGCCAGTTTTCCACTATATTTTCAAAGCAGTTCTCTCTCTTGGCTCAGTTGTTTTTGGTTTTGTTTTTTTTATAATGAAAGGTGATTAATCATTCGGTCACTATTTCCTCTAGGAAAATTACAGCATTACAGGATCCCAAGAAACATCAGATGTGCATGCACAGCTCAGGTTATACCTACATCCTCCTTAGAAAATATTCCATAAATAGAGATATAAATAGGAGATATCAATGACTTAACATTTACAACTAGTTCTGACTTTTCTCTGGCCTACTAGAAACATTTCCACTTTTCCCTGTTCACATTCAGCACCTATGGAAACATCAATCCATGCTGCTGAGTGCCAGATGTCACACCGAGTTCCTCCAGCTGGTCTAGACAAAATAAATAACACAGAGCCCATGTCCCACAGATACTTCTGTAACTGGAAAGCAGGACAGTAGCAGCACTGAACTTCTTAGCCTGATCAGTTCTGCTTCTGTGAAGAGCTAGAAACCTGCGTTGCACTGCTATGTTCACATGGCTATGCCACCCTAGCTCTGAAGCTCATCTCTTCAGACCTCATTTGAGCATCTCCACATGACACCACAATGCATAGGAAAGATACAACCCTGGGGTTTGCTTGTGGCTTCTCATAAAATCCCATCCACATATCAGCCTGTTGGTACAACAGAGTTCAGAATGATGCTGGTGGTGGTTTGCAAGCTGTTTAAGGAGGTATCTCATTGATTAAAATGCCTTACAGCCAGTTGGGTATTTTAATCTGGTATTTTGTTGGTGAGAATATGTTTCTCTTTATATAGCAGAATCATAGAAGGAAATCAAAGCAAGTTCTTATCATGTGGTCTCATTTTCTTAAATCTAACAACATCTCTCATTAAAAAACAAAGACAAAAGAACTATGGAAACAGTAGAATCCTGCAGGTACTAGTTGAAGACTTTCTTCTTACATCTCTAGTTTCCACTAATCATTACACCTTGGAGCATAGCCTTGTAGAAAGTTTAATTTGTTTTACTTCACTTTAGAGATGGGAAGATGTATAAAGGCCGGTTGAAATTAAAGTTATCCAAATATCTCCCATTTGCACATGTCACTGGAAACCATGACTGAATTCCAGTGCTTCACAGCTCTGGTCATGCAGGAAATACTCTGTGGATATGTAGTGTTTTGGCACATCTTTTTCACAACTCTGGTCACCAGCCAGAAGCAGAAATGGTAGAATCATACATTTTTCAAATTTTATTTTAGTCAGTTAAATGGCTCTTAATGCCAGAGACAGCTCAAACTGGAACAGGCTCAAGTTTGCAGCAAGCTGTTCAGACTGACTTTTTAGCTAACTTTCACAGCTCAATTGCTTTGATTTAACCAACTTTATAAACAAGGAAAAGTAAAAGATTCATTCCCTTCTCCTTTCTCCCTGACAAAGCACTGGAAGAAAACTGGACATTGTGCCCAGATAAGTCTGAAATCTGCTATAACACAAAGATAAGCACAGTGCTTGGGCAAAAGTCTCTACAAAGGTCTGAACAAATAATATAAAATACAATTAAATACTGGAAAAAAAAAAATAGGATCTGGGTCAATTCCAGACCTGGATTTGCTCAGAAGCAACAGGTCTCAGGCAAGAACTCACTTGCACATGCAGGTCTTGCTCCGCTTACTCGCGTCCCTGGTGCCTCTTCTCCATTGTCAAAGACGCACCAGCAGCTCCCTTGATCCTGGCTGCACTGCACGGGTGAGAAAGTCCCATTGTCCCCTTCACATTGTGGGATGTAGCCTTTGCCAGCTTCTCGCAAAAGAGTTTTAGACATCAGCATATTACAGAGACTGGGACCTATAAAGAGAGAAAATCATTGCAAGATACAGAACAGAGATGACAAACTGTCCTACTAAAGACTTTAACAGCTGCATTTTCAGTTTGTTTTATTAAAAGGGAGAAAGATGGGTGATCATGAAACCGTAAATTGAATCATTATCAAAACACGGAATTTTACTTCCACTAGAAAATATACATTTTTTCTGAAGACAAAAGTGTAAATTATGTGGGTTTGCATCAATAAAACAGTTAAAAAATACTGACATTTATTTTGCATTCACTTCTTTTTTTGCTATATATTCAGTAGTGTGTCATTTTGATGCTAATATTTAATATTTTTTTAAATACAGTTAAAATTTTTAGTAAAAAATTTTGATCAAGGTCATTTAATATATTGTATGATGACCATTTACATTTTTAAACAGTCAATATATCCCAAGTTTTTATCTTCAAAACTGGGGGAAAAAAATGTGTCTACGAAACAGTGATATTTATGGCCTCCCAGAAACAAACAAAACAGGGACAAAACAGAACCACCCCCTAAGATGACCCAAAAAGTTCAATTCAAATTTGAGACAAAGTTGCTTTGTACATCTGCAAGTGTCAAGAGTAAGCTTGTAAAACTGTGTAAGGAACCATTACACATCTAATTCCCCACTGAACATGGAGTTACTTATCCCTTATCAGGCCTGTTGCATGTCTTCATGGACTTCTATAATTAGCCCATCTAGAAGGAAAATCAAGCAGACTTGCTGGGTGGGATGAAAATACTGTATAACTCACTATCCTCTCCTGAAAAACTACTCTGCCACAGATATTGCAGGAGACGGTTTGCCTGAAGCCAGCAGATTATCCTCCTGGATTTGCTATGGGAGATGGGAAGCAGAAAATCACTAGCTAAAGAACTGAAGAAACAAGCAGAGCAGAACGGGAGGCTCTGGGGCTGCCTGTACTATTCAGAGCAGAGCCAGTGCATGGGCTCCAGTAGGGAATCTCAATTCTCACAGGCAAGGATTCTTTACCTTTTTGGATCAGTCATCTCCTATGAGACTTCAACAGTTCCCTGTCTTATTCTGAAGACAATATAAAGATATTATAGATCTAATTGTATTCTACAGAGTTGTTGGGGATCATGTGAAATGGAGTCACTGAGTGCATGTGGCCCAGTTCCTACAGTTCCTTAGAAAGTTCATCCATGAGCCCAAAGAATTTTCAGTGATGGTAAGAAATGGAAGGTAAAAAAAATGCATAGAAATCCAGTCAATGGTTTGTCCAGACTGGTTTATTTATGATGTTATGAAAGTAAAGGGTAACTATTTTCAGATACCCTTTCAATATTGATGTGCTTTTATATACCGTATCACCGAGGAATTAAACTGTAAGCCCCCTGTGGTTCACAGGCATCCTTCTGAAAACAGAAGTACATATGCCACAAATCATGAGGCTCTGGCGGTAGCATCACAGTCTGTGGGTAAAGCATTACTCACATTCGGGATTGCCATCCAAATCTTTGCTGCCACGTTGAAACACTTCTCCTGACGAAGGATCCACACACCAAATATCTGTGTCAGATCTCTGCAGCACAGCATATTCTCCTGTCTACAAAGAATGAATTACATGTCATTGCAGTGCAATGTATATTAATAAAGACATGGCACAATCCATATTCTGAAGGTTGGTTAAAGTATTTGATTATATTTACATTTGTACAGTAGCACAACACATTGAAAAGAAACACAAAATATTAAATGCAGCCTACCTTATTTAATACCTCAACCAGACCCTGAGAGAAGCAGTATGCAGACTGAAAGCACATTGAGATGAAGTTCTGCTATAATCTTGGTTTGAAATATTTCTTGCCCATCTCAGGGCTCTGTCCTGCTCACTGTGATGCTTGGAGACCATCATGGACCCTATTGTGGGACACTTGCATCCAGCTCCCTCTCATCCTGACATTTTCTCTCAGCACAGGAAGAAAAAGCCCACCAAATGTCAGTTAATTATGTTGTGCCTTTTAAGCACAGCCCTGCAAAAGGACTAGGCAGAGGTATCCTGTAGGAGAGCAGCACAGGCAGGGACAGAGCCTCCTATTCCCAGTCTTCTCAAAACTATTTAAATTCTGCCTTCTACACGGCAATGCCCACTGTTAGTTTTGTCTCACTCATTTCAGGTTAATAGGAATGCACAAGGGATGCTTAAGGAGCATAGAGGGAAACTGTATAGGCCTTTGGCACAGTGTAAGCAAAACCACAGAGGTTTTGCTTCTTTCTCAGTCATGTTAAATCACCTCAAGGCAGTATGGGATGAATAGATCTGCTGTAGAGGCATCCATCTTTGAACCACTCTGTCTCCAGCTGGAAATCAAGGCATTGGTTCGAGATCTCTGACATGATGTCTGGCCTGTAAGAGGGAAAAATACATGCATGTTAAAATAAAATCAAGTTCCCAAAGTTAAGTTAGAGAAAGGGATATATGCCCAGGTCCTTCGCACATCTTGATTAGGCTGTTACAGTGTCAGGCAGGGAATTCCTGATCTGTGTTTGATATCCACAGAATGTCAGGATGGTTGAGGTTGGAAGGGACCTCTGGAGACATATGGTTGGACATCTGGTCCAGCCCTCCCTGCTCGAGCACGGATAAACAACAGTAGAGCGTCCATTCTCAAATCATGCAAGCCAAAAGCCACACATAGTGAAATTAAATGAATTAGCAAAACAAGCACAGAATTGCGTTTTCTTTTCTTGCGAGAGTTAGAAATGAGCCTTGCTTTATTCATATCATACTAGACATTTGAATAAATATTAAAATGTGTAAGAACAAGTAAAAATAAATATTTATGAAGAAAGAACAACTGACATTTAGGAAGTTCTGCCGAGCGTGATACCAAGGAATCCATGACATAATGTCCTCTCTCGTCCACACACCAGCAATGACCTGGCCAGGGAAGAAGAGCAGTTTTATTTTAGATGCTGTTCTGCAGCATGCTTTGTTGGATACTAGGAAGATTTTCATCCTCAGCAACACTATAGAAAGTGGTCAGTAAATCTAAGTCACAGTTAACTCTGCTATCCAGAGATAAGTGGACCACAGCTGAGAGCAGTGGTGAGGATAGAAATGCAGCAGCTCTGGTAAGACTTTTCATTGCAGCCCTATCCTGCAGCCTATCATCTATTCCCAGCAACTTGGTATCATCCACAGAGTTGGTGAGAGCGCACTCCACCTCCTTGTCCTGGTCATTAATGAAGGCATTAAGCAATACTAACCCCTGAACACCGCTAGCAGCGAGCAATGGAACATTGACTGTTTTTTGAGTCCCAAGGAGCTGCCACTTGAATCCCTCACTCCAGTCAATTTTCTACCCATCTTGTAGACCCCTTCATCTCTCTCCAGTTTGACTACAAGAATACAGGTTTTCCATCTTTTTATTAGAATTCTGCTTTGCTTTTCTTTGTTCAGACAGCCCAGAGTGTCTTGCTAGCAATTGCTCACCTGTGCTCTCATAGCACTGAGTTGGCTCCCAATTTCCCAGGCCATCACACTGTGGGATGTAAGAGAGAAATCCCAGCTGTGCTGCTTCCCCGGCGGAATGGTTTGAAGCAAAGTGATTCCGCCAGTAGAAATGCAAGACTATAAAAAATAAGTTAAAGAAAGCTATTAGTGGCCAATATGAGGAGTTTTAAATACACATTTGCAAGCATCTGCATGCTCTCTGTACTTCAGAATGTGAATTAACAGATGCTACAAGTACATAAAGGCTGGTAAGTGTCCAAATCTTATATATGCATCATGTCATACATATAAGACAACTGAAATAATCTCTTGGATTGGCAGGTTAATTACAATGATTAATTAGACCTGCTGGGTTGCACCTGTTTTTCAGCAGAGTTGAATTTCACATATTCTTGCAGATATTCTGGGCATTAATCCATTTAATTAAGCTCTCATCTCTCATTCACCTACCTGACCATGCAGCCAACTGGAGGGCATAGTCACTGCCCAGCAACAGCTTTTCAGAGACCACCACCTCTGACTCATATGGCCAAACAGAGCGTAGGAGGTCATTGTCTGTGAGCTGTATTCCCTTTGCCATCAAGAAGCTCTCTCCAAAAGCAAAGTGGGAACGATTTGATGCTAGGATGAGCTGTTCTGCCTCCTCCATAAATTTTATGGCTTCCTGCTTAACACCTTCACATATCCCAGGACCTGTAGAACCAGAGGGTATATTAATGCAGTAAATCTAGTAAAATCCAAATTAAGTAAAGATTTGCATGTGAAAACTAGCTGGGCTTTTAAATAGCATCTTCTGTTTCCTTCTGCATTCACTTGGTTTTGAATTCCATAATGAAGTAAGCAAAGAAATGAGACTTGTCAATGCTGAGCTGTATAACAGCAAGAGACCAAGAGTACCAAGAATCGCCCAAACTTTCTCCAAGTCTTGGGCCAAAGCCTTGATGATTCTAAGTTACTGCCTCCTCACTGGTTACAAAGAGACTTAATATGTCTCTACAGAACTGTCCCTCAGTTGCTGTCATAAAAAAAAAAAAAGCAGATAATCAGAAGAGAGAGTGAGAAAGGAACATGAAAGTATATTCGCTGGGTTCAGAGTGTCACTAACGCTTGGCCTGTCCTCTACATGCATCTGTTGACTCAAAAGTGGCAGTTCAACACACTGAGCCAGTTCAGTGAAAGGTTCTCCACTAAAAGAACCCTCTGCTAAACTGCTTTGCCCCTTTATTCCCCATTGGCCAACAGAACTGATATCTCCAGCACTCCTTGCCCATATGGAAGTTTGCTATTCATTGTCCTGTCTCCGCCTCCTAGATGAAAAGTTATGGTGTGTTGAGAGTGGTTTTAGTGACTACACTTATACTACAGGTCATCAACTGAAGTAACCCCAAAGAGGGCCCAACAGCTTTGGTAAAGGCGTCTAGATAGAGTTGCCAAACTTCAGTGCTGGCCTCACTCTTCTCCTAGTGATTTTTATGGGATATCTGTTAGTCTTGACTTCATAATAAGAAACAGTAGAGAAAGATCCTCTTGCCTCATTTTAAGGCATTCTTGAAAGTCATTTATATCACAGTGTAATCCTGAATTTCCCATACAACTCTTCACACACTGTTTCTAACTTCAAAGTGTCCTCTGCCATCTGGCGAATTGTCTTCTTCAAAAGAAGATGTCCAAATTCTAAATTATAAAATCTACACAAACTTGATACCAAACTTTATTTCCCTTTATTCCCAAAGATGAGACACCACTTATTTACCAAATATGAGTTACCCCACCTTTGGTGGCCAGTGACAGTGACAGTATTGAGTATCTTTCCAATAAGTCATTGTCTCCTACTTGAAAGGACTTACCTCTTGTGGCGAAAAAGCAAAGACTAGGAACACTGCTACTTATGTGCCAGAATTTCTGTTACTTACATGCTGTGAGTTGGTTCACTCCTGCCTTTGTTCCTTGCAGCTCCTTTCCTCTGCTATCAACACACCAACAGTCACGAAGTTCGAAGTGGCTTAATGGAGCACTGAAATCAGTATAGGGTCCTGGGTAAAAGGTCAGCTGCTCATTCAGAAGCTGCCAGAAGATATATGGATCCAGTAAAACGTTCTCAGAAGCGTAGGTCACATTTCCTTCCAGCACTTCAGGAGGGACATCAGTGAAGGAGGAATACCTAGTGAATGCTGGAAAGACATTCTGGTGCCCAGACTCATACAAAGCTTTAATAAAAGCTGAAAAGTCTTTAGAAGATGCCTCTTTATATCCAGTCATGATGTCCAATAGATTAGCAATGGGCAGGGGTTTGCCTTCATTGTTCTCAGCAATCCACCTTTCGTACCACTCAAAGGCTTGCTCAGGAGGGCCACTGCACTGCACCTGCCTCCAGGCACCCGCAGCATCGCACTGCGGGAGATAAATGCTGGAGAGCTGAGACAGAGCACTTGGATCGGACAGCAGGAGTTTCACAGCCTTTAGAAACGCCTGACCAGCTGTTACTTGGCAAGCACTTGGGCCTGGGGGAAAGAAAAACATGTACAGCACATCTTATAATTGCACGTCAGATATACAATAACCCCCAGACCCCAGCACTGTGTACACCGGTACTAAAACTTGGTCCCTTATCCCCGTACTAAGAACATTATTTCTGGCCTGGTATTAAGAGGACTAATGCTGTTATTCTCCCATGCTGAACCAGAGCAAGATTTCCAAAGGCATGTGAGCACTGAAGGATGCATATAGGTAAGATTTGTTAAAAATATTTGAGTACACTAGGTGCCTGTAGTTCTTACTGTGAGGGACAGGTCCTTGATGCCACTAAATCTGACTGCCTACCTCAATCTGTTCACACCAGCTAGGTATTTTCAGGTACTCTTGATAATCTGGTAGTGACTTCTTAGACAGTCCCCGAGAAGGCAACCATTTGAATAGTAGGATGATACTGATTTTATTTCCCCTTAGTACTAACCAGAATTTTCAGACTCTGTTGTCCTCTCTTCCTATTCTCCACCGAATAGTGAAGCTCAATATAAAAATATCATCCCTCAAAACATAGTGAATTTGTTTTGGAAGCCTCTTCTGCCATCTCCAGAGCCAAATTTATTTTTTCCACCAAGAAGCTCTATAAACCAAGCAAAACGTAGTAGCTCATCTCATTTTGAGCACCAGAGAATTATGAACTTCTTTATTTTTGATTGCACTACAGATGGGTTGCTAGATATAAATCCCCTACCAATTCAGATCATTGTGATAAATTCCACACTAGTTCTGCAAAATGCTATTCAAAGGAGTTCCTTCACCATGTACCACTAGCATTGGCTATTCCTTCCAAAATGAGAAGCAGGCTCTTCTCTTGGTCTCTACTCCTCGTTGTTCCATTTTCAGTTTACAGAAATTTGAAAGACAAATACTCCTAAACTATGTGCTTCCTCTTACTTTGTACTGTATTGTGGAAGGGGAAGAAGAGGCCGTCTGTAGTCTGTACACAAGTTGCAATGGCAAATTGATGCCTGACAATCCATTTGCAATTCATTTATCTGAACTAACTGCATGACCTTTATGAGAAACCTGTTAGCTTTTGGACCCCTATCCTGCGTTTGGACTCCTGTGACATCCTAACAAGTTGAGGGTATATTCTTGAGCTAAAAGAGGTTCATGGTTTAAGGCACTGAGCTCTTCAGTTATCAGAACATGGATGAGCCAGTGACAGTGCTCAAGTGACTTGGTCCTGGAAGCAAAATGGCTTTTTCACTCAACATGTGTCTCATTCAGTTACACAGATGCTCCAGATCTCATGGGCACCATGAATGCTATACACATTAGCTACATACTTAGGAAGAGACATATCCCAATCACATGCTCATTAATATGACAAGTCCTCAGGCTCCTCTGTTTTGAGTGTGCCCAACCTATGCCCTGAAAGAAGAGAGGACCATCTTTAAGCCTTAGGATATCAAGGTTCGCATACACTATGTCCCACTATTCCCCTGCAAATGTAGTTCTGATTTGCTTTCCTATTAGGGGACAATATTGTTTGTATACATTACCCACACATTTCCAGATATAATCAGATATGAAGAAAGAATGAAGTGCCAACACAAGGAAGCATCTTTAAATCTTTGAATTCACAGTCCCTAGTACTTACATTGCACTGGCTTTCCAGCTTGTTCCCTTATTCCTGGAATAGTCTTCCCATTCAAATCAACACAGAAGCAATTTGTCCCGTAACACTGGAGTGGCAGAAAGTCTCCATCCTCAGTGCAAGAGGGAATAAAAAGGTCTGATCCCACAGGCAGGCTTTGCTTCAGTTTTTGCAGGTTCCTCCTTTGCTTCTCACAATCAGTGGGACACCTTGGACGTTTGCCTTGAACTCTTGAGCCTGGAACTTCCCTACCTGAAGTGTCCAAACACCAGCACTCTCCTGCATAGCACTGAATTTCCTCATACCTCCCCTCCTTGGTGCATGTTGGAACAAACAGATCCCTTGGCTCATCACCACAGTCTCCGGAACCCAATGCTGCTTTCACCACTTCACCTAAATCTTCAGTAATGCTTTTGGGGACAGAAATCACTTGTTGAAGAAAAGTAAAGAACTGTGGTAGTTCGAGAACAAAGGAAAGGAATTTCATCATGTTCTGATTGTCCTGTAGAGTCACTGTGCGGCCAAAACTGCCTACAAGAGGTCTACTCAAAACAGAGCTTCCCTTTGATACCTCCAATGAAAACGCCTCAGCTGATTCCATAAGGCCTTGGCCATTATCCTTCTCTGCCACATCCTTCTGTGAGAAAAATTGCCCAATGCTGTATTTCCCACTAGTGCCAAGTGCTCCTGTAAAGTTAAATTGAATCAAGTTCCTCAAGAACCTTCCTCCAAAGAGGTTTTCTTGGAAACGCTTTGGACTGGCAGCGAATTGCAGTGCCACTTGAGCCAGTTCCCTTGATGGGAACATTGCCGTGATGAGTTCACTAAGAGTGGTATCTATCCCAGAAACCTGGCTGGCATACGAGCTTTGTGCAACTGGGGATGACAATCCAGAGTCCAGAAACAGCTCTTTGAAGAAGGGAGGGCAGGGTCTTGAGAAACCAGCTGTTTTTTCCGACTGCTTATCTGGCATAGAAAACAAATTATGTTGACTGAAGTACCCAGCAGGGCCATAAAACACCCTTGACAAGGCCCGTCTCCTCTCAGAGATGCACACTTGTTCTTCACCTAGACAAAGATTAAAAAAAATAAAATAAATAATAATAATAATAATAATAAAATCTATTTCTGCAACTTCCAAACCCTGTAATTCTATGGCTATCATACGAGCAGTCTTGGCAGAAAACACAGAAGTGTAGTTTAACATGCCTCTAGTTTCTCAACTACGCATCACACACATAGGTAAGGAAATTTGAACTGTTGTTGAATATGATCTATAAGTAAAATTCTCCAGTCAAGAGACAAAGTGAGAGGAAACATTCCTTTACCACATCTGAGTTATCTGCTCTGTGGTCTTTTTCTGGTTCTATTGTTTTCCCTGATGTAAGTCCTAATTCCTATCCCTATGTCTGAAAGAACAAATAAATTATCTTTCAAATACTTGGGTGAATTGACTGCAAAACCTCTGAAAAGAAGCATGTCCCTTTCAGGATTGCCTGGTGCCTGAGGTCGTGCGAGTATCCAGTTTGTTATCCACACCTACATTTCTGCCTTTTCCAGTGTCCATGACACCAAATGTGAGAGAAAAATGTGTTACGGCGAAATAAAACAAAGCAGAACTAGATACACGCACATGGCACGTAGCTGCTTGAACACAGAGACTGCAGCTGTATTCTCACAAAATACCTTCTTAGTCTGATAAACCTCTGCAAAAAATTTTCCCTGCTTAAATTTCCTGAGTCCACCAATAAAAGCTACAAATAGCCTCAAGTCATTGCCCACCTCCGCCCCTCCAACAAAAATCATCAGGAGGGCTCAGCAAAACACATTCAAAGAGAAAACAACCAGTGCAAACATATGGTGAGGCCTCTTGGAGGTTCTCTTGCAATGTGCTTGGCGAATAGCCTCAGAGGCAGGCTAACGTTTTCATTTCACAGTAAGGCTGTCCATGCCCAGAGCACTCTGAGCGACTTGGAGCTGCGATACCCAGGGCAGGTTCCTCCTCCTTTGCTACCTGCGTGGTAAGGCTGTGTCTTGAGACAGAACAATTACCTTCCCTGAAGGTGGCCCCCATGTTAAGACCCCCCAGCCCTCCAGCGCAATCCTGAATACTTAGGTAGTGAGATTCAGAGTGAAGGTTTTTAACTTTCCTCCCCCCCTCTGGCCTTTGGACATTTCTGCTGTCATATCCATTAGAGGCACAGATTTGAAGATGTACTCTCCATGAAATCTCTGAAAGACCAAACCCATACACCTTTTCTGAATTGTTTGGTGGGGTTTTTTTACTGGATTGGGCAATTTTCATGGCCAAATATGCAGTCACAGAGATAGGAAAAAAATGCTCAGGATAAGGGATGACTTAGAAATTCCACATCATTTCACCAAAGGAAGGAGGTAAAATCAAAACCACCATCACTGTTTTCCTTTTATTATCCCAGATATTCTGATATATCAACCAAGCTCCTGGAGTCAAGACACATCTCACAGCTAAGAAGAAAAACCTCGTTGTATGCAAAAGTAAAATGGTAAATAAAGGTCATAAAGAAAAACAAAAGGAATATGATATTTAATAATTTGTTAGAGTGTGTCTCTTAACCCCAGGAAAGTTTTGGATCTCAGGTTTTGAACACCAGAATCTGTCAGAGCTGAGAAAGAAGCTGCTCCTTCTTTCTAAAGACACGCACACAGTCTTCCTTTTCCAGACCTTGTACATACCACAGGCTGGGGGCTGTTCTCTTCTCTTTGTGCCCTGGACCTCTTGACCTTTGGCATCCACACACCAACACTGTCCCCCCTGCTGACACTGCACCGGCGCATAACCCCCGTCAGCTGCACAGGAGGGCACGTAGGCGTGCTGGTAACGCAGGGCTGCGTACCGCTCCACCTCGCACTTTGAGGGGCCTGGAAGAAAATCAGTATGCATTAGGGAGGGAAAGCTTAACGTTTCAGAGCCATCTCTGCTTGATCCCATTGTTTGCTTCTTTGGGAAAAAGAAAGAAAAAGAAGTCTGATTTCCTGACTGTTTTCACTAACACTTCAAGCACCAGCCCAAAATGTATATTCTCCATCCTCTTTTTCCCTGGAGAACCTGCTGCAGGGTTTCTAGTTTTTTTTTCTGAAAACTAAACAGAAAATAACATGTCAACACATTTTTCAGCCATAGGCCTGGGTAGGCAGAGTAGCAATGTCTCTTGAGGAGCTGTGCTGCAGGCTGAGCAAGCTCTGGCCCTTAATGCAAATGCAAAGCTGATCAACAGGGATAGATGTGTAGCGTGGGAGACTGAGATGAAGGCAAACATCAAAGTTTCTGAAGAGAATGAGGCATCACTCCTGCAAAAGGACCTGCACTTGACTGTGGAGATTTTGTCTGGGGGCACCTCATTTTTTTATTTCCCTCTTCAGGAATCTGATGACACTATTCCTGTCAAGTTGCCCAAAATCCATTTTCTGAGTTATGATCTCTCCAGTCCTCATCTCCACTCTTCCAACAGAAATCTTGCTTGTTTGTACAAACCTGAAATCCTACAGCCTAAACATTTCTCATCTTCAAGTGCTTTCTAGCTACACTTGGCTACCAGGCTGAGGCAGCAAGAGCAACATATCAGAGAAACCTGTTCATCAGGGAAGTCTGACAACTTTCCTAACACGTGTGGCAGCATGAGATCTGGTTAAGCCACCAAAGCAGTCCCCCCTCAGCAGCTGGTGGACATGGTCACACCTCCATCTTGTGGCTGTTACAAACTTCATCTTTGCTAACAGCTGCTGCATCCCTACCTACGCTCAGAGTTTATTCAACAACCCTGCAGTGGAAGGGAGAAGATGCTTTCCAGACTCCCCGGAACGATCGGCTTGTCCCAGGAATAGCAAAACCATGTGATTATGTGGCCAAAAGACTTCTATCAGTATCTGCTTAATATCTTTGTTGATGTAACTCCTTAGCAAGAGTCAGACAGTAGTGTCAGAGGAATTTGGATGGGAGAATGAAGTACCACACCAGGGGATTCAAACTCTGCCCAGACAAGGCAATTCTTCTGGGCTCTAGTGTAGGAGAGAGAAGGTTCCTGACCATGTCCCACAGAATTCACTGCCTGTAGGCAAAGAAACTCTCTCTCCATTTGTCTGCCCCAGCTGGGAAGAGAATGAACCCAAGGGCCAATCCAGAAGTTCAGCCTTGCTAAGGCACTATGAATTCCTGTGCAGCCTCCTGGAGATTGAGAGTGTTGTGGTCAGTGTAAGATCCTTCCTGCTTCTGAGTATACCAACATAAACTAGGGTGCATTTTCTCATGTTTTTAATGCAATAAATCATCAAATTCATCTGTATAATCTCAGGACAAGAGACGTGGAGAGTTCATGGGATTTCAGCTCCTGTGAACTTCAACTGCATGGGAAAAGACTGTCAGAAGCAGTGAGACTGTCCCATGCAGTCTCACCTGCTGGTGAGAATGTACAATCCAGAGGTTAAAAGCAAGATTCGGTTCAAGGACCTTTATTTTTACACTGAAACTGTGATGTTACTTGCTTTTAGTTCAAGACACTCCTAGAAGAACTCTCCCCAACAGCAGCTGCCACAGGTAAGCTCCAAAATTGTCACTTTATTTACAGGGCATCACCTGGGTGCTACTTACATCTGAACTTGCCAGAGGTAGCCAGCTGAACCCCCAGAAACCGCCTCTGCAGAATCCGATATACGCTGGTCTCTGAGAATGTGCGGGCAGGTTCCAGGGCAGAGAAAACTGTGTCGTAAACTTCATCGAGCAGCAGTTCTAAGCCTGGGAAACAGACACTTTCTTTTAGTTTGATTTTAAGACAGAAGCCACTTGCTTTACTCCAGAGTAGCAGAACAGGAACCCTATCAGGACAAGCAAAACCAGTCCTCAAAGTGGGCCAAATGTGAACTGCACAACCCCAATGCACTGCACCATATCATGCACTGCTGAGTGCCCAGGCAGTAGCTTTATGCCTTACAGCTGCCAAAAGAAGCAAGAGAAACATAACTGGCACTGTGCTGTGTTCTTATTGGGTTCAATATGCAGTAGATTAAATTGATAGAATTTTGGAAACTGATGTTATCAACAAAAAAATCCCAATCTTTTTGGCTGCATGCTGAAAGATAGATGTGCAGTAGTTTCCCTAAGTGCACAATTTTTTTGAGAACTTCTCACCCTTGTGGGAATTAAATGTTGAATTTCACATCTACTATCTAAATTTCAAGATATCATGCTTTGTATTTTTCCTGCTTTTTTTGTTTGGTTGGTTTTTTTGGGTTTGTGTTTTGTTATTGTTGTCTGGTTTTTTTTGTTTGTTTGTGGGGCTTTTTTGTTGGTTTTGTTTTGTTTTTCTTTTTAATTTTTAAAAGTACAATATCTAAGGAAAAGAAGCTGGAAGTCCTCAAGTTTTAGATTCCTCCGTCTTGGAAAAAAACATCATTTTTTTAAAGTGCCCCATCAACTATTAACACACCTAAAAGGTATCCTGAGGCTACGAGAGAAAAGAAAGGACCACTTGATGCCCCCAGACATGGCAGGGGGGTTGGATGACCTGTAGCGGTCCCTTCCAACCCAAATCATTCCATGATTTTATCTGAGCAAGAACAGCTGTCTCCAGGCCCTTCATATTATTCTGCATTTGCTAATTGGACTTTTCATATATGACACAGCTTTCTACTGTGGGCAGAACACTCAGAAATCCTATTCCACCATCCCAAGAGGACAGGATTAGACCCTGGGCAGCAGCTCCTCTTGCTACTGATGGAAGAGCAGGTCCTAAGAGTGAGATTTAATTAGTAAGCTCCAGCCTTTCCCGTGGGCAAGTACTACACTGGTCACAGTTGTCTTACTCTGATAATGAAATTGAAGTCCCAAGTGAATCCAAAGACCAATACTTGTTATTTTTCCTTTCCCTTGGGATTTCGAAGCCACTCAAGTTAAAGGACCAGCTGCTGCAGGGTACTTACCGGTATCTGCCAACTCTCTCCCCAGGCTGTCCGCACAGTAACAGTACCCAGAGACCTCCGGAAACGTCTCCCGCAAGGAGCTGAATGATTGGAAAGCCTCTGGGAGCCTGGAAGGAAAAGCAGCCTTCTGTGAAGAGCCCAGAGAGGCCCCTTGAAAACAACAAAGCATGACTTGTGTTTCCCCACAACTTTGTAAGATAAGGATGCCCGCAGAGCACAAAGCCATTACAAACACCTTAGGTGTCCCTGTGGCAACCAGGCTGTGATGTGATCCCGATCATGTCTCAGCAGGCTGACAAGTCTCCTAAATGCCATTTGTTTTTTTTTCCAACAAACACAGGGCAATCTCCCTTCAGACAGTTTTCTGACCCTTCCTAAGCTGGTACCCAGCACCAAACACTCATTTTCAATTCTATTTTCACCTTTGAAAGCATGTCAAAGAATGTAAAATTGATTGATGTTGGCCCAATGTTATTACAACAATTGTTCATTAGCTACTTCCAAAAATCTGCACAGGATGGCACAGTGCCTAAGCAAACAGGTTGATTCCTCTTCCTTACGCACTACATACACTTTCTGCACTGAATTAAGCATAAAAACTGATAAAAACCTCACTGATCTTTTTTATTTTCAGAGCATGGTTCCACAGATTAAGGAGAATGTTTTTTAACATATTACAAGTAAGATTGACTCCTGGAGATCAAAGAGACACCAGTTTCCAGTATAATATTCTAGGAGTGATAACAGCCAGATTCCAGCAAAGCAATCATTTAGGAAGGAAACTTAGTAGGATCGGAGTTGGAAAAAGCATTATAACTGTGATCTTAACTGAGAGACACTCTAAGGTTTCTCCAGGCAAACAAAAGGTTAGTTTTTCTAGAGTCCATGTGCCAGGTTCCAAACCAATCATATTATTTTACAGACACACCCTCATTTGAAATAAAATAAAGCTCTGGTGTCCCAGCTGCATGTGGCTTATTTTGGAAAATTCAGCAACAGGTAAGTGGAATTTTCTGAGACAATTTTCTTCATTACACAGAGTGGGTTTTTATCAAGGAAGGACACTTAGCAGTGGGAATAACGGTGGATAAAGTCCTGATCAACTGGGAAAAAGGTTAATGTGCCAAAGCAGTTTACAGTGACCCTGTGAAACCGGGACTACAACCAGCCTCAGTTCCAGTGCCATCCACCTGCACGTGCTGGTCAAGAACATGCAGTCTGCAGTGCAAAAGGCTTGTCTGGCTCAGAGTTGGTGGTCAGATTTGAGGAGTAGAGTAAGGGGCCTTTGCTACCTTCAGAATTCTGCCTGAGAGCTCTGCCACCTCTTGCCAGGAGAGCTGAAGATATTACTGCTTCCTCAGTACATCAAAGCTTAAGCTGGGGAATGCATGAAGAGCAACCCCTGGCAAAGGAAGATGCTAGCAACCTTGGGGTAGTCCCAGAATTATCCAGCAGCTCTGTTGTCTCAGAGCTAGTACACGCCTATGTAGTGCTGATTTGCTCTGGCACATCTTCAGATGAAAAGCCTACTGAGTCCCTCCACTTTGGATTGTCAAATTCTACTTAGCTGCTGACACTGGCATGCTAAAAGAATCAAAATGTCATACTTCAGGACACGAAGAGATTTCTGCCAGCACTAAAACCATGCAATTTAAGATATAAACACCTGAATATCATATTTCTGTGGTCTTCAATGTACACATGGACATAAGTAGCTTGGTGTATTTCAGGAGCTTTCTGCTCCCCTGAATTATCATGCACTGGCCATCACCCAGTCAGGAATATGATCTCATCTCTTTGCAGGAGAGCAATGCTCTCATATCCAAAAGCAGAACTCTGCAGGGCTCATGTCCTTGGAGCTCATCACCTCATCATCTCAACATCTAGCTGAGTGAAACAGCATGCAATGAAAAATTTCTGCTTGCTGCCTTCTTTCATCCTCCATGCTAACAAGTCACATGCATAATTATACACATAAATATGAGGCTAGAACTTTTCTCACCTTGCTTGGAAAACTCACTTCCTACCGCTTCTTTTCTTTTCTCAACCTCTTCTTAATCACAGCCCGCACGATAAGTAGCAATACCACAGAGTACATCATCTATCAGACCCAGTCCAAAAAAACAGCTGAAGCAAATATGACTACATTTAAGTTATGGAGAGATTTATAGTGTATCCATGTGTTTCAACAAGAATGCTCATGTATATGGGAAAGTAAATAAATGTGAGGTTGTTGACCTTTTCCTCAAACTGTGAGTCTCTGCTCTTGGTTTCCAGCAAAGACAACTCATTCAAAAGCACGTTTGCAAGTAAGCCCTTCTACATTTCATAGGCACAGATCAAGTTATAACTGTTTTTCTCATTAACTATTGAGAAACAGAGAGAGAGAACAAATAACGTTCTTTTCCGCTGCCAACAAAATAATACATAATAGGGCAAAACCTCTACTGAGCTGACACTGACACAAGGTCTTCAATCTGAAGAAAATTATAGCAAGATAGTAAAAAGATCTTCCTAAACTTTTGATTTTTTTATTATTCCATCAATCTTCTGCAGAGCTTTCTATATGGCTGCCCATTCAAGTAGGACCCAGGCACAGTGTATAAAATCAGTAACAGCAGCCAAGCCACCAGGAAATCTGGACTCATCTTTCTTTCCAGAAGTCTTCTTATTGGGAAAATCTTAGCTCTAAGCTTCTGAATTTCTCCACTTAGATTTTTTTTAACATAGGATTTATTCTGGAATATTTATGAAGTTATAAATAAATTATTTGGGAAGTGAGTTAGTATGACATGTCTAAAATTAAAAAATCAGACCCTGAAACAAAAGAAAGTTGCTTCACTAGTTCCACATGAACATAAAATACAGATTTGAATCAAATACAGATTTGAATCCCTGTTCTGATATAGTCCTTTGCTCTGGAACTCATCCCTTCAAATCCATGTTCTGACCTCCTGTTTTTGGGACAGTATAATGACATTCAGGCAAGAAAAGTGTGAAAATATATTAATGACATGAAATACTCAGATATGCTGGCAGTGGGTTAAGTCAATGCCATAATTAGAAAGGTAGACAGCTTGGAATTAAATTATCCTGCTGTGATCAGTTACATGATACGGACATAAGAAAAGCTGAATCTTAGCATGTCTTTGCAGACAAATCTCCCAGAGGAAAAAAAAAGTTAATTTAAAGCATTGCTTTCTCCCCTGTTGTCTTTTAGAATTTCCACGATCTGCAGGCCAACAAATGAAACAGACAGATTATCTTTCTCTTGCCAAAATAATCTTTCCCAACACTGACAAATTTGCAGTGTGCACTTGGGCCTGCCTTTCAGTTTTGCTTAAATTAAAAAAGAAAACCCTCAAAACAGCAAAATTGACATTCACAATGAAATGCCTTTGCTATTACAGAGACAAGTGAAAATGAGACATTACATTTACTCCACTGCCCTCCACTGGAGAAATGTGCTGACTGACACGCCAAGATAACAGCACTTCACGAGACCAAAAGGTTACTCTGAGTCGTTTAAACATCTGCAGCAAAACAGATTCCTCTCCCTGCAGTTCCCCTGCCCATCCCTTTTATCTCCACCTGAGCATTAATTCCCAGCTCCTCCACAGAACAATGGCTACTTGCTTTCATGGACAAGGAATTCATCCAGTGTTTTGAAGCTTTCCTCAGCTCTCTCCAAGCACCCAAGGCTAGTCATATATCAGCACATTCATTCATCATTTGCTGGTTCACCTGCATGAGTAATCCTGGCACTGCCTAAATGGACACATTTCCCATCATCTTGTGGAACTTGCTCTTTGCATGTCTTGTCCATCTGTCCACCTGTTTTCATCTTCCATGTGGAATCATCTTTGCTACCTCACATATATATCTGAATTGTCAGTTCCTTATGCATTTAACTCATTTTCTGTTTTGCAGCTGTCTGAAAAGTAGCCCTGGCTACTTTTACAAATTCCTATCCCAATGTGGTATCCACTGCTGTGTGAGGGCACACTGATTAGACTGTAGGAATGGAATACCAGTTTTTTTCTAAATTAAGAAGTTAAATTCAAAAGAAAAAGGGTTTTTTACTTGGTCCATTCATTAACAGAAAACAACATCATATGCAATCACAGAAGAAGAAAATCTTGGAAAAAATAAAAAGCAGTAGTGAGTTGAAGAGGTATGTAGGTTTCCTTGCCTGTTTCAAAAGCCTGTGCTCTTACCTGTTATAACTATGAACAAGATCAAAAAACATCATGTCTGTAGTGTTGACAAACTTGCACTGGACAGGCAGAAACTCTCCATCCACTGAGCACTGTGGGGGGCTCTTCTCCCCAGACCTATGCAGAATGCGACGGTCTTGGATCTCACAGTTCCCTGGACCTGAAGGGAAACAAAAGTAATGTCTATTGGTGTTTTATCTTGCCACAGTCATCTGCATAGCCACCCTATGGTTTGGAAGGGCTTTAGATTCATTACACTGAACATGGACACCTAGGTGCCTCGTATTGAGCAGGGAGTTGGACTTGATGATCCTTATGGGCCCTTTCTCACTTGATATATTCTATGATTCTACAAAACAAGGATTTAATGCCCCAGTTCAGTGCCCATGCTTCTATAGGATAAGTGTAGGCTGCAGTGTCCAAGCTCCTAATTTACCACCTTTCATTCACACCAAACTTTTCAAATCTACAGAAACAATAGATTTGTTGAATATTACTTACACCATGTTGGTTTTCCACTCTGCCTGGTGCCATAAATCTCCATTCCTTCTGAATCTACACACCAGCACTGACGCAGTTTTGAGTCACACTGCACTTCATCAAAAGCCCCTGAATCCAGGCACTGAGGGATGTAGGAGATGCTACTGCTGTTGATGTATCGACTCACCAAGATCCTCTGCTTTTGCAGCTGGCAAAAGGATAAGCCTGTAGTGACAGAGAGGGGTATGGTTAGAGGAAGGTACTTGTTGGGCACTGAATCTGAGTTTTCTCAGAGCTGCAAGTTCTGATTCTGTCATGCAGGTAACATGAGGTCATTGGTGGACTCGAGTTTATGAAAACCAGTATAGGTAAAGTCCCCACAGATGGGGTTGAAGCTCTCCAGTTCAAAAGCCAATACACTGATCCTTCATTCATGATTTACATTACTGTGATCTTCATAAATACAGACCATTCAGGTGTATCAGATTTCTATGAAATTCCAAGATTTACATTAGAAAGATCCAGCAAACTACAACAAACTAGAGTCCATCAAAGTCTGGGGCTAAACTATTCTTGATTCCAGCAGTTCAAATGCAGACTTAAATTTCTTTACCCAATGTGAACAAAAATGGAAACTTGTGACTTACAAGACACGGGATATCCATTCTGTTTGCTGCCAGGTACCTCAATGCCATTCTCATCCACACACCAACAGGAAAGACCATTCCTACTGCACTGAACTGTCCTGAAGGAGATCACAAGTAATGCGTTTTACTTTTGTCGGTGACAGCATCCTCAGTCAGTATGGGACAGACAAAAGCATAAAGCAAGCCAAACACATTGAAATACTTTAACACCAAATAATAGAATTAGAAAAGGTTGTGTTTCTGGTGACTAACTAACTTATGGGAGCGCTTCCTTCTAGTAAATCTCTGAAGTCTTCAGGAACTGCAGATAAGTGACTTGAAGTCATGCAGTAAATAAGGAGTTTGGACAGAATTCTGATGCTCAGTATTTGAGATTTATCATGCATTTTGAGACAATTTCTAAGTCAAATCTAGAATGGCCAAAATCCCCCACCCTAGGCAACAACAATAAGATAATAGTAGAGAATGTGGCAATCTGTACTCCTCTTCAGTCTCAGCTTTAACTCACTAATTTCTTGCAGCTTCAAGCAACATGCTGCTCTATAAATCACTGTCCTCCATGCATTTTTTAGTTCCTTTACTTTTCCTGTAGAAGGAAATTCAACTGTGCCACCTAGAGCAGGGTGGGTAACTTCTCCAAGTCCACTTGGTTCAGCTGTGCCAGCTGGCAGACTGATGAGAAACCACGCACCCACAAACATGGGTAGGAAGACAGCGGTTACATTACACAACCTGTACCAAGTATTTAATCCACAAAGAAAAGTGCTGAGATTGATCTTAGATTGACCTCTTAACCTAGAGATTATATCCAGCAACAGGAAATTAATTCAAGAGAGTCTGGACCTGCAACATGGCTTAGTGAAGTCACTTCAAGTTTCTTGCATCCCTCACCCTCCAGTCCACTGATACAGAGGCTCTTCAAAATAGAAGTTAAGCTTTCATTAGTAATAAAATGTCACATTGTATAACAGCAGAATAATAACAGGGATGAATTACCTGAACTGGCCATCTTCTGAGCACTGAGGAACATAGGTTTCTCCTTCTGAAAAAGCCTTTTCCCTTTGAAGTTCACATGGACGTAATGGTTGGGAATCTGACTGATACTCTGAAAGCAGCAAAAAGGGAAATGGGGAAAAGGTGTTTTCACCACAAGCCTGTTCTTTTCAAAGCCCTGTTAGTGCCAATGCTGCATGGTAACAGCTCCGGCTTCATGGTCCTCCCTGGCTGTTTACTCAGTGCTCCTTACATGTGTTTCTGCATGGGACAGCACAGGGAGGTACTGAGAAACTCTCTGGGGTGTCAGCTGCAGAATAGGCACATGAGGGAGATGCTCATGAATGCTTTTCCCAGGCATGTATTCAATTAGTTTCAGCTCTATTCTGTACTGGTATGGCTACCATTGTCTGGTACCTGGGGTACTTCAAGTTAGCTGTACCTATCACCACAGAACAGTCCTTTGCCATAACCACACTATTAATATTTCTGAGTATTCTTTATTGAAGTTAAGTCACTCAATATTTCACCAAAAGGAACATTATTTCTTAGTCTCATGAAAGACCTAAAAAGAATCAATGTCTAGAAGTTAGCATTAAACTAATTCATATTAGAAGCACTTCTCAGTTCTTGCCAGGGCAAGTGATCAACTTCTGAAACCAACTAACAAAAAAACCAGTCTTCAGTTCTCACCACATTAAAAAAATAGTTTTGGATGCTGGTTTAGGAGAATGATTACATTCAGTAGTTTGTTTTTTTTATTGAACAGATCAGATGATCCGACATTTTCCCCATCCTCAAAATCCAAAGAACACAACGCTCTTAATTACACTGATTAGTTCTATAAAAATACAGCAAACAAAACCCTAACTACAGTAATTGACATCAAAGGTTCACTTAATCCAGTATTTGGTCTGAGTGTGGCCATACATATGATATATTTGCAGCTCAGGGACTTCCTTAACACAGATGGTTGCTGGGTGCATTAAGACCTCTCAGTCACTTCTGTTTCTGTGAGGTTTTTACTGTGTCCCTGTAAGCCCCTGTGAAAAATTTCAAGGGACAGTAGAAAGATTTTAGGTTAGCTCATCTGTAGACATCCACATGTAGGTGAAACTCAACATTTTCATCTCAAATGTGACCTAGAGCCAGTTACTCTGGGATGTGTGTCTAATAAGGCATCTAACCTGAAAGATTAAGTTAGTAATTCTAATTTATTCTTGTGTACAATTATCAAACTCAGACCAAAGAACCAGGGAGGATGCTCGGACTATCTGGTGTCTTAAGTTTCAAGCCTAAATTAGATGATGGCACATACAAACAGAACATATAATTTTAGAACCTTCACACCCCTGCAGCATCACCTTTTCTTGGCCAAGTTCCTTCTCTAGCCCACCCTGCTCTTCCAGAAAAGAACCACCTGAAATCCAGGTGTACTGAACTCAAATAACCACGACCATTTGAAAATCCTTATAGCTTACTATTTAACCTGGAGCTCAAACTCAGTTTGCACAGCACACAATAACTGGTTAAGTTTGTTGAGTATAAGATTCAAGATGGCTATATACTTTGTCAGAATAATACCCAGAGCAACACAAAGAGCACAGGAGCACTACTGGACACAGGCAAAGGAAAAGACCAAGCACACTTACCAAATATATTTGCTACTGCCATGCTAGTAAAGCAGCAAAGAATGCTGCAGAAGGGGATGGAGCCCATCTTTTGATGGGAGAGCCCCATCCCGTTTTGTCAGTGAGGTAGCCTTGAACATCCTGTGTGGTCTTCACCTGCCTTTTTATAGCAACTATCGTGCAGATGGGTTCACTTATGTGCTGGTAGACTGGTCACAGAATTGGGCGAGTGACGCATATGATGCTCCTGAGAAAACCGCAAGAAGCCCATTCACCTGGAACAGCCCTTGTGAGTCTCCTCAGCCAGTTCTCATTCCCACTCCAGGGAGCACCACTGAGCCCAGCCATCACAGAGAACAAGCAGCAGTCATCACAGGGAGTAGGAAGGGGGACTTAATTAAATCAACATACAAATGAAGCATATTGACACAATCCTGACCAAGAGCTCACCTGTGCTGTGGTACAACCAGACTTTGTGCTCTACATCTGAAGTACACTCTTTTGTGTTTCTAGAGAGCCCAGCCTGCTGAGGGGACAGGCAAGAGTTAGGCCTCCAAGCATTGCAGCACTAGGACTAAATACAGTTCATAACATGCTTTTTTATTACATGAAAAACAGGATGGATGCAACTCCCCTGACTATAAAGGGAAGTGAAGTTCAGAGTAAATTGCTTCTGACCTTTTGCTTTTACTCCCACTTGCACCACACATTTTAGTACAGCCAAATATCTGATGGAAAGCAGCTTAGCTTCTTGGGCTTTATCTTTCAGGTGTAAGATCAGTATAAGCATATCTTTTTAGAAGTAACTACATGCAAGATCCTTGACCTAAAACATATCAGAAATATAATTTTCTTAGTTCCAGAGTATCACTTATTTGTCCTCCTGTTATGATTGACAGTTAACGTGTACTTGCACCAGGAATTATGTGAACTCACCCTCACTTGTGTGAAGGTGGTTGGACAAAGGGGCCCAGAATAATTAGCTAAATAATGACAGCAGAACCTGTTCGAGGCTGGATGTAGGCTTATTTCTAGAAAAAGTGACAGCAGCACTCGTTTGTGATTCATGGCTACTAGACAGTCAGCTGTCTGATCCTCTTCTTAAGAGACTATAATGGTGCTAACAGTGATCTGAGCATCCTTCTCAGCAGGCTGTAGACCACTGCAGTGCTACAGGGTTTGATAGATACAGTAAGTGTGATCTCAAAACATCAGCACAAACTCGCTTTAGCACGACTAGTTCTTATTAAAGGAGTGGGACTGTATTTACTTTCAAGCAATCCACTGTGGACTTGAAGAAAGTTAATAGTCTGCAGAAAGATCAAACTAGGAAAAAATGAAGAACATGTCCAGCATAAATAACAGACCAAAAAAAGGCAATCTTCAGAGGCATAAAGTTCTGTAAAAGCCCTGATTAAGCTGGCACAGAAAGAAAATTAATTTCTGGATTAGCATAGCATTTGTAGGGAAGTGTACATGCAGAGAAAAGGAATTCAGCTGAACAGAGAATAGCCAGCATTAGCACTAGGGTGTGCTTTTCATCAGGAAAAACAAAAAGGTTGACTATGATATATATTTCTGACTTAAGTATACTTCAAAAGCCTCAGGTTTCTGTCTGACCTCCAGTACAGTGGGGCAGTTACAGCAGAGCAAGAGACAGTCCAGCCTGGTGTTACAGGATCTCTAGGGGCAGGAGAGTCAGTACATTACCACTACAGGTACATTATTTCCAGGCCACTGAGACACATACCCAGAGTGTGTGCTGAGGGGGTTTAGTGATATTTAGTCCAGGTTTATAGAACTAGTAAAAAAAAGTGTCATTCAGGTTTCTTGCACAGCAAATAGGGAGACAAACAAGCTCATTAAGGTAGCTATTCACTTTTCTCCTTTATTCTTTGCTACCAAAAGTCAAGAGAGTAAGGTAGACAGGAAACCAAGGAGCTATCAAAGGGCTGTTACTAACAGAAAGCAGCACAGATCTGCAGTATCTACATGGTGTTGAATCCCAAGTCTTGAACAGCCAAGTCTTAAAAGCCTCTTAAAAAATAAAGGGAGAAAGTAAGTTTTAGCACTTAAAACACTTCTAGATGTGCGTCAAACCAAGATGGGCATCTCTGTAAATGGAAGTTCAATGGAATGCAAGAGCCCGTGGACAAGAAGGAAAAAAAAAAGAAGAGTTTACAGAGCAATATTGCAATATTGCACAATCCACATTCGTAAGAGAAAAAGAGGCACTTTTTCATCTATGGCTGATCAAATTCAAATTATGAAAACCTCATTGCATAACCCTCAGTGAAGTGACAATTGGATTGACCTCTATTTTTAGCACCTGGGGATAGATGAGAGGGTATCTTAAATTAGCTCACCAATGAAGGGGAGAAAAGGAGTAAGTGGAAAAGGTCGCTGTGGCCAATACAGCCTTAAAACTAATATGTCTTCCAAATCATTGCTCTAGTGTTGGAAGTGAGGGCTTAGTTTGCTGTACACACTGGCAAAAGGTTACTCAATCTACACTATGATTGTTGGGGGAAACAAAAATGTCAGTGTGATGAAACATTGAAATCACAAACCTCAAGGGAGAAGCACACCATTTATTCATCTTTCCAGTTTCATGTACACTTTCTTAGCAGAAAAGACTGTTCATGTAACTGCAATTTTTACATATTGAAAAGCCCAAGGGTAAATGATTCCTGTATACAAGTACATAAACATCTATAATGACAGACAAGTTGCTCTCACCCAAATAAAACTTGAGCCTGAGAAGTCAACCTTAGTTTAAGAAATGAAATTCAGGAAGCCTCCTGAATGTGGCAGCAAACAAAGCAGACATTTTAAGAACTACAAACATTGTCAAATTATTCCCATAGAATTTAGTCCATTTATTTTTAAATAATAATCTGCTTTTTTTGTTGTTGTTGTTAAATAAGTCACCAACACTGAACAATCCTCTCACATGTTTTAAGAAAACTATGTCAAAAAATTGACTAACACCTTTTGTTAGTAACTTATCACACTTACAGATAGAGGAGAACTGTTTTACATTTGGCACATTTCTTCCCAAGCACGAGACATTCATCTCAATCTTCTGCACATGATTTTGGCATAGATAACAATAACAAGACCTTGTGAAATACTTATCTCTATCATCTCTGATAAAGTTCTTTTTTTAGAGTCCTCTTGTGATGCAAAATTAAAAGATGACAAGGAAAAATGCATAACCCCACCAGATAATACAAGTTTCAGCCACTTCATGCATGACACATTCTTCAGATTGAAAGAATGATGGTGAAGTTCCAGTAACTTCTATACTAAAGTTGCCTAGTTCAGAGAAGTGGGCAGAGGACTTCTGTTCTGTTTTATAATTTAACAACTGGAAAAGTGTCTTTGGTGACAAGAGAACCTAAAGAAGCCTGTGGAAGAACATCTGAATTTGCCTTTGTCCCTGCAGAAATAAACCATTTCTAGGAGGGTTAAAAAGGCTTTTTTAATTCATTAGAGATAACACAGTTTTCCTCTATCTAGTAGTAATACCACAGTGATGCAAGGTAGAAAAATATTAATTTTTATTCTCACAACAAATGGGATGAAGATTATTTTGAAACCCCAAGCAGAAGTCACTTCTGCACCCCACCATGATGCAAAGGATAGATTTGCACACTAAATAGATTCTATGTTGGACCAAAACAAGCTAATGCGGCGAGGAAAGGCACCCCCAGTCACACCAGGACAGCAACAGGATGCCAGTCTTCTGGTGCCAGTAGGTCAAAACTTTTGGTCTTTTCAACAATGCAATGCTTAACCTTGTGTGTACTGAAGACAGCACTGTACAGCCAATGGAGTCAGAAAGCAAGTCCAAGGACAAACACAATGCCCTCTGCCCCACAGCAAAGGTGGGGAATTCAGTGTGCCACCTGACACTGCAGAGAGAAATTAATGAAAAATGATGTATTCAACTCATGGAGCACAGACCTGTCAGTGACTGATAAAACTGATGGTCTTCATAAAGATTTTAGTAAAGGAAACTTCAGTTTAACTGAAGTGAAAGATAAATTAAGGGAATGACCAATTTGTGCAGATCTCTTATAGTCAGTAAGTTTGTACAGATGCTGGCATTGTATTACCACTGAAGATAAGTCACTGGGCTGACTAATAGTTTGGTCTGACTCATGAAACCTCTTTACTAAGTCCGCTAATTAGAAAAATGGTTTTGGGGTATTACTCTTGAGATCTGAACTTGGCCTTGCATTTTAAAGTTGATAGACTGCCCCTTTCCTAATGATTAAAATATCTATTTCAGAATTAAAATTTTGACATTTACTCTACATTTACAATCATATCTATTTTTGCTGTAGACAACAGAACAATTTCTCTGTATTAGTAACTCACTGAGATTCTGTCCAATTTTATTCATCTGCTGCTTATCATTTATGCTCTGGTCCACAGGACATCTAGAAGAACTTTCTTATTCTTTACTTATTTGTTCTCTACTACAGCAGAGTCCTAAACAACAATTCATAGGCGATATTAAAAATAAATCACTAAAAGCAACTTGAAACTATTTTGTAATGGCATTCTACAAAGGCACATTCTACAAAACTGGAAACACCCTCAGAAGGAAGATGCCTGCCCACAAGAATAGATGCCATCACTGTGAATGTGTTGTTGAAAGACATTATCAATTTAAGAATCAAGCGCACTGCAAAACTCAAACCCTGAAATTCTTAATCACCAAAGCAGTTTAGGAACAGAAAAATCTTCTAATTGGTTTGCTTCACAGTAATTCATTACAATAAATAATTCACTGACTGCATAATTTGCTTACAGGGTAAAATACAACTGCAGATTTCCTAAAGCTTTGCAATGTATACAAATAAATGAGTATTGATGACTGCATGTAACTATTCAATGCAGACTAAAACTGCAACTGAAGATCACCTAATGCTTTGAAACCCATACAAGCACTGACTAGCTCGCCAAAACAAAAGTCCACTGAATGGGAGCCCAGGCACATAATCTCAACAGACCTTTATTGTGAGTATAAGAATGCAGTCAACATTATTGCTATTATAAAAAACAAATCACAGAAGAAAGTATTTTGCTTCTCTCACAGAAGATTTAACAATAGTGCACTGCTGCCTCTCTGCGTGTTTAGTGACAATACACTGACGCACGTGGCTACAGCTGAACGGAGGTGGCTCTGGCCAGTTTTAAAGAAGGCAGGCTACTGTTTGAAGTAAAAAGCAATTGAACTAGCTTAACTGATTAATTGAGTAAGGCTGGCTCATCTACCACTTACACACAGGCCCAGTGTGTATGGTAAGGGAAATTCACTCCTGAATGTTTTTTTTTCACGCTAGTTCATTTTCTCCAGGTGGTTTCAATTTTTTGAGTTGTTCAGGCTGGTGCAGAATGGCTGCCAAATACACAATCTGCTCTCTGTGCAGTGTATTTTCACCATCATTACATGTTCCACATTTGTTTTCCATGTATAGATATACACATAGTGTATAATACTTATTGTAATACTTATTGCTAAAGACAGACCCCCACACCCAGCGCCCAGGACATAACAAAGTATTAATAAAAACCTTTACTGAAGTATTTCAAATATCCTCTGCAAAATAATCACCTAACATCATATGGAATCAGTACAACAGAAAAAAAAAGTGTCAACTAATAAAATGCAAGAATGGCAATGGGCATTTTAAAAGTGATTTAAGCCTGTGACCTTAATAAGCACTCCAAAATTAAGGTGCATATACAATAATATTTCTAAGCAGTAAAAACTGACAGTTCCAGTGTTCTAAATCAATATGGCAAAGATGGGCCCCATTTGCAAATGAGCGGCATCATCACATGCACCCCCTTTACACATCAGCGCCTGCACAGAACTCCTAACAGGCCCTTCAAATACAAATGAAAAATATTCTGGTTTACAAGCATCAAAACCTTCTTATGATTTTACTGTGATGTTTGAGTGACTCTACATCCTAGCCTTCAGTTCAATCAGGAGTGCTGGAGCCCAACAGTGCCAGAGGTGTTTTGCTGTTGTGTTCATTCAAGTCCAGTTAAGTTAGAATACAGACAGGTAGGAGTAGACAGAGATCACCACTTGCACAAGATCAGAAAGGGATCACTAAAAGAAGACAGCAAAAACATCTGAATATTTAGATGATGGTACACATTCTCCAACTGTAAAAGCTCATAGGACACAAGAACAAAGTGAAAACCTCCAGGCATCAGAGAAGCCAGAGTGTGGAAAGCTGAAGAACAAAAGGAGAAACAGATGCAAGCTGCAGAAAAGATGAGGAGCACATGTTAGAAGCTCAGAGACAAGGTGGATGTCAGCCATACAAGAAGGCTGCACCCATGGGAGAACAGTTTCCATTCTTTGTCACAGAGCAAATATGTGCAATCAGAAAATTGCAACCTATCTTCCTTGACTATTTTAAAGAGGACAGCAAGCTTCTACCACTTAAGTTACTCCATAGCTGAAGCTATTCATCTAAGGCCACAATATCCAAAGTATGGGTGCTACTCAACTACAGCCACCCCAGAAAAGCAGAAAGCACCTTCCAATCCATTCCCTGTCATATGACTTTAAGTACCTCCACTTTGTAACTGAAACACAGGCAGCCCTGCCACGTGGTACCTGATCATGTTACCAAAACTGTATTTTATTGTAGACTGAAATACTGATGATGCCCTACTGCCAACACTGCAACCGAAAACACAGACTTCCTGACTTAGATGCTTACAATATGGTCACAAGAAGAAGGCTTGGAAATGATTCACCCTGATACCTCCATTAAAAACAAAACAAACCACAAGAAAAAAAAAATAAAATTCAACCTTCAGACAAAAAGATGGGCATTTAAAGGCTCCCTAAGTTTGCCATTTAGCCCTGTGAAATCAGAAGCTTCCATACAATGGTATTTCCCTTTTGTTTATTCAGGACTTAATAGAAGGCTGCAAATTAAAAGATTTTACCTTTCTGTGCACATGTATCAAAACCAGTCCTTACATCACCATATACTATTTCTTCCTCAGAGAGGGTCTGCCTTCCTCCTCATACAAGTAATTGCAATTCACAGCCTTATAAATGATATTTCAAATAGACTGTGTGTAGATCCCTGGCTTATTTAACAAGGAAGCAAGAAGACAGATGGAAAAAGATGCCTACAGGGAAGATTCTCTTGATAAGGCCAACTAGAAGAAATACAGGTATGAGCCAGATCACATCAGGTTTGACTGGCACATGAGCAAAGCAATCAACTGTAGGTTACATTCTGTGCAAAACACTTAGCATTTTTATGGCACTTGACTTGTAAGTGTTTAAAGAAGAAACTTGAGAAGCATCCCAAACTTTTGAGTACTTGAGAAACTGTGGCCAAAACTCATGTTCACGTTACAGACTAACATCACAGCTTGAGAAAGGAAACTCTGACAAGTTTGTGAAGCATTCGAGCAATACACAATGTATCACAGCACTGTCCGTAGGGACACTGAGATTGTTTCTTAAAAGATACGAATGCTTGCAGGACTTTTTTATAATATGTGACTACACAAGAAATGAAGATAAAAAAATACTGAATAGATTATTTGCTTTTGTAAGCACAGTCCATCCTGAATAAGGCAGGATCCTGAGGGATAAAGTTACACACTCATGTAAATTTAGAGACCATTACATACACAAACAGAGGACAAGTCAAAGCTGCAAGAGCAACTTTAACTTTGACCTTACGATTTCCTTTTCAGGATACCATTCCTCCATCTCTGCACTAAGAATGAGACCTCAGTCCTCCCACCTGGAATCTCTCAGTTCACCTCCACCTTCAGTAACATTTACAATTATATTACATCACACACATGCACACACATTGCATAATATTGCTACAGTGTATGCTGTATAAATTATGTAAATACACTCCACTTTGTTTCAAAGTAATTTGTCTGGATTTACACTTCTCTTATACAGTACACACAGTACCACATTCAAGGATATGCAGAAAGTGAATAACATATATAGAAGTCTCACATATCCAGAAGCAAGTAGGTCGCTCAACTATTCATATTAGAAGCAGTTAGTTAAGCATCCAACTATATAACACAGAGTATTTTCTTAACAGTTGCTACAAAAATGTCAAGAACTCTTCAGCTCTTGTGTTCTTTCTGCATTATGAAGTTGCCAATCATGATTCCATAATTAACTTCCATGTCATCATGCAGCTCTGTAATGACTCCCACAAGCTTGATGTGGCAAGACTTTTTAAATAGCAACCACTCTGCAACAGGGGTTTACATTTTGCTTTGGACATCAAGAGTAATAACTCACTTCAGATATGACAGACAGATGGGAAATGTCGGGGTTGGTTTATTTTAGCAGTGAACCAGCCATGCTGCTTTCTTTCTCAATAATGGTTTTATCATTAAAGTTCAATGCACTGGTTGCAAAGTCTTTCCCAGATAATCCATCTTTGGCACATTTTTCAATATTATGCATCCTAAAAAGGCATTCCAAGAATTTTTGATTTTTGATGGTCTATACATTATAACAATCACTTTTTTTTACATTTGTATGTAAATCAGGAAGAAAAGTGGAAAATGTAGAGTATGCAGAATAGTTTTAATAAACAGTTTTACATACAGTACCTTACATATAGAACAGTGTGTTTGCAAATTTAAATAATTTTTGAATGTACAGTGGCTTGTACTTTTTATCAAAAGGTAAATTCAAGTTTACTGTCTATCGGTTCTAAAATGCATTTATACAGATAACTAGAACTGATAAACAGATGTGAGGCATAAAATGTTCAAGTATCTTAATGTCATCAGTTAAATAGCCTCCTCTTAACAGTCGTATTTTACAAATTTCAAAACCTGTACATACATTATTTTCAATTTTAGAAACTGCTTGTTAAAAGGTAACATTTCATGTTAACCACCAGATCTTGTCATCTATTGTAATAAAACTAGACATGTAGATATAAATGGATATGGTATGTATATATGTACACGTGTGTCTATACACATATACATACACATACAAGTATGTATAGAGCAATGGGTACAGAGGCAACTTATAAGCACAGGGAAAGTCCTGGACTCAAAATCCAGCAAGAGATAACAGGGCAAATAGGTTGCCTTTGGTTCACTGAAGCTGAAGGATTTTATAAAAAAACATCTTGGATAATGTATCTTGAGATATTTATTATAGTGGTTTAGCATATTCACAGCCACAGACAGTTTTGCTGCTCTTGTCATTCCTCATCCCAGCTGAGGATGGTTAAGTTTCAGAGGGCCAACACCAGAACAGAGCTACCCAGGACAAAAATTGAACCCCAAATACTGTAAGAGAACATAAAAAAATATAAACTAGATACAATTTTGGATTGATTGCTGGCACAGAGTAGAACTTTGGAAAAAAACTTCATGTAAGTCATAATCAAACTCTCATCCCAGTGGTTTTAATATTATTTGGCACACCTGACCACTATTTGCCACTTATATTTTAAAGGAGCCTAAGGCTACTTTAATAAGGATTTCTATTTCAAAAAATATTTTAGGAAGGAGACCATGGTAAGTAATTTCTTTCAAAAAATCAAAAGCTAGTATTTTCCTTTTCCTCAGCATTCATAAGAGACGGAAAGAATCTAAAAACTTGCCTTATAGAGAGGCTATAGATCTCTCTGCGTCTATCTTTCACTAGCAGGGTGAGAGAATTCATTAAAAAAGCAGTCCCCGAGATTTTTTAGTCAGCTGAAATCTTCTAATTTAGAGGTTTTTTTTGCCAAAGATTTCAATGTAGTAGCATTGCTCTTTGTCAGCTTTCTTCTTTGTGGAGATTTTCTTGTTTATTATGTTGAAATCATACTAACTTTTTTTCAGTATGTAATATATTACATTTTGAAGCTTGGACATTGAATAGTCAGATTTTCAATATAACAGATTCATTACTCTAAACTTGCTCACCTCTCTCTAAAGCTTCAGGCTATTAACGTAATCAACAAAGAACCAGATAAATGCTCAGCTTTTTCTGTCCTCCTGTCAGTCATGTGGCTAGTAAGAAAATTCACTGTAAAGAACCTATTTTTATTTCTTTATTCTTCCTTTTGTCATACAGAGCAAAGCGTTGCTATTTGCTGTACTTTCCCCATGTCAATTAAGAGCTGTTTAATACGTCGTTTGAGCTGAGGCAATCTTGCCAGAGGATCTGGTGGTTCCAGTTCTCCAGTGAAATCAAGCCAGCTTTCTAAAACTACAGAAGGAAAAGGAAAAAGTTCATTAGAATAAGTGCTTGACAAACAGTTTTCATAAAAATTAAGGAAAAATATACTGACTCTTGTGGTATGTATTTAACAGAATAAATTTTTAATAGGGAAACACCAACTAATTCTGTGTTTCATACAAACAGTCCTAACGTATTTCCTAATTTGATTGTTACTATGAAGAGGTATCTCGGTACAAATTGGTTATCAATTTGACATCTACACACAAAAAAAGAAGCCTCTATTCATGATCTTTTAGCTATGACAGTCCTGCAACAGAAAAAAACCAATCCTTATATGCCAGGTTTGCTTCTGTCACTTTAACAGATTCCTGTTTACAAGGTCCAGATCTCAGAATGGCTTTCCTATCTTCAACAAATGTTTTCAAGGAACTTTTATGGTCACAGAGACAGAGAAAGGAAAAGGGAAACACTGTTGGGCTAGAAATACTGCTTAGTACAAACAGGAAAATGAAAGTAAAACTGCAAATAGGATAAGACAACTTTATTTGTCAGAAGATAATTAAGCACTCTATGACTAGACTACAAACTCCTCTCATTCTTAATTTCTATGACTAGCACATAAAGTTATGTGCTGCAATCTTTACTCCTACACAATAAACTTCATTAAGTTTTTTACAATGCCAAATTTGTCTCCTGAAATCGGCTACTTACTAACATAGAGCAAACCAAAGTTGAAGGCAGAATGAATACTTCCACGCCAATTTTGTGAAAAATTAGAATAATCAAGCCAAAAAAAGTCCAGGTATAGAAAAATCCATCAAATTTTATGATCCCTATCTGGACAGAGAATAGACAAGTTAGCTAAGCCTTCTGAAGTCTGCCTAATAATCACAAACTTGACTTACATTTTTAGGGGTCCTGAGTGTTTATGCTACTTTACTGGGCATTCAAAACTTGTGGAAATGGGTGGGAGGATTAAGGGTACAAGCTCTGGTTGTAATCTTCAGCACCCGAATTTGAATATGATACTTAAAAATCCATCCTTATTGCATCAGACTACCTTCACAACTGTGGCTATGAAAGATGCAGGTGTATTAACAAGTATATGGCAATGCAGTTACCATCAACTTCTTTTTCAATCAGGTCCATTCTGCTGGTGACTTCATTCTGTACATTCTCTATGTGGGTAAGGAGATTTAGCTGCCATTGAAGATGTGTGTCCACTTGTTCTTCTGAGCCTTTTCTTTCATTACAAGCAAACAAAGTGTTTCCTTCAGCAGAATTCGTCTTCATAGGTGCAACAGAAAGAAAAAAAATGCCATTTAACAGGTGTTTGGTTTTGTTTTTTTCTTTTTTTTTTATATTTTAATTTCTGGTGTTGATTTCAACACTTGAGTCATGCGATAAACTATACTGGTTTAGAATTGTACTTCTGCCTACTTGACCCAAAGCATACTCAAAATGCCACGTACCATGACCCCTCAACAGACTAAACCGAACAAACGCAGACTCCAGACAAACAAGCCACATACAGCGATGGGGGAGTGGGGCAAGATGTGAAGTTTACCCACTCAAGCATTTGGTTTAATGCAGTAAGACAGACTGCATTTCCATGCCCTTTTATTATAAATTGTGACCTAAATCATGCAATGCTAAACTGCATTGGTTTGTCAATGCCATAAAAAGTGCAAAACCCTAGAGTTTGTTTCAGCTTAGCCAGAGAATGAAGGAAAACTCCCTAAAACACAGTAATATCCAAGATGTGAAATATCACTATTTTGAACAAGTAATCTGACCAAGCTTGACTAAGACAAGAGGCTTCTCTTCCTACCATTGCTGTGGTCCCATGTAACTTGCAAGCACAGGTCTGGGACAGAATTGATTATACTTGAGGATAGTTACAAGGGCAGTAACATGCAGAATTACACAAACATAGTACCTGAGCATGACTGATTTCTTTGAAACAATCAGTATCTTCATAGCAAGTCAGAGATAAGTCGGAGTGACCGAAGGAAGTATAATGCATTTAATAGATTAAAATGTTCAGCACCTCCATTATTTAGCAGGATTCACAGTTTCCATTTTATATCCACTATGAGTCCATATCTGGTGATGTTCTTTCACTACTGATGTTTCTATTTTAGGGACCAGAATGCTGTGCTTACACAACATCAGTTCATCACAAATGCCAGAGCAAGGAGTGAATTGTATCATATTAATACACTTCTCTGATGAAGCACTCATTTTTCCACGTCACATACAAAGCCAGAACAAACCAAAAACCCACAGGAAAAAACACCCACAACCAAATCCTAACAACTTTCTTCTTAAGACTTTAAATCAATTATAAAAAAAAAATAATCAAACTTGAACCAACCTGCTGGCAGCTTTTGAGTGAGTCCTGGAGGACAAGTGTTGTTAATATTTAAATGTTCGTTATTTATCAAAGATAGATTTTTAAAAGTCATAAAAGGCTCTAAACTCCCAAGCCTTTCAGATAAAATCTTTCTTCTCTGAAGACATCAAGTTTGCCTTCAGTGTCTTCACTATTCAGACTTGCTAATCTCCTAAAGGATATTTCCAGTGTAAATAAGATACACCCTGTTTCTCTTACAATTTTCAGACCCTCTCTAAAACCACATGAAAAACTTAATTTTTCCTTTTTTGTATGAGGACCCAAGTCCATAATTCTAAAAATAAGATCATTTGTTAAATCTTTTGAGATTCCCACTGCAGTATGTTAGAGAAAAAGATACAAAGCTAACATTTAAATAACATAAAATATTTATCTATTTTTCCTTTTAATGACCCCTATATTTATTCAAATGTCTGGTAAATACTCCTTGAACAAAAACCCTACAAGATCAAGCAGGTTTTCCTCTAAGAGATCAATGTGGACAATCGGGAAGTGGTGGCAGGGATAATAAGAGAACCAGAGTACAGGATCCAGCTTGTGATGAAGAAATAAACAGGAGGTTCGGGTGAGGAAGGCTTGTGCTTTCAGAAACAAGAAAAAGGATGATAAACACAATTTTAAAGATTATGTATAGTCCAAGATTAGACTTAATAGTCAGTCTGGACACTGTTTATAAGAGAGAAGATGGTATGTAACAGGACTGGAGATTAGGATAAGACAAAAGAGTATGGAAAACCACAATATTCAAGGCTCTGTGGGATGCTAGAAGGGAGAATCCAAAACCCCAAACAAAACTTTGACAAGAAGAGGTGAAGAAGGCACCTTGCTGAGATGTCAGTTCATGAAAAAACAGCACTTCAAATGTCAGTGTCATCACAGTTTTAAGGTAAGTACAATCAGATTCATAGAGAAACCAAGGACAGTCTTTCAACGCATATTAAGTCTGGACAGAAAGCCTAATTTCATGTATCAAGGCTGACTACTGACAACAAGGTTAGCTAAATTGTCCCGAAAGTAGAGCACTCGGACACTGCTCCGGACAGATCTCTTTCTCATTTAAAAGAAAGAGCATCTAGCTTTTCAGATGTATGCTTTATTCTCTGAAGGAAACATTAGTTTTGTTTCACTGCTCACATATTTTTTTTTCTAATTCTAAATGTATTTATACTATTTACAACTACAATTTAAGTTAATATTGGAAGAAAAGTGTATTTCGCACTGCTGCATGTCTCGTTACTATACAAACTAAATATAATCATGCAATTTAGCATACAAACATTTATTTCTAACTCTGAGCCCAAATTTCCCATTCAGACATTCAGCTTACGTGCCACATTTAAAACTAAAATTGAAAAATAGACATATCTTACTCATTACTTCCACACCAGAAACTGTACATCAAAAGGGGGATGGGTTGGGCGATTTATTCTCACACAGTTGGTATTGTATAAAAGAGAGAGGTTTGCTTCACTTTGTTATTTGTTCAAAGAGAACTCTTCACTAAAATCAGACTAACAAGTTTCAGACCTTTTCTACAAAGTAATGGATTCAAACCATTAATGCAAAAATGAGGAAGAGATGTTTAAATACCCAAATATAACCCTGACCAAAACCCTATGAAACATCTAATTAAAAGAAATATGGAACATAAAAGACTCAAAAGAAGTTGCACATGAGGGGAAATTAGTTGATGAGTTATTTGGGGACAGAATTCTAGATAGTGTTGCTATTAAAAGAAGAATACAGTACAATAATAAACTGAGATTTGTAATAGTCTTTAAGTAACAACAAGAAAAATCCACACACATGTAGAAAACACTACTGAGAAAGGAAACTTCTCCTGCTTTCCACACCTTGCAAAAAACCATAAATTTTTATGAAGACCCTGCATTTTAAGCACAGGAATTATCATTCTCCCCCTGCTCACCTGCCCCTCCCTCTCCCCTCCCCCCATAAAAACCCCAAAAAACCAACCAACCAAAACCCCAAATGACACTGTACTGAGCATGAACAGCTTTAGCGTAAGAAATACTGGAATCATACTTAGCATTTCTTTCACCAGCTGAAATGGGTATACTTCACCTGAAACTATTGCAGTGATCCACCTTTGCTCCAGTGATTTTGCTGACTTATTTGATAGAATGTCAACTTACAAGAAGGAACATTTCTAAATACTTGTATGCACTTGAGTTTTAATCGCAGTGAAAATATTTTTCCAACTAGAAACTTCCCAGATGAATGATACTTACCTGCTCATTCATGCCATCATCTTTAAAAGAATATTGTAAACAGTTTTTATTCTCTGTGTGAAATTCCTGATCTTCCTCAAAACTACTTGTATCTTCATCATCTGAGCTCATAGGATCAGTGACTGCTTTGCAGTCTTGACCAAAACTCTGTGGTTTTTGGTAACTGTGCTCACTTGTGATGTAAGTTTCTTCCATCTTCTGGGGTACACTGGGCGGCTCTTTATGGTTTTGATTGTGCCACGTCCTTTCAGTTGGATTAACAGTATCCGGCAAAGTCACTAATTTTTTCTCTACTCCGACAGTTATTTGTTCTTGTTCTTTTCGCATTCCGGAATAAGCCCAGAGATGAAGGTCTGGGTGATGCTTATTTCTGCAACAAAGGGGAGGAAAATAAACAAGCTATCAGGAATACCATTTGCAGCACTGAAATATCCATTTCTGCTAGATCACACCTATTGATAAGCACCATTATTGAACACGGAAGTATTTCTATGTCAGTTATTCATTTAGCATAAATCCAGAACACCCTTTTAACACAAAACTGACTATTACAAGATGTTGGTGTTTTTTTTAAATCACCAATAATCCACATATACTGGATCAGCTCAGGTGCTGAACACTTAGCTCCCACTGAAGATTAAGGTGTTCTACATCTTGCATTTGAATTATTTAAACTATTATACAAGAAAGAACTTTCATGTGAGGGAATAATGCATTTGGAATATTGGTAGTCTCTGCTACCTAACTATATAAAGATGGAGAATAAACCCCAAACTGATACATACTTTAATATCCCAATCTTCAACTGCAGTCCATGCAATATTTCAGTTACACCATATACATCTGCCAGTAGGTGATGTGTTGACACAATCTTTTTGGCATTAAGATGAGAGTAGTTTTCCTTCAAAAATGATAATCCACACATGTGCCCATTGTTTAGCCAGTCTTTATCATAAAGATATTTGGCACTCCACCTCTGACCTAGGGTAAACAATAAACACATTGAAGGCAATCCAAAGTCACAGCAGAATTGTATTTAAAACTAGAATGATGCAATTATAGGCTGTACTCTCCTAAATGCTTCCTAACAACCATGAAAGAAAGGATGATTCAAGATCTTGCTATGAATACGGTAAAATTTAGTTTTCATCAATTAAGAGGAAACTCTTAATATTTATAAAAACAAAAATAAACCCAAAATCTCAAGACCTCTCTAAATTGCATTTGAAATGAAACTCTAATCACCTTTGCAATCAAAGAACAGTATATTAAGAAATGTGCTATTATCAAATCTAACTGCAAAAATGTTTAAATTGGCATTTTATTTATCTAAATATCGCAGCTTGCTTAAACAAAACAAACAAAAAAGCCAACAACAAAAAACAACCAACCAAACAAAAAAAAACAAACCGTAAACACACAAAAAAAATAACCCAAACCCAACCTAAGCTACCAAGAGAAATGTTAGAGAGTGGACTTTATATGGACATACCCAGAACACCTGGTTTGTTTTTAAAAGATAAATATTTTCCTTCAATACTTAAGTCAGTATCTGTTTATTAGAAGCCAGGAGAAGGCTTCATGAAAAGCAGTCAAGATTGTGTGACAGCAGAATTCTTACACGCTCCTTAGGGTTCCATGCTATGGTAATATCTACGACCTTCACCCAAACAGGCATAAATGACTATTTAGCTAATAATTGTATAGTAACTATCTAAAACCAAAAATAACAACAACAACAAAAAAATTCAGAATGCTATTTATTCCAATATTACTGTTTACAGTGGGGGACCCAGACAAAGAGAGTGACTAAGACTGCAATATCTTATACCCAATTTCGTATCAGACTATCATCATATACAGAACAAAGATTGGGTTGATGGAAGCCCTTCATACCTTTCAGGAGAATACCCTGTCTATCTCCTTTCTGCCCATTATCCCAATACACTTTAAAATACTGACATTGTGAATGACCTTTTTCTCCTGACATAGAAAGAAAAGAAGTAACTGTTAGGAAGGAAGATAAAAATTAGGGACACAGTCTCTGCACAGCAGGAGATAATGAAGTACCTGGTATAGCGCAAGGAAAGAACACAAGACAAATTAGTTGGTTTTAATAAGAAAAAGCTTGACTGCTCAAAGAGTACACCACACAGAACTATCAAACAAGACTCTATACCATCAATTTACATTCAAACTGGGACAACTGGAAGAAGTCTCATCTTCCCACCTCTGTTTTCCCAAATATTCTTCTCAAAAATAACTTACATAAACAGTGCTATTTTATACCTCTGCAAGCAATTTTCAGATTTCATTTCTTAAATGAAAGTAAATTTGTGGGTGTAGTCTCATTGTCTTTCTGAAAGAGCTGTCCTGTCAGATATTTCACCAGAAGACAGTATGTGTGTTTGCATTGTCATGAAAATTACTACAAACTTTCTTCCAAAATGTATAGTTTTGCTCCAAAAAACTGCTAAGAAAAATGGGTTTATGGACAGTATCACTTTTAAATCAATTTTATTTTAATTACATGTATTCAGTTTAAAAGTAAATACTTTTCCTAATTCTTATAATTTCAAACTTATCCTAAGTTCAAGATACGCTGTTTGTGCACTATCAGTAAAAACATCTGATTTTTTTCATTTTACATATTCTGTTCCACAGCCTTACTAACACAGTTCAGGATAAATACAAACATTATAAAATTACAGTTAGTATAAAATGACATCTGCAGCATATTTGAGTTTACTGGGACAACCAGTCCACTTTCTTTTAAAAAAGTTTTTAAATTAACAGATATCATTCCAGGAGTAAGCAAAACAGATTACTGAACAAGAATGATCTGTTACTAGTAAGACTTTCTCGACTACAATAATAAGCAGTAAGGTTTTGGGGTAATTAAGTTTCAACAACTAAAGTGCCGGTAATTAAGATCAGGAACAAGATTTAGCAAAAGCTGAACAAGATGCTACTAACAGGAAAGTAAATTTCTGCTCTGAGCCAAAACTCAGAATCACTTGCCCCAAAGAAGTGTAACAGCTAACACAAAGCAGAGAAAGCTTTAGCAGCTTAAGCAATGCGTAATATCTGTGCTTAAAAATCCCAAGCAGACAGCTGTAGATAAAGGCAGTTTACACGTACCTGGTGGATCTCTGCAGATGTAACATATGTACTGCTCTGGAATGCTGTCCTCTAACAGTCCCATGCATACACTGTGCTGCCAACACAAGCACTCTTCACACTGACATCAGGAGGAG
>VWZY01010789.1:449346-490953 GCA_013399075.1 Chloroceryle aenea
GGAGGCACCAGTCACCTTCAGTGTCTCTCAACATATGAGCCCAGTAAAAGTATCAGCATGTAAAAAACACTTAAGTGTTAAAAGTGCTGAACCAAAAAAAAAAAATCCTGAAAAATACCTGCTAGCTGTCAATAACAAGACAAATACCAAGCTTATCTGGAGTGGGTTCTTTGAGGTCCCCTTTTTATTTTTAATATTCAGTAATAAAGCAACAAAAAAGCATTTAAATAACACTGCGTTAAGATAAGTCAATAAATTCTTCAGTCCTAAAAAGATTCTGGGGAAAAGGCAAGAATGTCTCAGTGTTGACTTTGTAAGGCAACCCTCCAGGCCTGGACTGGCCAACCCAATCAAAATGCCACAGAGTGAGAAAATCACTGGGGCGGAAAGAGCAATACAACATGGTACATCACCTAACACACCACACAGCACTTCTAAATGACAGGCATTCCCAGCTGAAGGACACAAGACATCACCATACTGCGCAAGCCAGAGAGCAGCCAGAACCAGCTGCTCAGTTCTGCTTGCTGGCTTCTAATACACGACACAAGCTGCGTGACCACAGCTGAGGCTTCCTGAGCCTTTCCCACTACCTCAGATGAACCACCTCATCTCAGAACATAATTCCTTCAAACCTGCTCTACTATTCAGGCTCTTGCCTTTGTCTGTATTTCAACTTTGTCTGTATTTACACTTACACAAAACACTACTCAGATTATTTCCTTCTTTGATTTCCTAATTAACATTTGTCTCTGTTACAGGACTGAACTACTTTGCCATCTGTGGAGCAGTAAGCGTATTTTAACACCTCAGTAAAATAAAAAAGTGACACTTCACATCATCGTGCTATCAACGTCTTGTCTCATTTCTAAAAAGAGTACAAAAGGATCACCCAAATGCACATAATCTGGTTTAGGTCACTGCCATTTTGATGGAAAGATGTGAGAATACTCCATTCAAGCAATCTCAAGAAAAATGAATCTCAATATTAGACGAATTAGTATTTAAACTTAATTATTCAGAAGAAATTCCCACCTCAGACATTCAATCATGCTCTGCTATTGATAGCCACAACACAACAAACATCAGTATATTAATATTTTCAACACAAGCACATCTGATAATCAGCTAGTGACTAAGTAACTGTTTGAAGGAACATTTATGATGGGCAGGAATCTACTACTTTCCAGAATTATTCATCTTCATGACAGACCTCTCCAGCCTGCTTTTCTATAGTAACTTTAAGAGAAATTACTATTATACCTGCCTGCATTGCAATGTTATTCTTGGATTTTAATTCTATTAATCAGAAATCATTCCAGACTGAGAATCCCAATTTTTCACATATTAAAGTGTCAAGGCTTGCAAAGCCTAATTTTTAACCATGCAATCTTTATATAAGTAACCACAGAATCAGACAAAGTAGACAGAGTCTGAAGTCAAGTAACAAATACAGCAAGAAAAATACTAATTACGAGAAAAATTCCTTTATGGAAATGTTACTTTTTTTAACTGCTACTTTTAATTGCAATTTTATTCCTGTTGAGGAGTCTAGTCAGCCACCTCCCACACAGTGAAGCGTGGGAGGTCTGAAATTAACACTGAGGAGAGAGAAAAGATGCTTAGAGTTTAGACTTGATAAACTACTGATTATGTCATTCTCCTAAGATCAATTTTATCACCAGAACACTGTTTGCAGACTGAAAACAAATGCAATCCAGGGCACTTTCTAGTTCAGTTTACAACAGCATGCAATGCTACTACCTCTCCTGGTCTGGCCCAGTGAAGTGACGCAAGCACAGCAGCACAGCCTGGCTTTTCACAGTACTGTTATTTCAGTACAACAAATTAAAATGCATTGTGAAGCAACTTATTTTGTTGCATGATATTCTATTCCGCGTCTTTTGCTGTTTCAGCTCTCCTAATAACACAAATAGCATTATCTTCATTAATATACAATTTAAATCATAACACAATCAGCATAATTTATGATTCTATCATAATTTTGTGGTTTGAATTCCCAGTGCATAGGATAAATTTCATGTCTAAATGAACTTGACATACATATTACAGATTAGTATCAGGTCTTCCACAAACAATCTCTTAAGGAATGATGTGGACATCAAAGATCCTTGCTTGCCTTCAGTTCAGATAACTACCTGAAGAATCAGACAGGAATTTCAGGGCAGAGATTAGAATGGCAGATGTTCAAATTAGGGAGTAAACCTGGCTGTCAGTAAATGTTCCAAGTAAAACAAAGGGCTCCAAAGAGCTTTAGTTCAGTAGGGTCTAAATACCTCTTAAAAGCAGTTTAACTGATAACATCTGCAAGAGTTTGTTAAAAAGGTACTGATCTCATTTTCTGAAAATTTTGTACACTGACGGTTTCTTGTTCCTGCTGCAGTAAACTGCTGTCAACAAAATTATGCAAAAGTATACATAATGTAAAAAAGTATACAAAAATGGTTTTCTTTTAGCATAAGTGCAACCTTCTCCCACATAATTAACCTAATTTTGCTAATAGGGTAACATCATCTAGACTGAGCGAGACCAGGAATAACAGCTAATGGTAATATTGTTATATTATAATTACATTAACATTGTTATACTAGTAAATGTAACAATATTTTCCTTTTACTCAAATTTTAAAACCCAGACTGCTTGCTGAAATTACGTTTGCTTAATCCATAATACTTAACTCTACACCATTTGTGTTAGTGTAAGAGAAATTAAAAAAAAATAAAAATTCACCAGTTTGAAGAACATTTTAACTACTGAAAGATCTGAACTTCACGTAGTCAGAATTGGAATACTACAGTGTTTTGCATGTATTCAGACTGCCTGGGTATTTATAGTTGATGAAAGACTAAATGACAAAAAGGCCAGTTATTTACATTTTAAGCAGATTGACAAATAAAAGCAAGGATTCTTAGGTATGTGTGCAACACCAGGTTATCACAAATAGGTCCATGCACCAGTTTAGGCAAAGCAGTACCTCTGTTTAATAATTAACTGTCAGTGTACCAGTGTCTACCAAAGTGCACAGTACTTCCATGTAGCCTGTGGACTGCAGGAATTGATCACAGTGCTTTTGGGCTGCCTTTATGAAATAACCAGCTGTTCATTTTGAGCAATGATTTTTGAGAAGGAATCTACATGTTAATACTATGAGTTACCATTTATGCTTCTGCACTTCAGCGCACCTCATCCCTCCCCTCTGAAAAACACCAAGTTAGTATCCTTTTAATAAAGAAGTAATTAAAATGCATAATTTTCAACAATATAACATTATTTTTTCAATTGACACAACTGAGAGCCCCCATCAGAAGTCTAAACTTCCAAAGCCACAAATTGCACCTCTGGGTTTAAACCAGCACAGCTCTTTTACAGAGGGTCAGTAACCATAATAGACTGTTTCAGGCTAAATACTTAGATCACCTCCATTATTTCTAAAACTATCTACAGTTATGTACTTCAATGATTATGAAGACAGCAGGTCCACCTTAAGCACACTTAGCAAATATCCAGAGTGTTTTCAAAATCTGGAACACTGGACCTATCCATGCTGTGCCAAAAAATCCAAACAGGAGAAATATTACTGAAGGACATAGATTTAAAATAGCTCTTTCAGATTAAGAAAAGCAGAGAATTACAGAGTGCTCTGGATTTTCCACCAGAGTTCTCAAATTAAGAGTCACAATGCATAGACTAAACAATGCAATACATTGAATTACAGTAAGGCAGGCAGAGTTTCCTGAATAATGCAAATTAACATTTCTCATTAATTTCAAGCATCGACAGGAATGAGAAAAGGAAAGCTCTGAGCACCTCTCCTTTATATATTAGCTTGCCATTGTTTAAACCAGTTCATTAGAAAAGTAGCAATAAAAAGAGAGTGAATTCTATTCGTTCTCCCGAAGCATGCAAGAATTTGGTATAATTACGTGTGTTTAAGTAACATGGCTTGAGAACCTGTGTTATTTCAAAAGTAGAGAGATACCTTCTAAACCAGAGAACACAAGAAAAAAATATTCAACAGTGTAGAAAAATTCCAGAGGTTGCAAAACTGAACTTAAAAGCTACATTTTTTTTTCCAAGAGGAATATGAGGAGACATGTGAGTTAGAAGAAGCCTAAAATGGACCCAAAAGATGCAAGAAATTCAGTTATGGAGTCCTTGAGATAGTACTGACAGAGGCAGTTACCTCCAAAACTTTGTATGAAACCTCTGAATTAAAGATATCAAACTGCTTAGGGCAGTCTTTTAGCCCACAAAGCATGTACTGCACAAGTGAATGCTGGCCTGCATGCTTCTGAAAACAGCTAACATTTGGACCAGAAGTCAGTATGAAAGCTCAAGACAGAGGTTCTACTGCATGGAAGGAAAAATTGTAATACATGAAAATTATCTGGTAAATCAGGTCCTTGAGAGCTTGTAACACTTCAAATTATGAAGGTCCAAAAAAGCTCCATCAAGCTTTAAATAGTGTATAAACTGTATCCTCCACAATAGGTTCCAAGTGTTTTCATTTTCCCATCCTGGACTCAAGTAGTAATACCAGATAATTTTGACAGGGAATGGTTTCCCCTGACACAAAGTACATGGACATCTCACTTATTTCTGAGTCATAAATAAAGGTGGCTATAAACAAAACATTTTGTCTTTAAATAGACTCAGCTGTGGCCAAGAGCAAGACCCAGCTCAACAAATAAACAGGTGCAATGTAGTCATGGATGCTGGGTTTAGAATCAGCTCACACAGACTCCAAGCCAGTCCCATGACAGAAGTGGGCAACAAAATAAACACCCATCAGCATTACCAATTACAATTAAATGATCCAGAAAATAGATCAGAAAAGCCAGAAATCCCTAGTAACTGAAATAAGTTCTAACCAACAGGAAACAGATGGTAGTTGGAAGCTGTTGGTTTCTTTTATGATCTTGTTATGAGTGGGCAAACAGACAACACCCAAAAGCACTTTTCTTAGTGGCAGAAAGAATGAGAAAAAAGGACTTCTGCAGAAGTAACTTTCCCATGGATCTGCACTTCTGATATGCAATGCATCAAAGGCAAATGATGCCTGTCACATGGTTTCCCTTGAGAAAGTAAGTAATATTATTTTAAAGCTTAAGTGGCAGCTCATTAGAAATTCCCATAGCCCATATTTTGACAAATTCATTTAAGAGATTAATAGATTTGGTGGTGAGGTGGAGGGGAAAGAACGTGTAACTACCACCATCTATTTTAATCTACGCAATCTTGATCCAAGAATCCTACCCAGCTTTTGCTACTCCTTGATGAAGTGATGACCTTATCACTCACAGTGGGAGCATGTGTGGGCACACATCCAGGAAGGGGCTGCACATACTAAACAAAATGCTTCATTGACCTATTGAACACTGCCACTATACTAGCTGTTTAATGCAAAGTTGTTAATTTTTTTCCTTTCTCCTAAACAAGACTGTTATAGATCGGGTGCCAAAATTATATACTTTAAGATCATGTAGTCCTCCCTTACTACATTTACCAAAAACTCCCCCAGCAGAGTACAGTAATTAGATTTTTCATCCACTTACTTTGAGAAACTTCCTCACTTAACAAAAAAGAANAGTCTTAAGAGAGAATTCTTTCATCAAAGTCAGTTAAAAATGGTATGATACTAACCCACATAAGAGCCTTATTTATGAAAAAAAGTATATGAGCACCTAACATACAGTGGATGAAAACAGTCCACTTTTAGGTCCTGCAAATCCTGCACTATATGAACTCTTCTCCAAATCTCCTACTTTCCTCTCTCCAAGTGATTCACTCAAACCAGAGTAGCTAGTAAACTGTTACAAAGTGAGAGACAGCAGAGTTCAGTATTGGGCTCCGTGGTAGCTCTGGGACAGTGAACTGGGTCTAAGTAAGTTTTAGAGAATTTTTCAGAAATATTCTCAAGCAAAACTTCACAGCAAGCAAGTGACAAAACTTCCACTGCAAACAGAAGCAAAGGTAAAGGAATGCTGACTGCCTCACAATGTGCTACAAAGTCTTAAAGCTGAAGCCACAAAATCAATGAGTACACCTACATTTAGTATATGTTAGTATGTTAGTAAACAACTTCATAAATTGTTTTTACAAGTTCTAACAACATAAAATACTTTTGAAAGAAATACTGCTTTTTACATTCCACATTCTCAGATCCCCCTTTAAGCATGTTAGAAAAATGGTAATGCAGCTCAAAGCCAGCGGGAAGATGAATATGTGGATGGATGGACCCCGGCAAGAGTGGCAGGTTTGTGAGTGTGCAGAAAGGAGAGAGGGAGAGCAGAAAGAAAAAAAGAAAGCAAGCATCCCCTCTTTTCATGTCACTGAATACATAAACATTTTTGCCCTACAACTATAAACCTAACTGGTTGTATACTGAATCTCTTTACCTGACGCTGTTGTAGCTATTCTTCCATCAGTTACTGCTTTGGAAGAAAGATATGTAATCATCTGAATATCTTCCTTGTCTTTACTGGGATATTCATTACGGAATTCTGTGGATAATGGTGCTGTAACTTCCGAACTACGGCTTAAATCAAGAGGGAGACATGGTCCACGCTTCTCAAGTGACATATGAGTAACATCAGGTACTACATAAAAGAAAAAATGTAATATTAAAAAAGATACATAGGTCCAACAAACAACAGTTTGGATTGCAGTTACATAACATGGGAAGAGCATACAGCTTAGCTACAGTAAGTCAAAACATCCCATTAGATGAAAACCATGAACGGTCTAATTTTTATGATTCAATTTCTCTTGGGCAGTTCTTTATTAGATTAAGATACATTACCCTCCAATTTTGATGACTGTTGGTTTTGACCACTGATGGAGAACACTTTTCCATCAGTAACTGAAGAGGGAGAAGAAACTTTTTCTACAGAATCATCAGGCAAGGAGCAAGTGGCTAAACGCTGTGATCTTCTTCTCCGTTGGCTATGTTTGTAGGATCTAGGGGAATTCACTGGCTGTGATGGACCTAAAAAGAGATCTTTCAATGTTCATGAAGCAGAGAGATATACCATAATCTTACCGCAGTATTTGAGATCTAAAGATGGGGAGTGTTTTAAATAGCTCTTATTTGCAAAGCTGGTAATCACAGCAGAACTGGTAAAAGTAACTTAAAACTGTGAGTACCAGGAGCAAAAGAAGAGTTATGCTCAAAATAGGATTCTGCTTTTAGCTCATACATTAGGGCATCTACTTCCCCACTGATAAAGGCTGTTGTTTTAGACAAACAGTGTACTTACAGTAAGCAACCCCCCCATATAACCCATGAGAGCAGGCTACTTCTAACAGAAGGGGGCAATAGGATTTAACAGTACACAGAACAAATGATCACAGATAAAGATCTAAAAAGTCATGGATAGCGGTAACATAACTTCATAAAATAATCAAAAGCAGTGGTTCATTTTCTATCCCACCTCCTGTCTTCTGCTAACCTGATATCAATACTCCAACTATATTTCAAATGCACACTGCAAATTCATGGAACAGTGAGAAGGCTCAAGAATCTTAGACTTTAAAAACAAAAACTGGGGGCAGGGGAGGATTGATATAGGTTAATATAGGCCTGATTCATTAAAAACAAAAAATATACACTCCCCTAATACCTCTGCAATTTTACAGTTTCTCAAGCTTTTGCTTTAGTAAAACATTTAAGTCATTATTAGACCGTAAATCAACGTTCTCTCCTTAATCAGTTTTTTAGAGTCAAAGATGTACAGATTTAAAAATACACAGCAAAACTAAATTTTCATTAGAGCTGCTAAAGACTTGGAAGACTGAAAAACAGCACTAATGAGATCTAATCTATTAAGCAACCAATTTCAAATTAGCTAATTTTAAAAACATTGCTACAGAAAAGTCAAACTTGATCCAAAATACATACTCTAGAAAAACTACTTACCATTATTTTAGGGGTGGGGAAGGAAGGCACATTACAATATAATGATCGCTAATATTTTGCGGGGACAAAATATAATTTATACCCATGTGTTCTGAATAAAGCAAGAAGGCTGAATTTGAACCCTTCTCTCTCCCATTCATTTAAAGCTATCTGTGTGAAAAGATTAAATGAAACTTATCTCCTAATGGAAAGTATCAAACCAAGGATAAGGGGAACACACGGTGCAGTTCTAGTTGTCCATCCTCAATCACTGTTCTAAAATCGAAACAAAAATGTAGCTTCTGTCTTACCAGAACCCACATTTATTTTAACTCTTGGCCTCACCATTTAATGTTCTTCAGGCAACAAATGAGCCTGACCCTAAGCAACACTAAAAAACTAATGTAATCTTAAAAAAAAAAAATAAAAAAATAAAAAGAAAGAAATTGAATATTCGCAAAAAATAATGTATTCAAGGACGCAGCAGAAACCGTTCCCTGTTCCTGATAATCATTATTGCAGTACTTTGCAAATCAGTTACACACATTAAGAAGCTGAACACCTAGGGTATTTTTCTAAGACAAAGAATTCTGATTTTTTTTATATTTCCCCACCATAGATCTTGAACCCATCTTCTCTTTCACATGCCACAGACAACAGGTACAGGACATCAGCCTGCTGAAAATGCAGTTTCTCAGAGAAGGAAAGGTCCACAACCAAGGTGTACATCTTTTCTTTTTAATGAATCAGGGCCCTTCAGAAGAGAGGTTTGATTTTTCCTGTTTCACTGTTAATACTAAAGTGGAGATTTAAGTAGGAGGGAAATCCAAAAATTAAAAGCCACGACTCTATAAATATAAATGTATTATTTAAATGTATTATTTCTGGTAAAGTAATTCATATGCCTTATTATATGATTTGACTTTTAAAATACTGAACTACCCCTAATTCTCCCGCTTGGACCTTTTATTTAAAGCAGATTAATTTTTAAAAGCAATAGCCATTTACAACCAAAAAAAAAGTTCTGTATATCTCTTATAAGTAAGTGCAGTATTTTGTTTAAAATGTCTGTGCTCACTAGTTTTATTTATCACAGAAGAAGGAAGCTGAGAGACCAGCGTCAAATCCTCGACTTGTATTAATTCTGGGGAAAGTGGTGATTTAGGGGGCTTTATACAGCCAGAAGAATCTCCAGATTCTTGTTTGCATTTCTTGCTGCGAGCCTTTCCTGAAGACAAAGTTGAGGATAACAGTGCAGGTTTCTGAATGTTGGCAGAACTGCTAATATCAGCTTCATTTTTTTTCTGACTTTGTGGTTTAGGTGAAATCTCCTGAATAAATAATAAAAAATTGATACTTTTATTTCAGTTTCTTCGCTGTAGTTCTTGTATTCTATTTTGATCTTTTTAAAAGCAACTTTAGTATTCAAAACACATTTTAAAACATTTTCAGTACAAATGAAAAGCATTTGAAATGCACTACATTAAACTTTGTTTTAAAGGAGCACTACCAATTATTTTTCAGTATTCTGAACACACTCATTTCCTACTATATGAAATACCTTCAAAAAGCCTGAAAACAAAAAAAAAATTCCTTTATTCACATTTTTAAAATTCACCAGAGTCTTGTTAGTTGGTCTCTTTCATCTTCAGCAGACCAGAACTGTCAGTGTGGTCTCAGAGTACAACTTGGAGAACACTTGTTATGAGCTAGAACACATACACTAATGTACATCCACAGAATCACCGAATGTCTCACATTGGAAGGGACCCATAAGGATCATCAAATCCAACTCCCTGCTCCTCGCAGGACTACCTGAAACTCAACAAAACGACTGAGAGCATCATCTGGACACTCTGTTGAACTCTGACAAGCTTTTGCACTGCTAGGAGTAATCAATCCTTGTTCAGAGGACTGTAGTTATAAAAGAAGTTGCCAAGATTTTCCCTTCACAATCATTTCCTTGACCAAAAAAAAAAAAAGCAGGGAAATCTTTGTTTAACGGAGATGTAGTTTCTAGAGAAGAACCTGAAAAAGTTGATAATGCTCCTTTAAGGAACGTCTGAAAACAGAAAAAAGTTTCCAAATACTGAACACACTCTCACACAACCCCTTTCAGTGCTGGGAGTCTGGATTTCACCACATTATGTTTGTGCAAACACATGAAGAAATCACAACTTCTAGCACCACAGGGTTAAATAGATTGTTAACTGTTGGAGAAAAATGAGCAGATAAAGAGTTAAAATCTTTCTGAGAAGGAAAAAAAAAAAAAAAGAATCAACATAACACACAGCTTTCCCATTTCATCAGTTTTTATCCTTAACACACATATGCAAGTATTCTATTTAAACAACTAGCATGCATTGGCAGACATTAGCATTTTAGATATTTTTAACTGAGAGGAAGTTCTTCCTACTTTACTGAATAAACTGTGCATGTGTTACAACTTGCCCAATAACGGCCAACTACAATATCCAAACATAATTTCTCAAACCTGTCCCCTTTCTTGTTCCAGTTAGATGAGCATCTATCATCTAAAAAAACACAACTAACAAAGCAGGAATATATTTCTAGAATGTGTGCACCACCTTATCCAAATGAAAAACATCACATCTCTGATGATTTGAGGGTATTACTGGGTTTTGTTATAAATCACAATTTTATTTTCCACTGGAACTTTCCATGTTCCAATGGAGAAAAAAGAAAAAAAAAGCAAAGCAAAACACCACAAGTGCACATTCTATGTTTGTAAAAGGGCACCCCCTGAATGCTACATGAATCATTTGCTGGAAGTATCATGTGCAAGATCCGGTGCAAAACATCCCATTCAGCAGACATCAGAGTTCTATCTTGAGTAACTCAATTACACATGTACTAAGTGCAGTTTATTCACTTAAATAAAATATTCCATGAACTGTGAAGTATACCTATGCTGGTTATAAGAGGTATTACCAGAAATTAATTAGAGTCGTAACTTGTAAATAAACAATTTTATTGTTCATCTTCACAGATGTGAAAGACATTACTACAGCATCCATTACTTTCAAATTACAAAGTTATTTAAACAAGATTAAAAAAATTAAATTAATATTTTGATAAGGTGCTTAACCTCTTAACAGGAAAAAATAACATTAAAAACCTTAATGAATTAATGTTATTCATCTACTCAGGTCTTGGTCAAAAGGAAATATAACATGACATACCCTAATACAGTTAAATAAATACTGAATCTGCAACTAATCCTCTGAGGTTCTGGGTTTAAGACAACTGTAAACTAAAAATATATAAATATAAATAAAATTAACTTCCATCAACAAAGTCAGTTTTTCGGCTATTGGCCTGAATACTTCTACCATGTTCTATATTACATTATTAAAAAACCCTATAAGATATTTTACCCATTCAATTTTATAGCAGTAGCAGACAAATCCTCTAAGGAATGTCAGCTTTGCTATTAGAAATCCTTTTGGGGAGGTTTATAACTCGGCCATTTTAATTTGAATTTGGGCAGGAACTTAGTGAAAGAAGCTTTAAGCTCAAAAATTTTCCTCCCCACAGTTAATCATTTTAATGTTTGTGAGGTTTCTGGTTTTAGTTAAAACAGAAGAAATAGGACAATTTGGGATTTAGATGCCTCTTTAAAGGAGCTTAACTAGTGTTTCCAAAAATGAGGTTTTTCAGACCATTAGCATGTAAACAATGACAGAGACATCTTTCTTCATATCTAGTCAATAAAACAGAAACAGCCGAGTTACTAAGTCTAAGAAGTAACAAAAAGTTTTTAGTAAATATGCACTGTAGTTTAATACTGTTGCATACACAGCCTATGTAAACCACAAAGTCCCATTTACCGTAATGGGATTCTGCATGGTAAGATTTACATTGTAATGATTCTTCCCAAAACAACATGCTGTAAGCCATTTCACAGTTTTTTGCACATTGAAAATATCACACACAGTAGCAAGAAAATCATAGCATCTTTAATATGCAAAAATTTGAGAAATGGAATGTCATGTCAATACATTGTAAACCTTGATGCAAAATACTGGTCAATGCATTGACACCGTAGCAGCTCAGCCGTTACAGTGACAGCATTAAAACAGAAAATCATGTTCCATTGACAAGACTCGCATCCAACGCAGTGTCAATGGAAAAACCACAGCAATGCAATTATATATCAGCTGTAAAGAACCAGTACAACCAAAATATCAAATCAAGTTTGGAGTAGGGACTGTTCATAGAGTGTGCCGGGGCTGATGAACAGAAGTGCTTTTTTTTTTAAGAATTGTGGGCAGCAAGGCTGTTTTATTAAAATGCTGCTCTTAGAAGAATGAAAATGAATACAAAAAAGCTGTATTAAAACTACATTAAGGCTCTGATTTAAATAATTGGAAAACAAGGATATCCTGAATCGAGACTACTGTTCATCCTTAGCTTGACCATGCTTAGGCATTCAGCCCTTTTCATATGCAAGATAATGCATAACTCAGAGTCAAACAATGCCTGAACACAATGGAGTAAGCCAAAGATTGAATGGCAGCCTTCATGTCCTGCAAATACACAGGTTTAAAAATCAGACCCTTAACATTATTTAAAATTTTCTTTTTTGTATTTATTAAAATACACACCCTTGCAAAATGTATGGCTCATTGAGCAGTTCATAAAACACATACAAGCCTACAACACCAAATTCTTACAATATAAAAGAAACTTCTTTTAAAAGAAGTTCTAAGTGATGCCAAAACCCTCGTTTCAAACACAAATTAAATTTGTGTAGGAGCCTTTTCCTAAGCCAGTCACGGTCATGGTTCCAGCTATAAAACTGGACCCTTGGACAGTGGTCTCCTCACATTTGTTGCACTGGAGACCTCATTTACCTTTGTTTTCTGTTATTTTTCTAACACAAAAGCTCATTACTGAAATTCAAGTCAACACTGTGTTTAGAGACAATTAAATTCCATACTTCTAGCTCTGCCAGAAATGTAAACATAAGATCAATTTTCAGTTCCCTGTTATATCTGAAGGGGCAAATTTTAATGCTGTAGGTACCACATCTCCATGGCACACTCCAGTGGGAACCTTGCAAAAGAATCAAACTCTACCATTTCATACCTGCTCCAGGACTGGAGCTGTTTCTTTGTTGCCTTCCTTTTTTTCAGCACCATCTGCGACAACAGCTTTGGATGCCAATAAACCTTAGGAGAAAAGTTGCAGAGATTTTTAATTAAAAGCAGGTTGCAAGAAAAAAATTGTGAAAAACAAAGCAAAAGAGTGAGACAAGATCTATGAACAACTTGTATCTACAATATATTTTCTCCAAAAAGGTTCCACACAGAGCTGAACACATCAAACTGGAAGAAGCAAAACATTATAGAACATTCCCATGATAGTGTCCTTTCACAAGAGGTATTCTCTGGCATTTCCATTAACAAACAAGATGAAAATCAAATTACCAAATGTAAAATAATGCCTCACCATTCCTCTACAGCCCAAGCACTTGGGCTTTAAAACCAACCCTAACAATACTTTAAGCAAATTTTTAGAGATCATAATTATTTACAAACCTTTTCTATCTTTCCTCTTTCCACTCTCTATGACATTCCCATCACAATTTGCATTACTACTTGAGTCTAACACATGCAATCCTTTCTTAGACAGAATATAACAAGGGATTTAATTTCCAAATTAATATTCTCAGCAGTGAAGCTCCCAAAGCACAACAATAACAAGATCGTATCGGGAGCAAATATATCAGAATATGTCACTTCATTAAAGAACTTGTATACAGTATCAGTAGTGCTATAAAAATCTGTAAAAACCAAGGCAACAAAAATATTAGAAAGCTTTTTGATGGTGAAGCATTTAGCAAAAGCTTCAGTTCTACTTCACACAGCTTTAATTACTGAAATATGCAGAGAACAAAAGTTCTGTGCCATAAAACAAAGCAGAACTGTTTATAATCCCTGGGAATATCAGTATTGGAGGCAAAGAGTTTAGGTCCTCAAAAATAACTTGAGCTGACAAATCTACAGGAAATTCCTATTGCGATCCATGAAAAATTAGACATGCTCAAAGTTAATTTACAGTGCACAGTGCCCAAGGAATTATCAACTAGTGAAGCTCAGGAAGTGCTCCAGAGATTATAAAATAAATTTTAAAAACCCCACATATAACACACCATGCACACAAAAGCCAGTGTGCTGTTTTTCTAGAGAGCCATCATGTCAGCTTCCTATAATAAATATTAGGTGCTGTCTTTCATTTACTCTGTACATTAGTTTGTTATGCTTCAGTTTAATGGAAAGTAGTTAATTTTTAAAACACATTTTCAGAATATTATGTCCATAACAAGAGGTGTAAATTAATTATTTTATAGGCTAACCAAAAAGCAGAAACTTATCTAGCCCTATTATATCAATACAAATAAAGTTATCAGGTTAAGATTCTAAGTCTGCATTAAGCTTCATAAAAGATTTAGGTTTCATGGACCGAAATAAAGATTTGTGACTCCAATTATCCTGTTTAAATCAAGTTGCAAAATTAGAAGTGTTTTTTATATTGACAGTCTTGTATGCAAAATGAAAAGCAGAAAATAATTAAACTGAGTGGAGTTTTAAATACTGAACAAAAAAACTAGTCTGTAAATCACCTTTTGTGATTCTGCAAACCACAGTCTGCCCAGAGAGGTTGTGGATGCCACATCCACTGTCAGCATTCAAGGCCAAGTTGGACTGGGCCTTGAGTAACCTGATCTAGTAGGTGTCCCTACCCATGGTAGGGGTGAAATTGGACTAGATAATCTTTAAATGTCCCCTCCAACCAAAACCATTCTGTTTCTATTTTTCCATTTTATTTCTACCTAGCTGCTCAGTGCTCAGAAAGTAAAGATATTAAATGCATCTAGATTCTGTCAGACCTGTGCTTATATAACCCTTCTTATTCCCTTTTTCCATACCCCATTAAGTATCTTTCAAATCAATCACCTTGCCTCTAGGAATGCAAAACAACTTCACAAGCTACTACAGCAGTGGGGCAAAAGGTTCACCGTCCTCCCCCAGTAACAGCACATAACAAAGTTTTTTTGTTCTACAAGCTTGCTGCAGATGTTATCTGTTCTTTTAGGTATTAACACTGCAGCAGGAGATATGAAGTATTCCAACAGAGGCAAAAGCTAATTGGAAGATGACATTAAGACGTGCTCAGCAGAAGACATCCTTCACCTTCCAGAAATGTTAATTCCCCCAGTGGCAGTAACAAAAATAAAAAGGAACAAAAGGAAGTAACCTTATTTTGTTAAGTAGTGAGCAAAGAACACCAGATGCAGCTGTGGCAAACAAAAGAGCAATTATTCTGCAATAAACCTGAATCCTGAATCGAAATCCAGAGAACAGCTCCCTTCAAATAACCTCGTACTACTGCATTATTTGCTCTATTTCCCCAATACAACCACAGGACACTTGATAAATTAATGTTTCCTAACAGCTACAATGTTTAATGATATTTTTGTAGCCATTCTGATGGGTACACCAGCATGATGCCCAACCACCCTTCAAATCTAAAAGCTCATGGCAGAAACACAAGTGACAGTTTACTACTATTCCAAGCACAAGAAAGAAGCATGTAGCAACACCATGTTTGATCGTCAGCAGTTACATTTCCAAAATACTTTATTTTCTGCAACAGTAAGAAAACCTACTACAGTAAGAGTTGCAGAGGTGTTAATTTGAAAACAGCTGCACGAAGAAACTACTAAGCATGACAAATTTCATCTTCTAATTAAAAAATTTGCTCTCACTGAGAGTTAACATATTCTGTGCTAACAGAGCACACTTTCATGGAGACAGAGACACACTGGTGGTAGAGTAACAAAGTCAGTGGCCACAACATTGTTTTCTGATTATTCAGTTCAGTCTCTATAAGCCTGTCCAGCTGCTATTATCCTCATAAAGCTCCTTAGGAAGAGACTCTCCACAAGCATAGAAAAATATCATTTCTAGAGTTAGAAGTTCTTCAGCTCATTTTGGTATCTTCTGCTACTAATTGTTATTGTAAAGAAATTAACAGGGCTCTGTAAGTATATCACTAGTATATATAACTTACACTTCTACTGCTCATGGCAACAGTTAAAGTGGGACTTAACTGAGGGTGTATGTAGTAGAAATGAAGCTTATAAATCAGACATCTGTTAATTAAACTTGGTTAACTAAACTAAACAAGAAGCCTTCCAGGAAAGAAAATTCTGGAGGCAGGAGTTTTTCTAAAGATTGCTTCCTTCATATCATGTTCCATACTAGTTCATTTCATTTATTTTTCTCCTTGAGATTGAAGCACTGATTTGAGAGTGTGAAATGGAACAAGATTCCTACAAAAAAGACTAAACATTCTCCATTGCTGACCTCTGAAAGGCTGGAAGGGCCAAAACATGTCTGGACAATACCTCTCCACACAGATTAGTAAACAAGGTTATCGTCTTAGAGAAACAAATAAGACTTTGTAAGTGACCATAGACAACCTGCTACAAAACCCATCTAAGCAATAAGAAAAACTCTCCCACCTGTAGCATAGAAAACTTTTCCAGACTTCAGAGAAAATGTTATTTGCTAGAATAATGAGTGGGATGTATTTCTATCTTACTGTCTGTCCAAAGGCCCCTCTTTAAGAGGGCTGGACTTCACAATTTTTTTTCCACCCAGCTGGCACAACAATTTGCTTATTGGGTGGCATGGTGGAAGAGGGATAACTGTGAAAACACTATTTCAGTGTGTAAGTAATTTTCTAATAAATTTTGGAGTAAAATGTGGGGTTTTTACCTTTTAAAAGGTAAGACCAATTATCTATTATTCCATTTCCTCTTGTATAAAATCTATTTAGTAGCTGCATACTTGTTTTCTATTAATATTTTTGAGCAACAAATGTAGGGAATGAATGCCTTTGGCACTCAAAGTTTCAGATCTTCATTGCTTTAATGTGTAGCTAGGCTTGAAGACTTTTAAAAGACATACTGCAAACTCATTTCAGAAGCAGTTTTACTTCACAATAAACTATGACAAAATATTTGTGTTTTCCAGATAACAAAAGCATTGATTTACAGGGTGGGTATATAAACAACTTATACAAACCCCAAATCCACTGGATAATGGAGCAAATGGTGCAGCTGGAGTGCAAACATACTCAAGAAATTCATTGGTTTGGGAAGGCTACCTTCCCAAACAACTAAAAAGACCTAGTTAAGGTCTTTTAAGTCTGATACCATCCTCCGAATTTATGAACAAGATAGATTTTATTACCATTTATAGATTCCCCTAAAAATTCAAGCAAGTAAAAGACTGTAGTATCTGCCTCATGAACATGCTTTTATCAGTCTACTTTAGTAGCATATATGTAAACACATGCATTTTCCTACATTCAAAAAGGAAAAAATAAATTTAAAAAATACAAAACCAACAAAAAAGTTATTTTACCAGTGATCTTGTTAAGACGAGCTCTCTTTGCCTGAAATGAGTTGCCTAGATTACTTTTCCTCTTGTGTGATAACGTGCTCTCTGCCTGCACAAAGGCCATCTTTGGAACATCCACTACAGGAAATCCTACTTTTGAACAGAAGAGAAATCTAATAAACTCACATTTCATAAATACATAACACCACCCAAAACACTTAAAATATTTCAGAACTGCTGTTACAATACTGAAGTAAAGAAATTTTAAAACTCTATTAAAAATTAACATGACACATTCTAAAAATTTACTATTACACATCTAAGCATTAGATGGAAATTAACTCAAAATTTGTAATTTTTTATTCAATATTATGAGAAATCAGTATTAAAGACTGTTAGAATAAACAAATTCTTATCAACCCAGAAATAGTTCCAAACATCCCTGAATATGGATATGTTGTCTGATATGTCCATATTGGGAGTATATTTTTCTTAGAACAGGATCAGGGACTATCTCAGGCAACATAAGACACAGGAATATGAACCAAAGTGGATAATGAAGTCATTTAGAAAACCCTACATTTTGCTCCTGTTAGAGCTAGTTAGAAGTTTTGCACAGGAGTAACTACTGACAGAACTAGATTTATCTGATAAAAATTCTTTCTGGACTGACTACTGTTATGTATCATGAAGTGATCATAATAGCAAATGAGACATCTTCCTCTAGAAACACAAAATTAACAACAGGAATTCTACTTCAGCATTACAGAAAAACCTATTATATCTTTTATAGAACTTGTTTTTACCAAATGTGTCACTAGATGTAGGCTCCTCTTCCTTTTTTTGGACTTCCTGCATGATTGTAGAGGTTGAGGTTTCTTCCTTTTTTGAAGGAACTTTTAGCCATTTTCTGTCCTCTTTATCTTTATTGCTGTTTGCGCTGGTTCTAGGCTTACTTGCTGCTTTGTTCTTGGCTGCTGCTGCAGCAGCAGCTTTGACCAAAGCTATCCAATCCTCCAAAAAGGAAAAAACGGTAAGTAAGTATTAAAAAGTGCCTGAGACTCAAATAGAAAATACTTATAAACCTAGTGAATCTTCATCTAGAAATGTTCAAGAGCAGTTGAAATTACATTTATGGCTACTAATCAAAGAGGGGTAAAGCGAGTTTCCCAAGTTGCCTAAATATACTTGCAGTATTACCAGTATGCCACGTGGATACAAAGCATAAAGAAAATACCTTCAGAAAAAACACTGTGTATAGAATTCTGCCTGCACACGTTCCCTGCTACCTATTTTATGTGTCACAGCTTTAGAAACCCAGGTGCTCCCAAACCCAGGACACTGACTTTTTCCTTACCCTTCAGACTATGAAATACACCAATTCCATTGCCACTCAAATTTAACTGTTTTTCAAAACTACTATCAACTTAAAGCATGGTCCAGGCAGCGTGTTTCTAGAGTAACTACAGACAGCACTCTTTTTTTATTACGTATTACAAGTTACATTCAATAGTTTCAATAAAGTGGTCTAGGATACGACTTTCACAATCCACATTTAAGGTAATAAAAATGACCTTTTAGATAATAGCTCATTGGACCACAGAGAAACATCCAAAGAGTGAAAAACATACAGCCCAAATTAATCTACTTTTTGGCATGTAGACAAATTCTGGCCACCTTATATGTCAATAGAAATAACTACATCCTTCCAAGGCTGAGCCAAGCTCTTTCCACTGGTGTGGAGTGATTCAATGATAGGGATGAATGTGACGGCAAAAATTTTAAATTGATCCTTTTTACTGAAGCATGTTTTCAAATATTTTGTAACATCAAGAATTTTTCCATGGAGATGTGCTATATAAAAACTAATAGCAACAGTCATCCTCAATGGGTAAGGTTTAAGCATCTGAGTGTTTTGAATGATAATATGTTACAAGGCAATCTGGCTATAAGAATATTTGTAGATTTGTACTACCATGTACAAAAAAGTTTAATAAAGACTATTTTTTTGTCTAGTTTTGCATGAGTGCGTCACAAATGGTAATTTTTTTCCCAAAGTGTAGACAGACTATCTTAATTTGAACTGTTTCCTTGTTGTTACATGTTACCGTAAGAGGTAAAGTATCTTCATTTTTCACTTGCTGCAATGCAATTTTTCCCATTCATTCCATAAGTGTTCTACATTTCTTTTCTACTGACAGTTTCTTTGACATCTTTGATGCATGAGAAAAGCATAGTACAAAATACAAAGCATTATTTTTCTTTGTACTGTGCTTTTCCTTTTCCATAGCTCAATACTGCTTTGCATGGGTTATGCTTCTACCTTGCATCAAGCCATGTACTTAGAAACACCAACAGTTTTGATTCCTCTAAGATAAAATTTTTGTGTCCAAACTGGCAATGCAAGATGCATACACTCAGTCTAGCCTGCAGCAGACAAGTGCTTTGGCAATGCTTACACAACAGGAACTACCAAGGCCATCTGGTGACATGCCAGCCACAAAGAGCATGCCTAACTGCCAGCTGCATAGTCAATCAAAAAACACACATACCTCTCTTTTGGCCAGCCAAAACGAGCACACACATTAGCTCCAGTCCATCCAGAGCCTTGCCCATCCAGCAGGACAAAAAAAGGATGGACCTATTTGTGCTGATGAGGAGTTAGGAGACCTGAGAGTAGAAGTCTTACACTGTACCCTGGCCAAGGGATGAAGAGGATCAGTAACATGGCTGGAGTTTGGATCTTATGGAAAAGGTGGGAAGCAAAGGAAGTGCATCCTGCATCAAAATATTTTCTAAACATCATTTTAATTTTCAGTCAAGCTAAGCACCCTGAAATTGGAAGTTGTGCAAAGGCATTGATCTTCAAGGACCACACTGAACTAAGTGTCCTTCTCTAACAGTAGCTGTCCTGATGCAACATGAAGGGTTTTTATGTTTGCATTTTATTTCATTGATTGGGTACTTCACATAAGACATGGAGCTTACAAAAGGTAGCAGTACACATACAACAATGAAGAAAACAAAGATTCAACATTCAGAGGCCAGAGCAGAGACATTAATCATGGTGACAGTGATACATTTTCTATTAGCTTAACATGTAAATTTAAACTCAGAGAGCCTTGAGAGATGAGATGGACAAGATTATCTCAAGTGGTCTCTTTCAGCCTCTGCAATTTTGTGATTCTGAACTGGCCAGAAATGATCCAGGCAATTTCTGCTTTTTAACACTTAACTCCTTCTGAGCAGTTGATCAGTTGCACAGCTCCCAAAGTGTAAATCTATTTAGCATCTAAAATACTGAAGTAACTATACTTCTTTGAAAATCCTCCTTCAGAAAGACGCATTCGGGCCTTTTTCAAAATCTTTACAAAAATTTAACTAAAAAGCGGGAGAATAACAGTGGGAACACAACAAATCCCGAAATCTGTCTTAGGGTTGTTACAAAGTATCTACTCTTGTCTATCATGATAGCGGGACACTAAATATCATAGATGTCTCAGAAACTAGTTGCAAATCTCTTACAGCAGGACTTTTCCCCAGAGCATTTGGTATACACAAAGCCAAGGGCCCAAATACAAACACATTACAAATTAAGAAAGGAAAAGCAAACTCTTCCTATGTTTTTCCTACTTTGTCCTCAAGTCCTGACTTTGTCCCTCTGTTGGCTGTCCTTTTGTAACTTGGCACCATCCAGCCTTATTTCACACTTCCCACGGCATCTCACCCCAGTGAAAGTTCCTCATTTATGTATATAACTTCTTAAAAAGTGTGTATCTCCTTTTTTATTCTTACTAAAATTCAACTTTCAAATAAGCTGAGAAAGTTGACAGGAGAGAAGTAATGGGACACTGTAGCTAGAAGACAGAACATTATCACTGCTGAGAAAAAAAAGTCATTATGCTAATTAGATTCACTAAATCAAAGCATGGGAAATTGCATGATCAAGAAATACGTTAGTAGAAATTACCCAACAGCCTTCCACATTAATTAGTTAAACACTTTTATTTTAAAAATATTCCTTTGTGTAACCTTATCCTGCAACAGTGGGAAGGCAAAACAGAGTCATTTCTAAAATCCAACCCTTGCGCCAACAGCAGAATTCACACACACATTATTCTCCCTTCACCTACCTACAACCACCACCTTTTTGCTTCTCTACAGTACTAAAGATTCAGCCATTTTTCCTCTCCTGACACATCACAACTCCCAACTCCCACACATTCATACATACACATACATAAAATGTCATCAAGCTATTGACTGGCTGATTCCCCATCAAGCCTGGATTCCTTACCCTCACCTTTCAAATTCTAAACAGGCTGCCCCACCTACATCTTGTCTCACATTGTCTCCTGTAACATCATCTTTTTTCCTCTGTCCCAATCGCAAATCCATGCTTTTTCCTCAGCTTCCTCTTCCTGTGTGCCAAGTCCCCTCCCTCTCCTTCAAAACCCTCCTCAAAACTCACTTCTTTTGGTTCGATTTCCGTGACTAATCTCAGCTCCGGCGCTATCTGCTCCCTCTCGCGCGCCTAATTACATCGAAGATAAAACAAAAAACATGAAACAGAAAAAGTAAGTTATCTGAATACTTCACATGTGCTCTCACAAGGGCAGTCGCAATATCCCCCATCTTTTTTATATTCTCTCTGTACTACATTAGCCACATTTCAGTGTGTTTTTAATTAGTATGCACTTATCTGCAGAGCAACCTAACCTATAGTCTCATTGCATTGAGCCACACAAATATTTTCCACTCTTAACTTTCCACCCTCACAGCTGAGTCTTATTAGAACACAATTCTGATGCAACTCGAAAATAGTGTGAGTGTTAGAGTGTTTACAGTCTCTTCCTTCAAGACACGCTAAGCTCAAATCAAAGATATAACTATTCAATATCTCTCTATGCAATTCAAAATCTTAGCACACGCCTTCCAAGCAGATCTTATGTTTGTTAAATTTGCTAATGCGCTAGAACTTGAAGTATCTCAAGTTTACACTCATCTCTTAAAATGTTGTTTTATTTTTTCCTTTGGAAACAGATAAAAAGCAAGACATAGGTTTAAATTAAGCATGAAGTTTTGTATCTGTCAACTCTACTGTTTTTCAATATATTAGCAATATATCTTGTTTTATTCTTGGTAACGCTTTTAAGTTTCATATAATTTTTAGTAAACAACTTTGTACAAAAATAATGCAAAAAAACCCCAAACCATCCATTTTGAGTTCTAGACTTGGGCAAAGTTCAGTTTTGGATAACTGATTTCCAAAACAATTCTCAGATCACAGTTTTTTCTTAAATACCACAGAAATATTTTGAAAAACAAACATTTCACCATAACATAGTGATGGCATAAAAAAAGTATCTTTTCCTTTGAAAGCTACAGAACTTCACGCCCATCTCTAATTTTGCCAAATGAAATGCTGGAACTAGCATCAGTTAGCATTATAGAAAGCATAATTGACATTTTTTTTTTGCTGCAAGACAACTTAAAAAAGCTGAATTCATCTCAGAAAGTGTAAATCTGGTCTCCCTTATTCTGTCTCAAGACTTCATTGAAGCCACCTACAGTCAGTCCCTGAGATGTATGAGATTGACACCCCAACTCTCAGCTACTGAGAAAAATTAGAAATACTAGATGAGCTGGACTGCTACCAAGCATGCCTCAACATCAACATGGTTGCTAAGAAGTGGATTTACTACCTTATTTTTTTTTTAAAGCTGTAAATGCCTGTGGCCTAACAGCAGTAACTCAAGATTATACACAACACAGCTCCCTAGGAAAAGCAGAGGACAGAGTAAGGGACCTGATTACTTTGTCACAGAAGGGCTGTTTCAGTTCAGTCACAACCACATTATCCAAGTTTTTAATTCAGAAAAAGGAAATTAAATACTCTAGCTTCCTAACTTGCTGTCATACTGAAGGTATTGTTTGAAACATCATATACTGATTTAACAGAGTTATTGTAAGACTGAAGCAAGAAGCCAGTGTTAGCATAACTGGATTTCAATATAACCTTTTCATGGAAACACTGTTTAAATAGAGCAGTGCTGTCTGCAAAGTTCCAGTGACCTTTGTATAAAAGAACCCTAGTGTATAGCTACCTGGAACCTGGAGGCCAGGACACAGAAATGCTTCCAAGCCATTATGCTTATCCATCTGCCCTTGTTACAATATGGACTATTACAAGAGCAATTATGAAATACCTAAATTTTGTACAGTTACCATGCAAGATAAATGCAATGGCATTTCCACTGAAATCAAGTAACAGTTTCCAATGTTGTTTTTGTTGAGCAAGTAAAGATACACCTAGAGATTAAATCCTGCTCTCCACAGCCTCCCTCAAATTTCCTTAGCATCTTACTTATTTCTGATATTGTCCAGTCGCCGTTAAAGAAATATTTCTATCTGAATCTGCAGAAGTTCTGATACAGGGGAGAAAACCCTCACAGAACAGTCATGTTAATAAGAACATGTGGGCAAAAAGCTACCACAATAGCAAATGAAAGAGATGGGGTGGAAGCTGGGTTAGAAGAAAAAATAAAATAAATAAATAAATCAATCAGCATCACAGACCACTGACAAGCTAAATCTTTTTCCTGAAAGGAAACCAGAGGAAAAAGACTCAGGATGACCCTGGTTTTGTAAACTCTGCCAAACAAAGCTCTGGGGAGAGATTAGCTGGCAGTGCAGTGTATGGCAGCTGGGCATTTCAAGTAGAGGCAAGACCACTTGAGCAGCACACTCTGGGACATCATCCATAAACTGGTGAAGCAAATCAGTGCAGGACCTAGAATAAAATCTGTAATCTAAAAGTAGTTGTGCTAGATGACACTATTATCTCAAGATATTTTTAAAAAGTCTATATAAAAGCTATCAGAGAGACACCTAATGTACTCTTACCTGCCCTTTTGCATCCTCTGGCATAGATTTGATATGCATCCTCTTAAGACATCGAATAACACCATCATAGAACTGTACTGTGAATGTTCCTGGAAAAGGATTGATGTAATCACTATCAGTAGTTAAGAAACAAACACACCTTGTTACTACAAAAGCTTAACAAAATGTTTTGTAGGTGAGATGAACAAAGGAACCAGGAGTTACCTACAGTCAGGATTGAGAATGTTAAGAAAAAAGAAAAAACCTGCTTTTATTTTGTTGTTCTTTGTCCACTTGGGACAATTTCAAGGACCTTTAAGATACTATGTCACTTTTGGTCATAATTGATTGAAAAAATTATGTAGTATTTAAGCTGCCGTAATTCATAATCAAACCTCCATTTGCTTTAAACTACAGTAAAAACTTCAATTTTTAAGAAGTATCACCCCATTCTGAAGTACTGCATCTAAGGTATTCCAGCATTTCCCTTTTTCCATTATTTTTATTCAATAGAACTTTAAAGAGACCTACCATTCTTAAAACAATGATGAAAATTAAAACACATCATTAGCCCAAATCAGTAACAGTATAAAATAATTATAACTCTGGGCACAGGATACTCTTCTCATCACTGAGGAAACATTAAGCATTTTGTCTTCCTGAAGAAATTCCAGTTTACTAATTTCACACAGATGAACTTCTTACTAAATTAGTTAGAAACATTTTCACTTAATAATGAGACAGTGAGGAAAGCTTTATACACAAGCCACTTTTTAAGCGGACTACAGCTGCAGCACAGTATATGCGAACAGTCCTTATCAATGGACCATACATGAATACATACCCTCTTTATTAATTGCTTCAATCTTTGCAGGGTAATATCGACAGTCTGTCCAACGAGCTAGGACTTCTTCTCCAGGTTTAAAATCCTATTTTATACAAATGTAGGCATTAATATTTTAATAATCCAATTTTTTTTCCTAAAAACAATGAAACGTCATGTGCTAGAGAGATTTAGCATAGGAAAACAAGCAGGACAGCTTACAAAAAAGATCCAAAGACAAAATAAATGAGCCACTTACAACAAATTCTTCATCATCTTTCAGTCCTTCTTTCCTTAATGCTGGTCGCTCCAAGGGTCGCAACCTATTGCTGTCCCAGTAAATCCACTCATCATAGCGATGACTCCAACGTTCAAAATGGACCAACATCTTCCCCTCTTCATAATCTATCTTCTCAATGCGAGATGGATACCTTGAATGATAAGCAAATTGATACATCTCAAAACTTCTTCAAAGGTTGTTGGGTTTTTTTTTTGTAAACAGTGTTCACACGACCATTCAGAAAGTTATATTAACACCTTGTACCAATAACTCTCCAAATCTGAAAATGAAAGTTAATAAATTGATAGTAGGATAACACTTAGTCTAAGAGTTATCTAAACACCTCATTGATATGTCATCAGCTTCATCATAGTCAGGTAATTATATACAAATTTAAACTTCAAACTCCCAGACCAAAACTGCTTGAAATTGGTATTACAAGTTTGTATTTACCTGTTTTAAAACCTGTCTCTGTCTAAAGCAAAACCCCGTATGAGTTTTCAACTGCTTGAGGATGGAAAGACTATGAAATAGTTTTAAGGGGTTTTAAGTTTAAGTTTTACTTTTACCATATTAAATGTTTCATCAAACCATACCATTGATTTCAGACAAATCCAAACAACTAATCAAACCCAGAAGTCAGCAGAACCTTCTTAATCTAAGCCACTTATTAATTGATAGATCAGCTTGCAAGATTTCACGGCCATTAAATCTGATTCACAGTTACTATTTTTTTATCAGTCCTCTCCCTAAACTTCACATGTGCTAAAGTAAATATGACAGTCTTAACACATGGATTTTACTCTCAGCAAACATCATATATGCTCAGTAGAACTAATCAGGACTGAGCTACAACCAGACCACATGTTAGGCATCTAATTCAGGATGTGGCATAGATATGGTTTAGGAACCAAAAAAAAGGTTGAGAATACATTAGTAGGGGAAGATGGCAGATTTCTCTAACTTCAGCAATTATTATTCAGTCTTACTATTTCTGCCTCACTAAGTGATGTATCTCACAGAATCATAGTAGGGGAGCAAGGAACAAACTTCTTTTGTCACACTACTTTCTCCCTTAAAATTATTAGATCCTGTTATTTACACACTATGAAATTCAGAGAAAATTAAAATGAGGCAGAATTCAGCTCCTTCTGCCCTTCACAGAAGTACTGAAACAGATTCATAAGTGCAAATAATTTCCTAAAAAAAAAACAAACCCAGAAAGTTAATTAGATTATCAAATTTTCTCCAGACTTTATATTAGAGATGGTCTAAAGTTAACAAAACGTGTGAAAATGAAAGACCACAGGGAAAGAACAGATGTCTTGCCTTAAAAGGCAACCTGTTTTTCTATTCAAGTGCTACTGTGGAGCAATAGTAAAAGGACAGAGCTTGGGCAACCTATTTCCACTTGTACTGCAAGTTCCCATCAGCTATAAACACTGCCACTACTTCAGAAACATTTCACATTTCAGAATGCAGACAGTTCAACCTCTTTTTGCATTTCTCTCATCCATACATTTCAGAAATGCAAAATATTTTCACAGCCATTTTTTAAGTTCCAGGTCTCTTCTTACTGAACTTTAAAAGCTAAGTTGTAGTCTCAAACTGTAGACTCTCATTTGCCACCCTACCAACATGATCTCTTTTAAGTCAGAATTCTTCCATAGGACTTTTGAGAGGAGCAACAAGACAAACACCCTCTCCTCTCACAAGTAGACCAACAATAACAATCTAACAAGAACAGGGAAGTTGATGATATATTGTATTAAAACAGAAACTCACAGGTCAAAACCCACATCTCATCATTGGCATTCTGGTTTAACTTTGAACAAGGTTTCAAGAAAATAAGTCAACCAAGAGATGTTTTTCTGAAGCCCTGTCTCTGATGATGTTTTCTTGTTAAGTCTGCATGCTGCTACCTTTGGGAATTTTATTTAGAAATGTCTTACTAGTTTTTTGATCTTCCCGAATGTTCCAATTTCAGACTACCTATAACTAGACACCAAGTGCCAGAATAAGCAGGACAAGTAGCAAAGCAGGAGGGAAATGCAAAGGTATGGTTACTACAGTAAATATCTAAGTAACTGTAACCTAAGAGTTTTGAATAGAAGTAAAGGATGACACAGAAGAATTTAACAAGGAAATAAATAAAACCACCAGAAAAGCAAGAGGATGGGAAGTTCACTTTGTAGGAATCAAAAGTGAGATCCAGTACGCAGGCACTTGAAGCTGCAGTAGTGCAATGGAAGACGAGAACCATGGCGTTCTATCACTACAGCTGGAAATTTCAATTTTATTACATGGCAGCCAGGTAGTGAATACAAAACTACAGCTATTTTACAAAGTTCAGGAGCCATCAGACAAAACAGAGAACTCTCCCATCCTTACTCCATTCCATTTACGACACTACCCTGTATCAATTCCCTTGCTAGATATCTACTGTTGTTAGGGCTGGTAGCTTTCACTGATCATCATAAAAGTCCTCCTTCCAAGCACTGCATGTAGAAGACAACAGAAGGGATAAAGTGGCAAAATATGGCACTCTGTCCTAGAAAGAGAAAACTGAGTAAGAGAGGGATGTACAATACAGACTATAGTTCAGAGACAAATATATATAAAAATGAAGGCAGTTTTAAGGAATATTCAGTAAGACAAGAATCAAGTAGCTAATATATATCAGGGCAGGGGTGGGGGGGAAGCAACTATGGCATCAGTTAATAAAAGATATGCAAAATATTAAGTTTCATTGTGAATCACTTGGAGAAAGTGCAGCACCAGGTATTTATTGGTTAATTTCTCTGATAAATACAATTTCTGCTATTCGCATCTTTTTAAAATGTCATTATCAGCTCTGAATCAAAGTCTATTATATCAGTTTTGCACAGCTAAACCCTATACTTCATGTTTCTTCACTGTACACTAAGACAATGGTTGCAAGATGAATAGAGCCAAAACCTGCACGCAACTCCAATCCTCAGAGACTGAAGATTTAACAAATCTCTGAGCCACCCAAGCTATACAGGATCGGTTATGAGGCAACCTGAAAACAACTTTGTATGGGTTTAGCAACAAGCTATTACCCTCAATACCCACAAAGTTTAGCCACACAATGTGCCACAAATACATATAAACAGTAAGATTTCACAATACTGATCTCACAGTGGAAAAGAGCAGTGAATGCATATTACAGAATATACTACTGCAAACTTTACACTGCAGTGAAATGTTTTTCTGGTCTTACAGCTTTTGTAGTTTTTCAGAAAAAATGCTTAATTTCATCAACTGCAAAATTATACAATATTTCTAAGGCAAGTATGCATTTCCTGCTAGTAAGACATAAAATGACAACTTTTTTTTTAATTCTCCTTCTTAAAGAATTCTAGCATCAACACATACAGGAAAGTGTTACACTTATTTTATAGAAATAAGATTATTATGAAGATGGTTACATCTCATACACAAGAAACTTTATGCAGAGGTTTCTTCCATTGCAAAGCTACAAACAGGCTTCCTGGGGAAGCACTACGAAGAGGAACAAAAGCATCACTCTTTCGAGTACTGAAGTCAAAATATGTCTAAGGCCCAAACAACCTTCTTCCAGACAGGTTAATCCTCCCCACTTGCCCCCACCAAGTACTCTACACTAAGGGATCAAAATTAATTTGGTTCACAGATTTGCCAACTCCTCAGCCCAAATTATAAAAATAAACTCAAAACACTCAGGAAAAAAGTCTTTACTTTTTACAAAACCAAAACAGGCCACCACATTCCAGTTCAATAATGGATCAACAAAAGTTCTTTTTGTGGGAAGAAACAATAACCTGCAAGTTCTGGCTGTGTTTTTAAATAGCATGCTGAAAATAGTATTTAGTAATCCCAAACAGAGTGTCAATTTCATGTTTTTTTTCTGTTGTTGTTGGTTGGTTTGTTTGTTTTTTTGTTTGTTTGTTTTTTTAAAAAAAAATTGTAAAGAGAGCACAGGAAAACTATTGTTGGCTGTTGGTCTCTGCCCAGTTTACATATTGCATGTTCTCCACTCTCAGGTTCCAGGGATTTTAACCTGTAAGTATTATGCCACATTTTTGCAAATCTACAAAATTTAATGTGGCTTACAAAATTTATATTATGAAGCACTGGTCAGACAACAATAATACTCCAAGGTCCACATCAGAAAATGTAATGGGAATCTTCCAGTTTTCCCTTTTTAATAGTTAAAAAAACCCAAAACAACAACAACACAACAGAAAAGAACCAACCCACCACCATTTTGTTCAATGCTCTCAACACACATTACACACATTCATGGTCACATGAACAGTATTTTTCATTTTAACATCATCAGGTTCCTTTTGACTCCTCCAAGCCAGTAAACTGAAGCATGTGACTGGGAAAAACCAACATGAATTCACCAGGCAAATCATACCTGACAAACCTCATCGCCTCCTGCGACAGCGTAACCTGCTTAGCTCATGCAGGGTGAGCAGTGGACATTGTCTACATGGACTTTTGAAGGCTTTTGACATGATCCCCCACAGCCTCCTCCTAGAGCAAGTGACACTTGCAGAGTTGTAAACCTAAGAGAAGTGGTCTGTGCTGTGGGTGGGGAACTGGCTGGTAGGTTGTTCCTACAGGGTGGTAGTCATTAGTTCCTTCTCAAACTGGCAACCAGTCACAAGCAGGATGCCCCAGGGATCAATATCAGGCCCAATGCTGTTTAATATCCTCATAAGTGATTTGGATATTGGGATGAAGAGCACCCTAATGAAGTTTGTGGATGACACCAAAATAAGTGGAGAAGTTCACACTCCAGAAGGGAGAGCTACCCTCCAGGAAGACCTGGACAGGCTACAACAGTGGGGTAGAAGGAAACTTATGAAGTTCAGCAGAGACAAGTGTAGGGTCTTGTACTGGGAATACATAACCTAGGAATACAGCTCAGACTGAGATCCACCTGTCTGGAGAGCAGCCCTGTGGAAAGGGCCCTGGGGGTCTTGATGGAAAACAAGCTCAACATGAATGGCATGCTGCAGCTGCAAAGAAAGCCAACAGGCTACTTGGGTTGCATTAACAAATGCATCATTAGCAGAGATAGAATCATTATCCCACTCTACTCAGTGCTGGTGAGACCACACCTTGAGTGCCACATTCAGTTTTTGTCCCCACGATACAAAAAAAAGACGCAGACAGGCTGGAGAGGGTTCAGAGAAGGGCCCACAAGGATCCTTGAGGTCCCTTCCAGCCTGGTATTCTATGACTTTATGAAAAATGAACAAAAAGTGGTGAATTGCCCTGTGAGATGGGAAAAATTTATCTCAAACTAAAAAATAATGCAACATTAGTAAATTTGCCCAAGTTTACACCTACAAAGTGTAGAAACAGACATACTTCCTGCTTTCACAATAATGGCATTAAAAAAAAATGAAAATCTTTCCTCCTCATAGAGGATACAAAACCAAATAACCTCCATTCTGACTTGAAAAATGTATTTTTCAAATTAAATTTAAATATATTTAATATTTTTCTATGATAGGTAAATCCCATGTGATTTATTATCTGCTAATAGATGACCATGTTGATTTTGATTAGACACACATTTTGTAAGTTAGCTTTAGTGAATTTAAATGTAACAAATCGTACAAATTCATTACGAAAGATGACCTGTCCTGCAACAATACATTGCTGCAGTTGATAAAGAAGCAACTGCAGTTACCTCCACAACAAAACAAAAGTAAGCAGACTCATTGACAGCCTGTCCTTGCTACCAGTTTGACCAGGCTTTCTTCTACCCAGTAATTGTACAGGCCAAATGACATCAGTGAGCCAAGCACTGCCTGCAAAGACTTCTGCATTTCAACGTATGGGGGTTTTAAGCTCTACCCAAGGTGTACAGTATTCTCTCCAGTTTACAGAATTCAAACAGAACACCAGAGTCTGTGCAATGAATTTCAGCAACTACTGCACAGATGAAAATCTAAGACCTGCAAAAATACCTCAAAAAGCAAAACCAAACTTTACTGCAATTTTTCCCCACCCTCTAGAAGTCTTTCTTGATTAACATTTTAACTGGTCATGAACACTGGATCTTGAAATGACAGCAGGCTTTTGGAAAAAGGGAGAAAAACTTAAAACCGATTCAAAGGCTATTTTTCAGCAAGTGTTCTCAATATGTCACTTGTAGAAAGACTGAGCTAAGCAATACTAATGTTGGTTTTGTTAAAAAAAAATAGAGATTTCATGTAAGTTCAGCAAGCTTATTTTCTTTGAAGTATGTATTTCTGCATGCAGATGAGAAGAATGCATACAGCTTATATATAGAAAGAACTTTAAAAACATCCTCCATGCACTTCTGCAACAGAAAGCTATGAAAAACTTGCATGGACTGTTATTCCAGCCCATGTCACCCTAGCAACACCACAGTAGTCTTTCTCTAACAAGCTCTTTGGTTACGTACATGAATTTCATTCAGAAGAAGAGTTCCATTTTCACGTGTTGCTATAACTCCAAAATTTTAGTATTAGCTTTCTGCTCCTGTATATGGCACCACAAAAATTTACATGCATATAAACTTGACCTGTTCTACTTGGTGGTCCAGGCAATTAATGAGGTCCTAAAAAAGTCAAGATAAATGCTGTTTTGCCTGAAAATACCAACCAACTCAGCTGCAGAGCTTGTGACAGAGCCCACACCCGACAAGGCCAAACCTAGCCAAGTACTCCAGAACTGACACACAACGCTTCCCTGTGAAAGAGCTGGGCAGATACAATTCAAACTATACACTGCACACTCGGGGATCTCCTTTGATAGAATTAAGCTGAAGCTTTTTTTTTTTATATTAACTTTTGTTATCTAGTAATAGTAACAAATTACATCTACTCACCAAAGATGCTATAAAAAAAGTTCTATTTAAATTACTTTCTATTTAACAGTTTAACTATTTAAACAGTTTCATGATCTTGGCATTCAGTTATAGAATCACTATGTAGAAAACCCACTCTAAAGGAATAAATAAGAACAAGAACTGTTCTGTAAAACCTATGTTCCTTTAGACACTGTTTATTAAAACAAATACTTTTGTTGTAATTAAATTCAGAGCACTACCCAACTTTTTATACAGAACATATAACTACTGGAGTACGCACACAAATAAGACACAGGCTTCTCTATCGCATACGTTGGAGGATCAGATGTATACACGAACATGCTTAGCTCTCCAGGAATGAAACTGAAAAGCAGGTGGAGGCCTCTATGTTCCCTAGCCATAATTCATCAAAGAGCCCCCAAGAAAGACCTCTGGGTAGAAGCATCAACTTCCTCTGTCATATACTTCAAAAAAACGAGGGATATTTTCCAAACTCAAACAGCAAGGCAAGCTCACATCATGAAATTAGACCACTTGCATTAATAACATTTTGACTAACAATTTATTTCAAAAGACCAGCTCTTTTCACTGTGTAGCATAGGCCTTGTGCCCAGGAACTTACATTTTACAGCCTCGAATCCTACTCACAATATGACTGGGTGCTGCAAAGCCACAGTTTTAACTGCTTCATTCCTCCAACCGTTCGATACAAACACAGTAGCTCTTGCCTGTTCCATTAATTTCTATTAATTTCTTTTGTTAAAAGTGAATCTTATGAATCTATAACTGTGATAACTGAATACCGAACAAATTTGCTCGCATGTCTTCAAACTAAAACAAAAGAAGGCTTTAGTCATAAGAGTTTGCCACTTCAACACACCAATCAGGTCACACATTACCAAACTACTCTGGAAACACTCTTTGCTTACTATGGCTGCAGAAGCAACTAAAAGCAAACAAAAACCTGCAGAAAAGTTAAATCTGAATTCTGAAGTGATAATATTTTCCTAAAGCTAACAGTTTTACTTATTGTGTGGAAATTCATAAAGTTCAAATGTAATCAGTCTATCAAAAGGTGCACTAGGTTTAATAATTAGATATCCAAACATATAATATACACAAAATAATTATGCTCTTACAAATACTGCACAATATTTTCCATACCATTTTTGTAAATAGTCCAGTGCCTCCAAACGAGCACCAATCTCAAATGTGATTCCAGGACGATTTGGAGGCTTTTTGCTCATCTTGCTATTTTCTTTTTCACTACCTTTGGAGGGGGGAAAAAAAAAAAAAAGGTCAGATTAAACATAACATTATAAAATAGTAAATATAACACAGGACATTGTCTAAAATGTGTTACTGACAGCAAATATATTCCACAGGGTTTGGAAAAAAGATGTGAAATTTCTATCCTGACTTTCCATTAACCACTAGTTTTCAGAAGTATAGTCAAGGCCCAAAGAAGGCATGGAAAAAAAACCCAAAAATCTATATATTTCTAGTCGTACTTCTTTCCTTCAGAAAGCAAAACAAGCAAACAAATAAATAAATATAAAACTAAAAAAATCAGTCACCAATATCGTAAAAAAATCTGGTGCTTATCTCTGGAACTGTACTACACTGGATTTCCAGGGCATCCCTTTGGAGCATGAGTTACCTAGAGTCAATCCGTGTTCTCTCGTCTGGTGTGGAAAAGATAAAACCAGAAAAACTTACCTTACCAAGAACAGAATTTTAGGGAAAAACATGGCCTAGAGGACAGGTAAAAATAAATTAGCAAAATCAAAAATAAACAAACAAAAAAGGCATCTTCGGCCTTTCTGCGCACTCATTCACAGCACTATAAAAGCTACTCGTGAATGAAACTTACAATGTTTTTTTCAGTAAGTCAGTCACGCACAAAAATCGCTTCCCTGCCCGACTACTGTCGCTCTTTCCGTGACTTTCTGACATACCACCTTTCCCATCCCGAAGCACAGCGTCACTGGCCCTTGGGGCCGCAGGCGTCTGCTGAAGAGCAAAAGTGCCCGGCTGCGGGGCCAGAGCCTCCCTGACCGGACCGCAAAAGGAGCGACATCCAGACCGCAGTTTTGAAGCGGGGCTCCCCTGCCAGCGCGAGGAGAGCGTTCCGGGACCTCTGCCTTAAGGGCGGCGTCCGCCCGCAGGAAGCCCACGCCGCTCCCGGAGCGCGGAGGACACAAAGGGGTCCAGCCCAACCAGGCTCGAAGCGCGGGCGGGCCCCTGGCCGGCAGGGGCTGGGCGCTCCCACAGGCCCANGCATTGTGGATGTTTGGAGTCTACGTTCTGGGTAATGGGCAGCTTGTGAGTCTTCTCTGTCGAGTGACCTTGAAAGGAGAATGTTTTAAATATATTGAGTTTGTGTGGCAAGGTTTTGTTAGCAGAGGGGCTACAGGGGTGGGATCTGCTAAAAGCCTCCCCTATGCCCAGTAAACCCAGTGCCAGCTGGCTCCCATATGGACCTGCTGCTGGCCAAGGTTGAGCCCTTCAGTGACAGTGTACCACCTCCATATTTCAGAAGAGATAAAAAAAAAAATATCTATTTCACAGCAGCGGAGAGAGAAGAATGAGAATATGTGAAAGAAACAGTTCTGCAGACACCAAGATCCATGAGGAAGGAGGAGGAGGAGGTGCTCCAGACACAGAAGAGGAGGTGCTCCAGACACTGAAGTAGAGCTTCTCCTGCAGCCCATGGTGACACAGGCTGTGCCTGTGGAGGTTAACAGTGGAGCAGGTACCCACCTGCAGCCCAAGGAGGACACTGCAATGCAGTGGGTGGATGTGCCTGAATAAGGGTGTGACCTCATGGGAAGCCTGTACTGGAGCAGGCTCTCAGCAGGACCTGTGGACCCATTGAGAGAGATGAGTCCACACTGGAGCAGATTTGCTGATAGGACTTGTGAACTCATGGGGGACCCACCGTGGAGCAGTCTGTTCCTCAAGGACTATGCCCTGTGGAAGGGACCAACTCTAGAGCAGTTTGTGCATAAATGCAGCCCATGGGAATGACCCATGGTAGAGAAGTTCCAGAAGACTCTCCCCATGCTGGAGGAGGGGAAGAGGAAGGAGCAGCAGAGACAATATGTGATGAACTGTCTGTAACCCCCATCCCATGACCCTGAACTGCTAATGGGCAGGAGATAGAGAAAATCAGGAGTGAAGTTGAGCCCAGGAAGAAGAGTGGTGTAGGAGGAAGGTGTTTTAAGATTTGGGGTTTTTTTCTCATCATCTTACTCTGGCTTTTGATTGGCAGTAAGTAAAATTAATTTCCCCAAGTCAAGTCTGTTTTGCCTGTGATAATAATTGATGCGTGATCTCTCCCTGTCCTTATCTTGGTCCTTTTGATCCCTGAGCCTTTTCTTATATTTTCTCTCCCCTGTCCAGCTGAGGAGTGATATAGTGGCTTTGATGGTCATCTGGTGTCCAACCAGGATCAACTCACCACAGCCCCTAAACAGCAGCAGGACAGACAGGACACAGTTTGTGTGGTAGCTCTTGGGCCTGTCCACACAGGACCAGCTGTGAGAAATGGAAATGTGCTCTGCAGTGTAGCTGGGGAGCGTGGCCTCACCTGGAGCCTCTGGCAGTAAACACCTGGGGAGACCTGAGATCAATCTCTAGGGTTCTGGAGCTGGGGTTATCAAGGGTGTGAGCTGATTGTGCTGTACTAGATGTTCATAGGAGGGGTCACCTCTACACCTTATGCAACCAATGCTATCTGGACTGAGTGGGTGGTATTGATCACGCAGTGAGCATAAATGGGGAACCTCCACTGCCCACAACTCCTGAAAGAGATCACAGTTTGGCGGGGAGGCAAGGATTTCAGACCACCACCTGAAGAGGTGGCTCAGGCCAAAGAAGATAATAAATTAGCAGGAAGTGAAAGGCAGTATGCTGTTTACCAATGGATCCTGTTGTGTTGTGTGAAACCATCTGGTGTGAAAAACTGCTGTGGGAGCTCAAGTCGTGGACCAGATTAATTGTTTAGACTTCTATGGACACTGGGGTATGTCCCACAGTCTAAGAGAATGATGTTTGTGTGTATGCCAAAGGATGAGGAGTGGGGTCATAAAAATGGGGATGTGTTGGGAGAGTGTAGGACCAGAGTATGGTGCAAATGGTATGGAACAAGCGGTGGAAATTGTACTGGGTCTGGCTGGGATGAAGTTAACTTCATAGGTGTCCATGCGGTGCCGTGTTTTAGATTTGTGCCTGAAGCAGTATTGATATCACACCAGTGTTTTGGCCGTTGTTGAACACCATTTGCACAGCATCAAGGCTTGGGTTTTTTTTTTCCCACTTTGCCCTCCTAGAAAGAAGGCTGGGGGTTGGCAAGAGACACAGCCAAAACAGTTGAATTGAATTGGCCAAAGGGATAGTCCATGCCATAAAATATCAACCTCAGCAAGAAAACCTGAGGCAGAGGAAGAAGAATGGTGGGACTTTTGTCTTCCAAGGTGGTTGCTGGGAGACTGGCTGGGTATGGGCCTGCTGGTAGGAGGTGGGGAGTGATTGCCCTCACATTGCTTGGGGACTGTGAGGGTGGTGTTGCTTGAATTAGTTTTTTTCCTTTCTCTGACTTATTAAACTGTCCTTGTCTGGATCTACAAACATTCTCACTTTTGTTCTTTGTATTCTCTCCCCCATCCCACTGTGAAGGGTGGGGGGTGATGGCAGCAAGTGTCTCTGTGGGTGTTTGGCTGCTGCCTGAGGTCAACCCATCCACTCTGGTTAGTTCCTGTACGGCTGCCTCCCACTTGAAGAGTCTTTGCAGGAGACTGTGCAGTGGGATATTTTATTTGCTATGGGTTTTTTATTCCTTCTCTGATTTCACCCTGCTCCCATTTTATGGGTGATGGTAGCAAGCAGGAGAGACCGAAGGAGGAAGGAGGCTTGAAGAAAAACAAAAAGTAAGCAAAAAGGAGCACAGGGAGACAACAGCAGGAGAGGGAGCCCAAATAATACAGGAGCCAGCAGCTCCCAGGTGGGAACCCAAATTAAGGACTTGGAGGAAGGAACACCCCAATGCAGGGTGCTATGTGTGACTCCTACCACACTGCTTTCAGAACAGCAAAAGTCTGCTTGTGGTCCAGCAGTACAGGGCAACATTTCTTTGCACTATTATCAGAACAGTTAGTCTTTAGCATTGTGAATATTATACAGACCATAGATTGGAAACTGAAGTGGATATGAGATTTTATCTTGCCAGTCAGTGACTCACAAAGACTTGGAGGGGGAAGAGAGTATTTCATAATCAGCTGAGCATGATCTCATGATGTGCTGTTGATGCTGAAAAGAATAGTGCGGTCTTTTCAAAGCACATGCACATGGAAATACTGAGTAGGAGAGGTGACATTATCTCTGCACTTGGCACCAGTACATTGCTGTTAAAATAACTTATGTTTAGAAAAGTTACCAAAAACTGGAAGGGTTCAGAAAAGATCTGGGAGAATGATTAAACACCTGGGGAAAAAAAAGATACTATGGTGAGAGGCCCAAACATCCATTTATTTTGACATTTTTTCTTGTGGGTGATTGGCTTAGTCTATTAACAAGCTACTTCAGATTTCAAATACTGCAGCCATGAGGTGACGGTCAATGGAATAAAACTTCCTTGGTTTTACCCTTATTAGATTAGGAAGACATATCTGAAGTGACTGATGGTGCTTGTATTTAAACAGTGCCTGCACAGCCTCAGCCTAGCAAACATGCAGCGTCTCTGTGCTACTCTGTGTAGGTGGCTTGGTCACAGCCTGGCTCTGCTCTGTCATCATCTGTCATTTTCCTGCCTCTCAGGCATCAGTTGCTATGTCCTCCTCTTCAGTTTCTCTGCCCTTCTTTTTCTTTCATCCCTCACCTCTAGAAATTCCTCCCTCCTTTTGTGAAGATTTCCACGATCTCACCAAACACTTCTCTTTCCCTTTTAAAGCCCTAAATTTTCCAGATTCTGGAAGATATCCTAAAGTGCCTGAACTTGGGAGCATCTGGCCTTGTATAGGAAAATAAAGTAGCTAACACCCATTGCCATGGACACCAAACAAAATAGTAACCCCGTAGGTTTGGGACAGGAACCGCAGTTTTTTCCAGTTTTGAAAGACACTGAAAATGGACATTTTTTGTTCAGTTGCTCACTGGTCCTTTACAGAATGCCCTAACTCAATAAATGGTTTCTCCTGGAGAGCTGTCTGTTTGCTGACAGGTATTGCAACCACAACACTGTATTTTACTGCACACTGGAGAGGTGACATGAAGCTATAAACCAGAAATAAGGTTCCCTCCTGGGTGAAGTAGGGTAACATAAGGATGCTAAGGACAGAGACCTGCTAAGGCAAGGTGGGTAATTAAATTTGCATTTACATAGCTGGTTCCAACATTAGTGAAAGAGCCCCAAATCTGTGCAAAGAAAGAGAAGAAAGAGCAAATGTTGTTGATAAGGGTTAAAGGAAATTAGAGGTTAAAGGCTGAAGCATCTGGGACTGTTTAGCCTTGAGAAAAGAAGGCTAAGGGGAGACCTTATTCCTCTCTACAACTACCTGAAGACTAGCTGTAGAGAGGTGGGAGTTGGTCTGTTTTCCCTAATGACAAGCAATAGAACAAGAGAAAATGGCCTGAAGTTGAACTAGGGGAGGTTCAGGCTGAATGTTAGGAAGAATTTCTTTAGTGAAAGAGTTGTCAGGCTTTGGAATAGGCTGCACAAGGAGGTGGTGGAGTCATCATCTTTGGAGGTGTTTAAGAGACAGGTAGATGTTGTGCTTAGGGGCGTTATTTAGTGGTTTATCAAAACCACTAAAGGACTAGGAATAAGGTTGGACTTGATGATCTTGAAGGTCTTTTCCAGCCAGAACAATTCTACAATTCTATGAAATTCTGGGAGGCAGGTGGAGTTACTACTTTCCAGAGTAGCACCTCCTCATGCTCTGCATGGCTGGAAAGGAGCAGCTACTCCTGGATGAAGACAGCTTTGCTGTGCCACATTACAGCCTGGGTAAGCCACTTTCTGTGTACACAATTTGATATTTCTTGGAGACATACTCAACATTTGCTATAAATAATGTTCTGCAATGAATGTTAGACCTCTTGAGGTTTAATTGTGCTTTGGCCTCAGAAACAGTGCTGTGCAATGTGTTCCTTACTTCTGCCTTACATAGCACAGCCATAGGTCTTGGATTGTGTGCTGGTTTTAGGGAAGATTCTGTGGATTGGAACACATCAGTAAAAATATGAAAACTGGGGTGTCCTCAGGGGCTGAGGAACGGTTGTCTTTTAAGAGATTAGCCCTTAGTGTTCAACGCTGCCTGTAAAATGCTTGCAAAGCATTTCTTTATGGGAGGATACACTTGTTTCTTGATACTTGGCTATCAGGTCTGTTCTGGCATCACACAGACAAGTTCCTGGAAAGCTCTCAGAGTTCTGGTCTCTGTCCTCATTTGCCACGTAGGCCACATTGAAATTCTTCATCTTTATGCAATGCTGGATAGCATCCAAGCTATAAAATCACTCTGCCTTAGTGTATTGTGATCCTCCACTGGAAACCAAGGCTGCCTGTGCCTTTTCCTCTGCTTAGCAGTTGAATCAGTCCAGGACATCAGTTTGAATCCAGTTGGAAATGCAACAAGTAAGTATGGCAAAGGCACAGATGGAAAAATTGCAAATAATTCCAGAAAGACCATTTCTCAGTACAAACTTCAAAAATTTAGACTTTGCTTAAATACTGGCATACAGGCAGAAAGGAACTCGGTCACCGTCAGACTACAATGGTTATTTACATACAGAGAGACAACTGATACGGGTGCCGTGTAAAACAGCATTGAAGACAGACATTTTGAATAACTTTATTAGAATATCCCTGTCAATTGTTGTTTGTTCTGATTTGCATGTCAATGGGTATCATCATAATTTTGCCAGTGCTATTCTCTCAGAAACCAGTGGTACCAACTCCTTCTCAACTCTAGATTTTCAGGATACTGAAACGCATATCATAGCATACTATGAACCTTTAGGATTACATGTTGGCCAAAAGCCTTCACTGCACATTAGTACAATCTTTCCACCATTGGTCTGTGCAAGTCACATGAGGACTGTCACAGAAGCCATCCAGGGTCTCAGGTACACTAATCAGCAGTATATCACTGCCTTCAGAGGAACATTAATTTCATAATGTAGCAAGGAAACTCCTGACCACAGATTTGGGGTTTCAGTGTCTAATTAGAGCACCAAGGTGGTACCATAAGCTGTGTATCTAGGTGGCCTGTTCAGCTTTCAGCCACCAAGGTGCTGCTATGCAGGTGTCTGTCCAGCATTAACTGCAGTGACAGAAGACAAGAAATGTTTTTAATAGAGTCTTGGACATGCCTTATGGGTTCTTCATAGACTGGCCACATTGTGCTGGCTTGGGACATGCCCCTTTTATACCCTTTAGAGCTGAGTGATCAGTCTTACCGTACTGTCCTACCTGGTTTAGTCCCTGTCCTTTCCCTCTCAATTTGGATGTCCTAAGATGCTGCATGTACATTTGTGCTGGAAGCTTGATGACCTGCTACTCTAGGCACCCTGAACTCCTGCAGCACTTCCATTGCTACTTCAAGCTTCATTTCACATTCAGACCGGTGACTGATGCATTAATGTTTCTATTCTCTAAGATTCTGCTAGAGTACAGGTGGCCAACAACTGTCTCTGTCCTGGCTGCTTCTAGTCACTGCAGATATTGCAGAGCGGTAATTCATGAACTTTTGTAATCCTTGCTAAAATTGTCATCCAGCTTTTAGCATAGATGTGCTTGTTGCTTTTCTTAGTGTTCCTACCTTGTTGTTCTGTAACAGATCTCCTTATGAGTAAGTTTGCAAAGAAGTCAAATGAGGACCCACCTGAGTAAAGTCTACCTTAACTGGATTTGAGTATCAGATGCCTTTCTTGTTTCTTAGTTTCTCTGCTAAAGCAATGCAGTTGCAGATTATAACTGAAGCACTTCGTTTCCCCATGCACCAAGTGCTTCATGTAATACTGGTGGCAGGTATCTAATAGCACCAGGCTTTCTCTCTGCAGATAATCTGGGTCTATCTTGGGAACTTGACATTTGCCTCCTCTCATGTAATTTATTTTACTTCCGCTTCCTGTAAATATTCCGAACTCACCCTCGCATACCTCACCTGAAACACACAGGGAGATTTCAACTGCAAATATATGTTAAAAGTTCGTGTAACTGTCTGCACAGTAATAACACATTCTACAGATATTCTAGGAAACCTTCTCTGTCTGCAGTGTTCATGACCGCAAAGAAGGCAAAATAAAAAAAGGATGCTTGTACTGTGGTACTGGCTCTAACGCTGCAACAGGGTAAAGCAGCACCTCTGCTCGTTGCTCCCAAGGAGCTCGGCATCAGGA
>VWZY01010790.1:0-78690 GCA_013399075.1 Chloroceryle aenea
CCTTTTTTCCATAACCGGTAGGGTTATGGAAAGGGTAGGGTAGGGTTTCAGATTTTTCTGTGAGAATACAAGAGTAAAAAGTGTTGCAATATAAATAATGAATATGATAATGATAATGATGAGGTCAGTCAATGTCCTGGTTTAGGGCAAATTNAAGCAAAGCAGAAGCAGAAGCAAGAGCAAGGGCCAGAGCAAAAAGCAAAAGCCAGCAAAAACCAAAACAGCACTAGGTATTACCCGTCTCTGTGTCTTGCCGGCCTTGGGGGAGAGGTTGATAACAAAAAACCAAAACAAAACATTCACTCTTCTGAGACAGTCTTAAAGGCACAGAACATGATATCCAGCAAAAATAGCATACACAAATGGGGATACAAACATCACCCTAGGACAGTCAAAAATACGAATATTCTGATAAAGCATACCAGACTTTTGCCAGTAAGTCATGCTTCACTATTCCCAAGGTGACAGAGGAAACAATATATTTTCAGCATATAGACCTCTGAAAGCAAAACTACTTTTATTCAGAACATGCTAATGAAATTCTAATTGTAACCCTGCATTTATTCTTAACTGGGCTATTTTCCCTTAATATATGGTTTATCCAGATCATTCTCAAACTTTATAATTAATTGTCTTAAATGCAAAAGGCAAATGTGTTGGATAACGGGGAGAGGTACTGGTTATCAAGACAGATGATTTCCAGTATTCAGCAGCCTCCCAGACTTATTTATCTGTTCTTTTTCCTCAAATGACACAAGATGTATTATATCCCTCTTGCTGAAAAGCAGCAGGATAAGCTTACCCAGTGGGAACATAACGGAAGTAATTGATTGCAAATTAATTAATCTCTATTTTCTGTCAGTTTTGCAGTACTTGCTGAAACCAGACTCATTGGGGAGATCAGACTTCTAAATCTCTGAAAGTTTAGTTGCTAATTTTTTTTTTTCTTGTATTCCACTGATAAGTCTGGCTTCAGCTTTCTTTTTTTTTTTAATTTTCAATACCTATAAAATACCTACTATTAACATAATTATTTCTTAAAATAGCAGATTTGAGAGAAATATTGTAGAATATTCTTGAAAAGTAAATGCTTATGTGCTCCTGCACTCTTCCTCCTTCTATCAAAAGAATTTAACCTAGCCTATATATATAAAAAACGTGTTAACTTTAGTGAATTGCGTTTAATTCACTAGATTAATTTAGTAAATTCTTTTCCTCACAAGAAAAAAGCTGCATCACCCAAAGCACTGTACTTAATGTAAGGACTACTCTGATGTTTGAACAACTCCATGTGTCATGACATCTTTTGCAGTCTGGATCTGTTTAACTAACCAAATACTTCTAGTGGGTGAAAATTGTGATTCATTTAATACTTACTTTTTAACAACCAGTGATTACTTTTAAATACCAAGCTGTAATCATGAAATGTTCTCCTATAGCATTTGGTTTAATTGACTAGCCAGATCATTTAGTACTGATGTCACCAGTTATGCCATATTGCCACAAGCTCACTTAAAGTTGCCAAGTGAAAAGTTGCAGAAATTATATAAATTAAATATGTAGTTTAATATAGACTTGAAGTGAATGGAAACTGTGGCCAGAATTGGTGTCAAACCTGAACAGTTTTCTTTGAGAAAGGACTGTTTATTTGACAACAGTTCTTATTTGCAAGCTTGACAAAAATTAGAATATATGCTATTTAAAAATCAAAATTTATTTTATGAAATGGACCAATTACCCATTGTTTGTTACTTTTAATTCAGTCTCAAAATTTAGTATCTATACCCCTCTTCTGGTGTTATGGAATAACTGAGGAAAACATCTTCTTACTTGCTTGAGCTGTGTTTATGCACCCAAAGTATATGCATTAGTAGATTATATGAGAACTGCATGTTATTTAAATTATAAACTTCTACTGTCATAAATATTTTTTTAGTAGTCTATGTTTTACTTACCTTATGCTACAGTCTAAGGCAATCCTTCATTGCCAAAAAAAAATAGAAAAAAAAGAAATCTGTATGCTTGGTTTCACTAAAAGATTAATTTTAGGGCGGCTTTTTTTTTGGTTGTTTTTTTGTTGTTGTTGTTGTTGTTATTTTTTTTAACATAACACTGTGCAACAATTACGTGTAATAGCCACATAATAGTTAATCAGAAGCAATCATTTTAAGATCTTCCAGCATGTTTCAGTCTGACAGCTTTACAAATTAACTATAGTTATGTTAGGATAATAGTGGGTTTTTTCTCCTTCACAAAACCATGGAAATTCACAGTTGAAGCTGATAGCTTGTCTTTATTACGCTGCTGTATTTCTGTCTAAGGGGGATGTGATACTTTAAGTACTCATTTCAGCCAATTTTTGAGCTCAGCTGATGATTAATCATGAAGAGTGGAATGGGTATTTCAGTAAGGCATAGACTAGGATGCAGATGACATGAATGACTTTCAAGACTTAGAGACTGACTAAATATCTTAGGGAAGGATGTTTTATTCCTCTGTAGAGTGGTTCTCCACCTCCTCCTGCTGAGATTCTCATCTTCAGGGACTGCTCCCCAATCAAGAGCTGAGCAAAATATAGCCTGTTTTCAAAAGGAGTGAATGAGATGCTAAGGAAGTAATACGTGGTAATAATCATACCATCTATAATAGCACCAGTAGCTACATATAAAAAATAATAATAATAAAAAAAAATTGGTTATCTATAATACAGAAATGAAGTTAATATGGAATTAATTTGGTTTTGGACTAATGAAATGGTATTTCAACCGATTTGCTGTGAAACATCAAACTCTGAAAAAACTAAATCTGATTTATTGCTCCTAATGATGCTGTGTGAGTGAAAGGTGACTTAAAAGTCTCTGAAGATATTTTTCTTTGCAATTTATATTGTTATTTTAAAAGGGTAGCTTGTGCTATATTTTAGTAACATCATTGTTCACAGATTTTGAGTAAATTGGATCTGCAGTCTTCCTGAGGCCTAGTACTGAGAGATAATATCACTCTATCAAAAATGAGAGAAGGGAAAGGGAAATTAGATTTAAGCTTGTTCACCAGCCAAGGTTGCAAAAGATAAACCCTCAATGCTACCCTGCCTTTTATAACAGAGAGGAAAAAAGACATTATTAGAAAAGAGTAATTTATACACATTTGCATGAAGAGGCATTCTGTCTTCTAAAATACAATCACGAAGCCAGTAAATAAACATTACACTTTAAGTGGTCCCAGTCTAATTTTTACTTACATTTTGGTGCTTGTTGAAGCAGCCTACTTTATATCCATGTTCCTGACCTGGTCGGGGGTAAGTCAGAAGTAAAATCATTTGAAGGTTTGAACCTCCAAAAAGGTTTGTGTGTGCTTAACTTCTGATACCTAGACTCTTTTATTATATTTTTTTTTTCTTCCAGAAAACATCATATAGCAGCTAGTTTCCTTTTGCTGGCATACACACAGAAACCTAATATTGTGCAATGCTTTGGTGTCTTTCTCACTTCTAGCCACATTAGTATCCTGAAAGAAGACGCCTTTCACATTAACAACTTCGCTTTAGTCTGTTAGAGGTCCCCAACTGTACCTTTTATATGTCATAAGCAAAGAATAAATCATCTGAGATGTTGACATTCTTGACCTGACTGAATGGATTTTAACATACCTTCTCCTTACACTACAGTATTTATTATTTCTTCAGTATATTACTAGATAAAGGACAGGGTTTGAAAAATGTGTTTCATGAAAGTTGTTACTTTAGTAGGGCTATAATGCATACAAATTCCAGATATAGATTGAACAATTCAGTTTCCTAGAATAAAATTTCATGCTGTGAAGAATTCATTCCCTTTCATCAGAATAATATTTTATGCTTTACCAATATGCAAGCAAGCATAAACCTTAATTGGTTTGATGAGATCAGTTTTCTCTGTACAACTTTTGACTTTGCAGGATAGATGTTTGCTAGGAAGGTGAAAGAACAAAGTTTGGTCCAGAAGAACATTTGGATATTCATCTAGGTAGACAATTTTCAGTCCCTGTTGCAAATAATATTTATGCACTTGCACAAGCCAGAATACCTTCATAAAACCAACTGACACTGTTTGCAAATCTGCTTTTCAGGAAATCCTATCCAGTCTCTTGAAGGACACGTTTGAACATAGGGTCAATATTTAAAAGCATGATGGGAAGGTCCTACTGATTTTTAAATAAGCTGATTTTTCCCAGCAGTGCATTCTCTGGGAAAGATCAGGACTGATTCTGGGTGTCTCCTAAGAGAGAGAATCTTTGTATCTTTGAATATGGGCAATGCAAAGGTCAGATTTGGAGATCTAATTATTTTTAAGGGGCTTCTACGGTCTTTGCTATTTTTTTTTCAGGATACAAAATGTTGTTTGTTTGTCTGCTCGAGCAATTTTCTGTGGACTTTACAGAGATCCTAGAGAGTACTTTGGATTACAAATTTTACTTAATGATAAGTTTGCTTAGATTGGGCTCTGCAAAGATGAAACTGTGCCTTTCATCTGAAATTAACTTCTCACTTCTTTGGCAGAATGGATGATAAAAAAAGTATTGTTACAAATAAAATTAAATTGTGCACTTGTAGAAAAAAAATATATTGTTATTAGTTTAAAACTAAAAGTCTTTCTCTCCCTCAAAGACTAATGAGATGTTTACACATGCAGGTGGACCCAAGACTAAGAAACAAATATCATAAAAAATCAAAGACAGTCCTCTTCTTTGAAATAGCCAACAGCCTTCTAGAACAAGGCTGAAAAGCAGGTATACATTTGGGCTGGCTGGCTGCCAGCTGCCAAACCAACTGCTGTCTCACTCCTTTTCCTCAAGAGGAGAGAAGGAGGAAATAGTATTGTGGGTTGAGATGAAGACATGGAGATTTGCTTGTCAATTAGCATCTTGGGCAAAAGAGACTTGAAGAGAATTAATTTAATTTATTCTCAATTAAAATAGATTTGAGTAGTGATAAACAAAAATATAAAGATCAAAACACCGCCTTCCCTCCACCCCGTACATTTTCCAGGCTCAGTTTTATTCCTTTGCTCCAAGCTCATCTGCTTTCCCCTTGCCCTGAGTAGTTCAGAGTTTTGGGGTGAGAGTCAGTCCATGACAGTACTGTCACTTCTTCCTCCTCACATTTTTTGCACTTTCTAAAATATGCTTTCTCAGATGCATCACCAGCTTTCCTGATGGGCTCAGCCATGTTCTGAAATGTGTCCATTACATGGAACTGTCTGTGCCTGGCATGGGACAGCTCCTGACATCTTTCCACAGAGGCCACCCCTATTCCAATGCCTGGGTGCCTGGACACAATTCAGATGCAAATAATTAAGATGAAAATCCCTGGCAAATTTGGGTGGAGTAAAGTTTTTAATCTTTTCTTGGAGTTTCCAAGTTTTGATGGATTGTAATGAGAATGCATATCCTCAGTCTACTTGGCTAAATTTATATTAATTATTATCTACTCTGTCTGAGCATCAGTTACTTCCTTGGGATTCTAACTGGAAAAAGAATATATTTCAAAATGTGATGAGTTAAAAATGTCTAAACCTAGTATACTTGAGAAACCCAAATAAAAGAACTGAAGGGATGGTATGTGTGGTGGTGGTTTCAAGAGTTTGATAAGGGATGGGGTAATGTGCAGTAATGGCAATTACTACTGATACTGGATTGAAATTGAGTTGGAAATCAATTTATTTATCCTACACCTCCCAGTCACTGACAGAGGTGTAAGCAATGAACTGCCTTTCATGGAAACTTTGGGCAGTGAGGACTCTGATATGACATTCCATTTTGCACCTCTGAAATTTCTTAAAGATGTACACCATTTTACTATCTCAGTGTAATTTGGCATAGCATCCTAGTGTAACACTGTTGTTCCCTTGGAACTAAATTAACTTATTTAACAAAACCATTGAAGAAAAAATGGCCACTTTACCACCAACAAATAGTGTTCAGCTAATTCTCTGTTAGCGTGCTGATTCTCGAAAGCCTAACATTTATCTATGATGGCATGAAGGTAATGACTTTTCTGTTAAAGAAAACATGAGATTCCCTCAGCCTGGTACAGCTCGAGTCTTTACAAGTCTCAGGTATTTCCATACCAGTGAGACATCAGTGGAATTTATTCACAGATTTTCGTCTAAGGCCTCCAAGACATACTTCCAGACCTCACATTTTATCTATCTGTTTTAGCAAAGAAAATTATATTTGACTGTCACAAACACCTGAACCAGTATGGCACATTTGGTAGCTCTATGTGGGCATTGGGAGCTCCTGGTTTAACTTTCTGAAGGAAATTTAATAGGGAAAAAAAAAAAAAGCTCAACCAAATAGTGTACTTTCACTTTCAACTTTCTAAATGTTAATTGATCTTTGAAAATAGCAAAGACCTGAGATGACCAAGGTTGCATATACCACCACAGACCAGATGCTTGCACTTAATAGTGTTTTTTTCTCTGGTGTGTTTTGTCTTTAATAGGGATGTTCCTGTCCCAGTCCCCTTGTCATTCCTGTCCCATGTACAGGCCTTTGTGATGGGAGAATGCTGTTCCCTAGGTTTAGCAGCATCTGCTGAGCCAATCAAAGTCAATGGGGTCTCCGTGGTGCCTCAGTGACAATCCTTCAATGAATGTCAAACCCCTGCTCTAGTCAAGGCAGCAGTCTGACATGCAGAACTACAGGCTGCCCCTAAGCAAGGAAAGACATTTATTTAATACAAAATGTAAGCAAAACAGATAGCTCCAGCTGTCTCCCATTCTTGTCACAAATATAGCTGTATGAGGCTCCTACATTGGGGTCTGAGTAACTCCTGCAGGAGGTCATTAATGACAACTTTTGCTACTCAGATGTAGAAGTTTAAAATTACATCGCTAGTATTGAAATACATATGTTTATCTTATAAATGCACCCATGTAGTTATGCATGTAATGTTCCTGTGTTTTTGTTCATGCCTATATGTGAACAGATGTGCTTTTTAAAAATTATGTCAACTTCTTTCATTAGGAGACACGATTTTATCTAATTTCTTCTGACTATGTTTTGGGGGAAAAACCTAGAACTTTGTGTGTGTGCATGTGTGTACAGGCACACGTGTTTTAACTCCTTTAACCTAGTACAGAGCAGGAGGGAAAGACAATTATAATAAGCTCTAAGAAAGAAAAATTATAGATGTTCTACCTGTTTTGAAAGATAGCTTTTAAATAAATTAATGCCTTTTTCACTTACTTATAAGGAACATTTATTTATTTAAAATCTTGCTTAATTAAAAATCCCAGAATTTTCATGTTAGTTTTTTTACACCCTTGAATTGTATTATGAAGCAGACACTGAATTTTACAGTAAAGTAAGTTTTTCAGAATCTACACTTGATAGTAGAATTTTTCATTCAGCACTAATATTGAGGATTGGGGTGACTGTAGCTTAACAGTGGTGGTGTGTAGCTAGGTAGCTGTAGCCAGGTTCCCTATCTACCATTGGATATGGAAGATCTCCGTCAGTGCAGGTCTCAAGGGAGCTGTTTGACATGATTCTGTCAATGAGTGCTTAGGGACTCCTTAGTGCATGCATCATTGATTTAGAAGACAGTTATAGCTCCTCTGAAATAATTTGGTATATCCCAGTAAATACACCCTTAGGGACACTAATGCATGCATTACTGGAACAATAGTGTGTAATAGCTGTTAACTCAGTTTTACACTGCTGCTACTGTTGTTGAAGGTGTCATTTGATCTTTAGACACAAGTAGTTAGAGGATTATTTTACAAACAGCAGTAATAGCCTCTTTTTTGTTGTTGTTTTTAAGGCTAAGCTCCATATTATCTTAAATACTGAAAAACCTTAGTGACAAAATCCCACAGTGAAAATGATGTAAAATGGACTCAACTGTGGCAATTTACTTTGATTGAAGGAATCGCCTTTTCCCCTCTCCCTTTTTAGACTTCTGAAGGGCTTTTTTTGAAGTTCATCCTGTCCTTTGTGTTTTCCGGCAATAATTCTCTCTCTGTTTGTGTCCACATATAATTTGTTTTGTTGAGGTTTATTTTTTTGCTATGGACTATATACTTTCATTTTAGAGATAGTAAAGATGCCAGATTGCTGTTTCTGAGTGTTACATTAACCACATTTTGAAGTGTAATATGCCATGAAGAACTTAGCTGTAGGAAATCAGTATTGTTTTAGGAAGAAAACAAATGAAGTCTCAATTCTTATTGTAAATAATAGAAGTTAGTGCATAAGAAGTGTGAAGATAGGTATCTGACATAATTTCTACAAAAGATGGGGAGTTTATGCAGCATTTATGGTCTTTATAGCAATATAAAAGTAAAAATAAATCTTAATAATAAACACTCACTTGGGCAGACAAAAGAATAGCTTCATCCAATGCTTGAGACAGTTAAATTCAAGATTCCTTCCCCTTCATGTCCTGTTCTACGCCCCTAGTCCCCTTCTTATGACCTTAAAATTGTTACAGTACATAATGCTTACAATAATGCTTTGAAAAATGGTTTTCTTCTCTAAGTAAGAAAAGAAAGACATATTTTACAACTCCATGTTGACCAGTTGGACAAATAATTTTTCCTTAACTGCATTAGGAAAAGATATCCAGGTTGTGTATATATCTAAATGACAATTGTTCCATTAGCCACTGAAGAGTTGTTAAAAATTACAGAAGAAATCCAAAGCCAGTTATTTTTTAACCATCTAAACACATGGCTAAAAAGCAAAACCCCACACCCCCTAGCCCTGCTCAACTCCCTGAACAAGAAAGCATTTTTTTAGCAGTTTCACCCTTTGGACATAATAGTTTTAACTGCAGTCAGTTATGAAAAGAGAGGAAGAGGTTTTGGCTGTACATCTCTGCAGTTCCAGATGCCAAAGGATTTGTCCTGCATTGATTTGGTGTGAAAACAAAGTCAGACTGATTAGGTTACAAAGGGAAAACCTTTTTTTTTTATGTAACTCAACACTGTCACATAACCAAGATGTCTTTCAATCCTCAGTATTTGCATCACATCAAGAAGAAATTATGCTGACACTTTGCTAAGTACTTTATTATAGCAACACGTAATAACCAACCTGTGGAAGCTTGGCTGGCTTTGAAGGAGAAAAAATAAGAGGATATAATGCAAGCTACTAAAATTAGAGCAGGACAGAGAACAAGAACTTTTTTTGCTATCTAAGCATTCTGATGGATCTGAGATTAAGTTAATGAGAAAAAGATTTCTTCTTAAACTTAACTGAAGTGCCTATTTTCTGACAAGGAGTCCACCTGTCACACAGCAGTAGCATCTATATTATTAAGTTCTGTTTCTCATCAAAACTGACCAGACTCTCCCAAACTGACCACTGGGAAAGTCTATGGCCAGGGATAACTCCTGCACCTTTCATGGAAGTTGTTTGCGACCATGTCAGTTGGTCAAGCCAGAAATCATGCCATGGCCCCTTTTATAAGTTCCTCAGCACTGGTAGTCTCAGCAGTGTAGACACAGACCACATGTGCAAAGAAAATCTGTACCATAGCTCTGTTGTCTCTGAATTAATGAGATATTGTGCTTCCATGTGATTGAGTGGGATTTTTTCCCCATGTATGCCTTCCTTCCCTGGACCAGTGCAGGAAGGAAAAAAATGCCCTGTTAGAGGTGATTTCACAGCTAGTTCACAACTGTGAACTAGCATCTGTTATTGGCTTAAGAAAAAAAAAATCCCGTGTTTTGAAATTTTTTTCTCAAAAATGTTTCAGCTAAAAAAGCTTATTTGCAACAGCTTTCAATGGGTCTTTAATGAAGTTATTGGTGTCACAGGGATATTTCCATACTAGTAAGATCAGATATCTAACCGGGTCTTCTGTTTGTTTTTTGTTGAGGCCAAAGCAAGTAAATAAAAAAGAAAGCAAATGTGTAAATAAATGAAGGGAGGAGACCATTAAACTATGAAAAAATAAAACTTTTAAGATTTTTTTAACCCAGGGTTCACCTGCCAGAAATCACATTAACACTAATTACTTTACTAATTCAAAATAATGAGACATATTCTAAATCATCAGTAACAAAGTTACGGTAATGAATTACCAAGATGTTGAGAATAATAAGCCTTCCTGCCACCCTCATTATATTTGGGATCCCTGAAAATCGAATCCGAGGAGAAAAAAACGGTTCATAAAAAGAAATGCAAAGTAATAGAGTTACTTTAATCTATCTTTAACTTTCTAATTAGACTTTTTAAGTCTTCACTGTAATGCAATACTTTTCATACATAGGTAAGTAATATTTTCCTGAAAAGAAGTTGTCTTTGTAGGTAATATATTCATTATTACAATAGTGGGACAAGAAAAATACCATAGCTGCCTGCTATAGCAAAATATTGAGCTTTAAGTGTCACATCACAGTTATTTAGGTATTGTGAACTAATTAATCTCCACTTTTTTTTTTTTTCATACATATACCATTTTCATCAGCTTTTTAAGAGTGTATCCAAAAACAAATCAGAGCATTCTTTTTGCTTTATAGAAAGTCCTTTTTGAACAGGGAAGAACAAATTTAACCTTATTGAATCTGTTTTTGCTGATAATACATAAGTCTTTCAGTGAAATCTAAATAAATCTAGCTCTTTCCATGATAGGATAGGCCAGACAGGATTATAAAAATAAACGTATTAGAAATAAACTCAAAACTTTGTTAAAGATTTAGGCATAATTTGTCCACCTATGACTTTCAGAACAAGTCAAGAACCAGAATGAAGAAATAGTTGATTGTTAACATCATATTAGCTACATATTTGTAGACCAAAAATCAAGAACAGATTAATGTAATTTTTTTTTAAATAATCTTTTAGAACACTTAAGAATACCATTTTTCCTTTCTGTTAGGAACTTCAAAATATCATTAACAATATAAGGAAAGGCATGTAATAAAATGCAGTGAACTGAGAAAATATTTTAGATTTAATTATTTGTGATATTTTCCATTAAAATTGGAAGGACTATGAGATGTCAATCTACTGGGAGGGATATTTTGGAAGTAGATTCTATTTGTAAACAAGTGTTAACTGCTGAAATCCACAGATCAATCCTCTTCTACATCACTCAAAAGTCTGAGTATTATTTCTCTGATAAGCATTTTGGGTTTAATCTTAATGAGAATATATATATTTTTTAGTTTAGTGAATTTTATATGCTTTAATTTCTCTGGGTCAATTTGAACATGGCAGTAGGTATTTCTTAACACCCTGTTGTTATAAAATAACAGTTGATGGCTGATATCACAGGTTCTGGTAGCCATATTTGACATCTACAAGAAGTCAAATTTTTCAGTAGTTCAAGTGGTTTTTAATACCTGAATATCAAGAAGCTGAAGTACTCAGCACTATTAACATCTTCTCATAATGGAAGTCCAGGTTGAGGTAGCCAGCACATGATGCTGAAGAGATATAAAGCAGGGAGTCAAAGCTTGTTTGGGCCTTGTACCACAAACATCAGAGGTCCAACTATAGGCTTGCTTATTCTACTCATTCTGAACATTCGGTAATCTTCTTTTTGGCAAAAGTGTATCCGATTCTAATGAGCTCAGGTTTTGGCTATCAATATTCATGATCTGTGTGGCCTGTTGTTGCTCCCATTAAAGAAGACTGTCTTGTTTGGATTGGAAGGGACCTTAAAGATCTAGTACCAACCCCCTTGCCATGTCAGGGACAGTTCCCACTAGACCAGGTTGCTCAAGGTCCTATCTAACCTGAATTTGAACACATCCAGTGATAGAGCATCCATAACTTTCCTGGGAAACATGTTACAGTGTCTCACCACCCTCAGAGTGAAGAATTTTTTTCTTATTTTGAATCTAAATCTACCCTCTTCCTGTTTTAAACCATTACCACTCATCCTATTACTCCAAGACTGTAAAAAGTCCCTCCGTAGCTTTCTTGTAGGCCCCCTTCAGGTACCGGTAGGCTGCAATAAGATCTCCCCAGAGCCTTATCTTCTTCAGGATGAACAAACCCAACTCTCTCAGCTTTTCCTCATGCTCCAGCCCTCTGATCGTCTTCATAGCCCTTTGATGGACCCATTCCAACATATCCATTTCTTTCTTGTGTTGGTGACTTCAGAGATGGATGTAGTACTCCAGATGGAGTCTCATGAGAGTGGAGTAGAGGGGCAGAATGACCTCCCTTGACCTGCTTGCCACATTTCTTTTGATGGATGGGTGGCATCCACACATTTGCTTCATGCGAGTTTAGAATATTGAACACCATATTCTTCCAATATATCTTATGTACCAAAAAGTCATTCTTACTTTTACCTAAGTTGGAGTGACTATAAGTGGAAATATAATCCTCAACTTTGTTCCTCAAAACATCATTCTTCCAAGTAGTTGTACTGGAGAGGCATCTTCTGGAATCCTGATTTCATTTTCTCTGGGCTGTCAGATGTAGTAATTTAATTTGTTTCACATTCACATCTGGTCTGTTTTCTAACTTAGTCTATTTATTTAAACAACCAAGTTTTTGAATTTGCAGTCATATCCCATACTCCAAATGCAAACTGAATTTAAACATAGGAGAAGTCTCAATCTTTTCGTATAACTACCAGTACTAATTATATCTGCCTGCTTCATGCTGGGCACACTGTAAATAAGGACAGCTGTCAGAAGCAAGCAAAATTCCATATACATTTGTGGGGTTTTTAATAATATTAATGAAAATATGAGTTTCAGTACAATCCATATGTATGGAATTTGTGAATGTTTGTCTATTTTGAGCTTGGGTTTACTTGTCATTCATATAAACATCAAGATCTCTGGGGAGGAAAGAAACACAGAATATATAGAAACTGAATTTATGAAGTGATCCTCAAGAGATATTTAACCTCAGCATCATGCAATTGTGCAGTATATCACTTTTATTAGGCTGCAGGAATTTAAACTTTAAGAAATGTACCAGATGACTGGTCAGAGCATTTCTGAATGATATAATAATTAGAGAGAAAGAAATAAAAAATTGCAGTGATTAATTTATCTGCTCTCTCATTTGGACTTGTGGAATATCTACTGGATTGCAATTTTTCAGATTTAAGACAGGTTTTACCTCAAGTAAAATGTGACTGATAGATTTTCTTCTCTGGCTGTTTGAAAATATGAGAAAGAGTCTCAAGGAAAAAAAAAAAGGAATAAGAGAGATGAAACACAACTATCTTAGAGTAGTAATTTATAACATTGAGTAATTTATATTAAAAATTAATTGGTTTTTAAATAATTGATTTATAGTAATTTTATCATGGTATTTACCACACAAGTTTAATAGTTGAGTGATTTCAGCCAATTGTGTTGTGATTCAGTCTCTGAGAAGTCTTTCTCTGAAAGTCATGCTGTCTATACACCGTAGAAAATAAGTTAAGGAATTCAAAATGATATTCAAACCAGTCACCTGCAGGAGTTAGGATGCTTAGAGCTATCCAGCAAAACTCTTTATTTCAAACAAAACAGGAGACACAAGTTGCGAGCCAGCAAGTATTCTTAAGTCAATCTTTTTGTTGATTTGTCATAAGCAATCTAGGTAGTCAAGGGTATGTATCAATATCATAACTAGACCCATCTACTCTTTTTAAATATTATTTTCTACAGAGGAATTTTTAAATTTCTTTTATGTGACACACTGAATGTGAGGATATAGGAAATCCAGGTTCATGCACCAATGAGGTATGGTAGGGCAGCCAAACCCCTGCCTAATACGGTATGATAGTCAAATAGCTGGCACCTATCAGCTGAGTTATTCAGAAGCTAGGTCTTCATGAGAAACAAAAAATTATTGATTCAGAATGAAAAAGTGTAGTGGTTTTGGTTGTCCCTTTGGAGGGACAGAGACTTACAGAGACAAATGTATTGGCCTGCTTTATATGAAATAATCCTGAAACCCAGGAAAAGAAGGTCAGAGCTCCTCCATTGTCAGTGAGTGCTCTTGTTACCTGACTGTTGCACAAAGTACATTGTCACAATTTTTTTTTCCTGAAATTTTGAAATTTTACTCACTCTGTCATGTATTATGTGCTAAGAAAACCCACAAAATTAATCTACAGAGAAATTTAGTCTGAGAAATACCTATGGAGCCTCATTCACATGCCAAGTGACAAGACAGAATCAGTGGGAGAAACACAGGTCCCTGAATCACAAGTGAAGCACCTCAGTTTCAGTTAAGATGCTGAAATTGAGAGGATCTTAATCAAAACTGTGGGCATAGACATGTTTGAGGGTGTTTGAAAGGCAAACCTGGAGGAGGATGATCTGAATGTTGAAGGTGAACCCAGCCTTTACATTGAACTATGCTGAATTTGTGTGTTTAAGCATTCAGTTGAATAGCATTGTACTGCGGGTATTGTATTAATTAATGATTTTTTTTTTTCCTAAGGTTAAATGAAAATACTACTTGTACTTCTCTGCTAATTAATCCATACCCAAGACAGCTGATCTATTTTAATTGCTTTCCAGAAGACAATGTTGTTTTTTTTTCTTTGAAATGCACTTAACAAACAACCTTTCTAGTTTTGTCTCTCTCTTAGGGCACATTCAAAAAAGATAATGCATCTCCACAAATTATTTGGCAGCTGGTGGTAGAATACAATAAGTCCATTAAATTAAGAAACAACTTACCAATATATATATGTATTTTCTAAAATACACTATATAAAGAGGAGTAACAGTTTGTAAAGAAGAGTTTTTTCTCACAAACAAGTAAGGCCTATGAGAATGGTGGCAGGCTATGTTCAAGGCTTTAACTGCACACAGACAGATAGTTCTCTTTAGTTCTGCTTCACAACAGGAAGTCATTGTTATAAGACAAATGTGCCTAGGGTAATATGTACTGGATCTCAGCAAACTGATTTGTGAAGACATAAAGCTACCTTAGACCCAGTAGAACTTTAAGAAATTATTCAGGGGAAGCTGGAGCAGACAGCAGGCAGTGGTTTTGAATAAAAAATATAGGAGAGGTGTTTCCACTGGAGATGTAGAATTCATTTTCATAATGACACAGTTCTGAATTCTGTGGTGCTTTTGTGCTATCATGGATCTGAAACAAAGCTGCAGTAGAAAACTGTCATGTTTGATCCCCAACAGAGAGAGGAATACAGACTAACAATTAAAAAAAAAAAGTTAAAATGGGCACAAATTAATTTAAAATACGTTTTAACATGGTATAGTTAGACTATAGTTAGTAAAATACAGTTTGCACACACAGGTAAACCGTTTGAATACTTAGATATTGAGAGAATTAGAAATAATGGATTTCCTGAAATGTTTAAGATACCAGCTTTCAAAAAATGGCTGCATCTTAAATGATTTCTTGTTTGTGTTGATTTTAAGTTTTACATGAGCAGCTACAGACCTTGTTGAGAGCTTGGGTAATAGAATTTCACATAGTTCTTTCTAAAAATCTAAAAAATATGAGTCACTTGAAAAAATACATAAATACAATGCAAATTGAATGTACATTTGGAACACTTCAAGACTGAATACTTTCAGATTTTCTGATCTGGGATTTTCCTTCAACATGTTATGAAGATACTGTCATCAACCTTCATCACCCTCATCCCCGACCCAACATGTAATGTCTCAAAATTTCAACTGCTTGGACACTTCAACTGCCTTTGGTAATTCTTGTTGTATGATGTCTGGCTCTAATTACAATGACAGGATTGTGCAACAGATTTCTAATGATACCTAATGTCATTAAATTTCTGGTGAACAAATAATGTAAATCTCTACTTTTGGTATACTGGGGGGAAAAAAAAATAAAGTGTGTGAGTGGAGCATATCTGATTCCAGGAAGCTGTTAGATCATTGCCTTATGCTTGTAATGTTTCACAGTCAATATTGTCCCAAAATATTCCATGTGGAAATGATATCATGTCATATAACAATAAAATCACAAAGTAATGAAGTATACTACTCACATAGTATATTTATGTTGCTAAGGCTTGTATTTGTCTTTGCACTGCAGAAAGATGCAAACAAAGAGCTGAACAAAGGGAACACTAAAACATCTATTTTTGTAACCACACATTTTGCAGGGATTATTTGAGATATCTCCAGAAGTAAAATTAAAGGTTGATGGATCAATGCAGCAAGCAGCTTTTGAATGTGAATTTATCTATATCTGAGAAGAAATATAAGAAATTAATTTTGCATGAGCAAAGCAAATGTCTCACCTGAAACTTCTCTCAAAGCACAAAACTCTCAATCTATTTCAGCACAAAATGCTGCAAACCTTCTGTATACATATGGAAGCTTTACTTCTATTTTTCATAGAGTTTCTAATATCTGAAAAGTAATTAACAGAATTTAATGAATTTTCCCCACCCTGATCTAGTAGAAGAGATGCATTTTCACATCTGTGACAACCAAACCATTAAACTGGAATACTTTGAGGCATGGATAAAAAAAACTATCCTGCTATATGAAAAAAAAAAAAAAAAAAAAGAAGGAAGAAATCATACGCATATCAATTTTAGCTCCAGTTGTCTTCTGGACATATAATTTTCCACCATTCTCTTTTCCCTTTTAGGAATGAATTATAGATGCCGAGATAAAAGAAAAGCTATCAGAGTCTTCTTTTGTAGCAATGTTCTTGTTGGCAGAAGGAAGAACAGAGTAAGTTGGCTTGGATTGTGTACAATTTCAAATAATGAGATGTTGAAAGAATTAGTGCAAATAATCCAAATATAGTCTACATGAGCTGCTTGTCCCAGTATCCTCCTTTCTTTTGTCATGTACAGGTACTATGGCATTGTGTTTTAATTGGTATCTTCTCTTCTGTTATTATCTCTAGTAATTCTTAGTAAAAATTATTGATTTTTCTTTATTAACTTAGTGTTGCTGGTGTTCATGGTAACTAGACTAGAAGGTTTTGCAATCCATGTTTAGAAATTAATGTTATGAAAAGTAACACAAATTCCAGACTGGATAAGTATTTATCTATTTGTTAAGCTCTTTCAAATTTCATGCATGGGAGAGGCTTTGTTGAGCTTGGACTTGTTGTTTTTCTCCTTGGCAATGCTGAATTGATTCCTGTTGTATGCAAATGATTGCAGATATCCCTGTTGCATGTGGTATGCATGTGATATTTTTTTTCAAGAATACTGCTCTTGCTAGAGCTGCATCACAAAGATGAGTGTTCCTCCATGTTGTGTCACTGTCTCTATTACAAGCCTGCTTGCTATATTGTCAATATTTGAAAAGTATATAAAAAAATTCTCTTTCCCTTAACTTCCATTGAACTGCCTAATTTCTAGCAACATTCTGGGTTCATCTGTGGCCTCTCTCCCCCTGTCTTTGTGAGTCTAGACATGTAAAGAAGCAGTACAGGGTGCAGCTGTAAGGAAGGGATCTCTGTGACAGTTAGCTGCTGAAATCTACCACCAAAGCAAATGTCTTAGTGCTAACTAGGTAAATGGAGACATATATTAGCAATTTGCCAGACTGTAGGGGCATTTTCACACATGTATTTCTACTTTACTGAGGTCACCTGGCTTGTTCAGCTTGGAGAAGAGAAGGCTGAGAGGTCACCTCATCACAGTCTACAACTTCCTCAAGGAGGGTAGGAGAGGAGAAGGTGCTGATATCCTCTCTCTGGTGATCAGAGACAGGACATGAGGAAATGGAATTAAGCTGCATCAGTGGAAGTTTAGACTGGACATTAGTAAAAGGTGTTTCACTGAGAAGGTGGTTCATCACTGGTACAGGTCCCTCAGGGAAGTGGTCATGGCACTGAGACTGTCAGAGCTCGAGGAGCATCTGGATGATGCTTTTAATCAAATAGTTTAGTTTTAGGTAGTCCTTCAAGGAGCAGGCAGTTGAACTCAATTATCCTTATGGGTATCATCCAACTTGAGATACTCTATAATTCTATGAATATGTTCCAAACATTTTTAGACTCATAATTCAAAACAAGTCCTGTTCATAATCAAATTTTGAAGTTTCATGTATATACTGGTAAGTATCCTAACTTGTATGAGTCCTGACCTTTCCAGAAGCATATTTGATTAAACACAAATATCTCACCAGTAAGGAAAAAAAGCAACAAAGTGGTACAAATCAGTACCCTATCTGGAGGACCCGAGACCTCATTTGGTACAGTCCAACCCAGGTTCTACATCCCTAAATTCTACTGTGGCTGAAACTCTACTATGACATATCTTCTACTACCTATTTTCAGAGTAGTGCCTTTGAAATCATCTCTCTGCTGCAAAGAACTGGATAGTTAGGACTTCAATGAAATCAGTTGTAAGATTAAATTGTGAAAAGACTTTCAGGTAGAGAAAAGTCCTAGGCATGGGAAATTTCACCAAAGTTATCCCAGAAAGTAGCTTTATAACAAAATTAAGCATTAAATTGTGAAAAAAGGAAGCTGGTTATATTCCAACCTATAAAACATGAAATGCCAGAAATGGAATGCAACTAAACACAAAATTCAGTGAAATTTTTAATTTAACTTTAATGAAATAGATATGGTAGCAACTAAATATCAGCCACTTACACTATATGGAGGATCAAGCAAAAAGATTGCAGAGAGCTTCTCTCTTCTCTCCTTTTCAAACTGCCTCCTGCATGGCTTGAGGTATGAGGAAGAGAATATAATTTGATGCTATCTGAATTGGAGAGTTCCAGTACATAATCACCATTCTGTACCATAAAGGGTACTGTGTCTTTCAGAGACACAGGATTTTTCTCAGTGTAAGGTCATAATGAAGCTCAGGAGTACTGGCAATGTGTAGATACATCAAGCTCTGAATGTGTTAATTTGAATATAAAATAGGATCTGTATTTGTCTGAATAACTAACTTCTACAAGCAGAAAACAGTTGTCCATCCTCCTTCCAGTGACTGCATTCTCCTGCCCCTCAGGAGATGTACATTATCTGTGCTAGTCCTTTATTCATTATATGGTATGTTTTCAGGGAAATAAAGAGACCTGTCTGTGTGATGATTCCTACTACACCCTGAGGTTCTCTTTCTAGGAAACTAAGTGGAAGCAGCAAGGGACTAGCTTTGAGAGCAGATATTACCTACTCATTCACATTTTTCTAGATTAAACCTTGGAACTTAATGCTGGAAGTAGCCTACTTCAACAGAGCTCTATTTACAGTAAGAATTCATGACAAGATGACTGTATAGGCAGAATGAGTCCTAAGAGTGCACCAGACTGACTTTGGTTTAGAAATAAGCCCTTGATTAATTTCTTCTGCTGACCTTTTCCATTGTTTGCTAGATTAAAGGAAGATTTCCTCTCAAGTCTGCACACTTTTACTCACCCTCAATATACTTCTCACTAGCACTGCTGAATGTTAATAAACAGGACAATCAAACATAGGGAAACCAGTAGCACAAACCAAAATCTGGAAAATGAGCTTGTTAACTTGTAGCTGTTTCAGTAACTTTACAGTGCAAATACAACCAACAGAGCCTCATGTATATCAATCCCCTTAGGAAAAGGAGTGATGGCATCAGAAGATGGCACTATCATCAGAAGGACAGCAAATTTCCTACCGGTTATGGAAAAAAGGGCNAAGAAAAATTAACGGGAGAAAACAGAAGACTTGATAGGTGAAGTATGAAATAGGGAAAAATGAGATAGACCTCTAATGGTATCAAAGATATCAAGACTTAATATTGATTTACTGTCAAATGATGTACATGTTTGCAGTGATTTGTACTCAGAAGGGTATTTCTGAGTCTAAACCACATTACAGATATGCACATATTTTTCAAGCACACCAGGGGTGTGATCCTGCTTGTAGTGCTGTCAAAAAGTTTATTTTAAATGGCCTCACACAAACATGACAGTGTCTCATTTATTTAAGTACCCTAAAGATAGAAATCTAAAATGAAGCAAGGAGAAGATAAATTCAAAACAATTAAAACAGTTATTATATCTATTTGTAAGTAAGACAATGATCTGCTTTCTGCAGGACATTGTGGGTGCCCCATGTTTTCAGGACTTCAAAAAGCAACTGAACAAGTTTGCTGAGAAAATCAATGACAGATCTCTAATTACAAGAACATGACCTATGATTTAAGATGTCTTTGAACTGCAGATAGATGTAACCCAGGATGTTGTGGACAGGTGTTGCTACCTACCTGCTCATTTCATAAAGTCTTCTGCAAGTTTCTGTTATTTGTGATCATCAAAGAATGGATACTATGATAGGCCTTTCATCTGATGTAATGAAGCTGGGTTTAAGTTCCTATATAACATACCTTGGGCCACAACAACCACATGCAGTGCTATATACAGGCTTGGAGGAGTGGCTGGAAAGCTGCATGATAGAAAGCGACCTGGGAGGGTTGATCGACATCTGGCTGAACATGAGCCAGCAGTGTGCCCAGATGGCCAAGAAGGCCAGTGGCATCCTGGTCTGCATCAGGGATAGTGTGCCCAGCAGGACTAGAGAAGTGATTATTTCATTGTACTTTGCACTGGTGAGGCTGCACCTTGAGTATTGTGTTCAGTTTTGGGTGCTGCAATATGAGGAAGACATCAAGACAATGAAGCTGGTGAAGGGTCTTGAGAAGAAGTCTTATGAGGAGCAGCTGAGGGAACTGGGTTTGTTTAGCCTAGAGAAAAGCAGGCTGAAGGGAGACCTTATGTCCCTCTACAACTACCTGAAAGGAGGCTGTAGAGAGGTGGGTGTTGGTCTTTTCTCACAAGTCACAGCTGATAGGACAAGAGGGAATGGCACCAAGTTACACCAGGGAAAGTTTAGGTTGGACATTAGGAAAACCTTCTACACCAAAAGGGTTATCAAAGATTGGAACAGGCTGTCCAGGAAAGTGGTTGAATCACCATCCCTGGATGTATTTGAAAGCTGTCTAGATATGGTGCTCAAGGATATGGTGTAGAAGTGGCCCTGGTAGAATCATCATAGAATCATAATCATGGAATCATACAATGGTAGGAGTTGGAAAGGACCTCTGGAGACCATTGATTCCAACCCCCCTACCAGAACAAGATCACCTAGGGTAGGCCACACAGGAACAGATCAAGGTGGGTTTTGAAGGTCTCTAGAAGAGGAGACTCCACAAGCTCTCTGTTCAGTCTGTTGCAGGGCACCATCAAACTCTCAGTAAAAACATTTTTCCTCATGTTCAGAAGGAACTTCCTGTGTTCCAGTTTGTGACCATTGACCCTCATCCTATCATGGGGCACCACTGAAAAGAGACTGGCCACTGCTACTTGACATCCACCCACCCTTCAGATATTTGTAAACATTAGTAAGATCCCCTCTCAACCTTCTCTTCTCAAGACTAAACAGACCCATGTCTCTCAGCCTTTCCTCATAAGACAGTCCCTTAATCATCTTTGTACCTCTCTGTTGGACTCTCTCTAATATTTCCCTGTCCCTCTTGAACTGGGGAGACCAGAACTGGACTCAGCAGAAGTAGATAATGGTTGGACTTGATCTGAAAAGTCTTTTCCAACCATAGTGATTCCATGATTCTGTGGTACCTTCCAAACATACTGATAGGTAAATGAAACTAAACTAACTAAATAACATAACTGATACCTTCCAAAACATACCAATACCCTAAGGCACTATTCATGAGGTTTGTAGTAGGAAAAAAACAACATTCCAATTTGTAATAAAAACAGGCATCTATGAAGTAATTCTCTGAAGTACTAAAGACTTTCCATACTTAAGACCATAGCAGTTCACCCAAGAAATTAATAACTGTTTTAATATTGATTATACTTGCAGCAGGTTCAAGCCCCTGCTTGCTAATACTGTAACTAATAAATATGGTACCATACAGTTAACTCTGGAATGTCATAAAGGACTAGTGGAAATTGGGTGGTAAATGTCTGTCAGAGATAAAGAATAAGGGCTTTCCAGGGCACATATTATAGTTCTACAGAGATTATTTTTGTAGTGCTCCCAGGTGATTATAATAGTAGAGTCTGGTGGTTTTTTTCCCAAACAATAGGCCAAACGAGATTCCTTTTTTCCCTCCTTTTAACTCTGCTATAAAGGAAGGAAGTCTTCCTTTGAAAAAAAAGTCAGTGCTAATTCATTTTCTGGGGATGTTTTGTACTTGGATTACCTGAAGGAGGTACTATCTAGGAGGTAGTAGCAAAATAACTGTAACACAGTCAATTACTATGCACGCAGCCAAAGAAACACTTGCTATACTAGTTGTTTCTACCAAGAGGGGCTCCTACTGTTACAGCAGATCTACCATAGAGTGAACATCTGAATTTACTCTTTCCTCTTATTTTGGTAATTGCTATTGTATGTCTGATAAATCTTGTATAAACTGTTGGACCTTGAAATGAGAAACTAGTAGAGTTATAAGAATATGCCTAACTGGAATTAATTCTCTAACTAACTCCATCTTTCTCTGTGACCAATCATGCATTCTAAACAGATGGCTGCCAGAGCCATATGTCATATAATTTGTATTAATCTTCCTTAATTGATCATAATATTAACTTACAAGTACCTGCTGTAGGTGATGCTGAAGGTGGAGTGTCCTATAACATGAAAGTATTGCCCTTGATTGTTGTGCATACTGTTTTAAAATGACAGTTTCTAACCCTCCCATTTTTAAGGGTAATTCAAATGGAGAATGGAACTGTTTCCTTAACATATCTTTGAGAGGTTAATAATCAAGACAATTAATTGTGTTTATGTCTCATTTTTCAGTTGAAGGTCTTCAGGATAACTCCAGAATTCGAGCTCAGGACTCCACTTTTTTTTTTTTTTTTTTTAGAGTAATAGGACTACGAAGGTCTCACAGGGTTTTGGATACTGCCTAGTATCTATATAGTATTTGGCCATTTGATTTGTATTTCTGAGAGGCAGTTTCTTTCTTCTGTTTCTTAGCATCACATTCACCCACAGGTTTTCCCACAGCAGTTCTACCCTTTGAAAACATACACTGAAAAGATGTAACTGTATCTGCCCAATCAATTTTATGTGTTGTATATAATTGGCAGGCAGCCTTTTGGATTGTTGAAAATGTCCTTGATAATATGAAGGTCACACGACTATTTTTAAGTCAGTTTTTCAGCACTAAGAATGCACCAAAGCACTTAACATGGATACTGTAGGAATGATGTTATGGCTTAGGATTTTGTTAACTGAAAAAAATATTCTGGGTGCTCTGTATTGATCATCCATGTCCTCCTATGGTAGGAACCCTTCTGTGACTGTTCTCTTTGGTGAGACATCCCCTAGCTGTCTACCAGCATGACTAGGTCTGTGGTGTAAGGAATGAAAGCAAAATGGTATTAAAGAAGATCTTATAATAGCCTCTTGTATGTCTGTGCATTGTCTTTATGAACTCATAATCTAACCATAATGATTTTAGGTAGTAATTAAGCCAAGAACATTCTTTTGCTCAACATTTCATCTGAATTCAACTTCTTTTTTATATTTATTAATGTACTTTAGGAGAACAGTTAAATGTTTCTCACACATAAGACAAATCTGATTGGTTATGTTAGCAACTACTTGAGAATGTGTCATAATAACACATGAGCTCAGTACCACAACTGGAAGGGCTAGAGTGACATATAAGAGGATATGAAAAATGGGGCTGTTTGTGGAGTTTATATATACAGAATATAGGATGGGCTTTTATTTTTGACACTTTATTTGGGAATGTAGAGATGTGATGTTTGATTTGTATCCATTTGCAATGAAAAATGGAAATGCAAATGAAATAAAAAAAAAGAAATCAAGCTGTGTAAACTGCTGTCCTGTGCGACGGATGGACATGACTTCTGAGTTTGTTTTATTAAGGACACTATCAAACCAACACAAATTCTTTGAGTCTTAGAAGTGCTACAGATGGTATTGTAATTCCTTAGGCAGATAATACAGTTTTATACATGGAAGACAGTAAGTATTGAGTGTCCATACTGTCTCTGCGCAATTAGTCTTCTTGGTCTGTTCAAATAAAAAGCAGGTCCAGAGTCCTCCTCATATCACTCAGACATTTGATTATGTAAGATAGAAAAGCATATATTCATGAGGAGATGGACACAGAATAGTAAACCTATGACGTATAATAGACAGTCTGGTGAGGTGATATTTGTTGTATGTGGTTAAAGGTCCCTGTGGGGTGAAAGATGTTACAGCAGGAAAGGAGGTGTAGTTATATATAAAATATTAGGAGAACACATAATGTGTTCTGACCTTGCCTTCAGCTAGCAAAAATCAATGTGANAAGAATTTTACATTGTGGGAAACATTACAATGGAAGTGATGGCCATATTACAGCTCTGACCTTGCCTTCAGCTAGCAAAAATCAATGTGATTAAGGAATGATCTTCTAACATCTTGTTTGGCCCTTGAAAAGGAAAAGCCTTTTCTACATTTTATAAAATGTGCAGGTATGGATCTACTGAATATATTATTTACTTAGCAAGCAAGAAATAGTAATCTACTCTGCAGGTGAATTATTATTCTGTGTCATGTCTTCAACGTTATTCACATGTCAGAAATATTCAAAACCTGTAGTGCATAATTATTAGAATCAAAATGTAATAAAACCCCAACCAAACCCCCCACAACTACAAGATTTGCATATTTAATTGAAGCATACATATTTAAAGTAATAATGATTTAATCAGTGGCAGGAGAAACTTCATATTATACTGAAGATATTGAATGTCACTGTGACTCTTAACTGAGAGTCTTCAAAGCAAAGTTGTAGGTGTAGGAATGCCACTAGTTTACCTCCTGAATACTTTAGTTCCAGAAAGAAACTAATGCTCAAAAACTTTCTTCAGAAAGCATAACTTCACAAGTTGCTTTCTTTAATATCTAATTTAGACTGCATGCCTTGCCGTGAGGGTAAATGTCTAGAATCTTAGACATTTTATGCTATATACGTATTAAAGTATACTGAGTGTTGGATACACTTACGTTTGTGGGGCTGGGAATGTACATGGGACCATGTTGCAAACCAGCACCTTACAAGACTTGGGGAGATGTTGATGTGTTCCTTAAGCCTTTCTACCTTTGTGAACAGTCTGTAAGGGCAATTGTGTTGCCCTAAGTACACTCCTAGTGTGAAAGGCTGGGGCTAGGCTACTTCACCTAGATGAAGCCCTTGTGACCCAGTAAGTTTATAAAGAAGAAAAGTAATTTTTTTCTGTTCAACTCTTCTACTGAAAAAATGTTTCTTCGGGATAATTTTCACCCAGCATATGTTGCATGTGTGTAGCAAAAGTAATGACTGGTAAGACTGAAATTTCAAGCTTTGTGACAATTATAACTAAAAATAAAAACAAATATTCATCTTTAAATCACTGTAAAAAGGCAGGTTATGGGGGAGAAAGATAGACTGAGAGGCTCATTGTATGGATCATCTGGCTCATAGTTCAGAAACAAGCTTCAGTAACGTCTAGTGCATGTATGTGACTCACAAGGGTTTGTAAAAGTGACCCAGCCTTGCCTTAAGGCCCTGTCTGTGTGGAGATGACCCTATGTGGAGCTGTGTACATAGCTCATCCCAGAGCTGTCCATAAGCCACAGATCAAACAAAGCAGTGCTGCACCATGCAAAGAACTGAAACCAGAGCTGAACCTTGAAATCCCCCATCAAATATGCCCTGATTCCCAATCTAAACCACTATTCAGTTGACTGAGAAAAGTTAGATAAATAGAAGCTGGAGGGTTTCAGTGTTGGTTTCAGCCAACAACTTTGTGTGTCCAGGTGATATAATCCAGTCAGGAATAGTCTTTATGCAGTCACACAAATCAGGAGATAAAAGCTCTAAGGTTCAGGTTCAGAACTGGGAGTTAGCCCTTCAAAACTACATCTTCCTGTATTGAGACCCTTACCCCTTGGCAAGGACATTGGCCAAGGTCACTTTTCTAGGATTGAGAGCCCTTACCTGGAGGGGTAAGCTAATATTCAGCGTGCTCTAAGTTTGCAAACACAAGTGGTTAACTAACACATGTATACTATTTAGTATGCTTTCTAGTTTGCTGCAGTGTATTCTTGCTTTCAGGTTGTAATAGTGCATTCTTCCATTGTATCTGTGAAAACCTGCATTAGTAGTATAGCAGATCTGTGAGTGAAGTTCAGGTAAAGTGTTTGCTTGAGCCTTACAGCTAAACCTTTGAGTGAAGTTCAAATAAATCATTTGCTTAAAGCTTACAGTCTAGTCTCTTTTTGTCACACTGAGCTCCACTGGGGTTTTGAATTTGCTTGAAAAGGCCAAACATATGGTCTGAGATGCATGGTGTTTAATCTGATCATCTCGGTTTTCCTAGTTATTTGGATTTTTTTTCAATGAATTATGTTTAAATATTTGAGCTGAATATTATCCAGAATTCAGTCTTCAGTGTTGTTTTACTTTGATGGAACAACTGTATACACTGTAAATGCAAAATGAGTAACATACCAGATAAAAAACTCTGCTTGTTGCTCTCTAATATTATTCTGGGAGTATTTTATAGCAATGGTTATTACTTGCAGTCCTTTCTTGTCTTTCTTTTACATTGCATGTCTAAGCTTTATTAACATTTTTCTTGATTGTCTACAATATGAAACTTCCTTAATGTATTACTGAAGTAATTCTCAGTGCTTCATGAAGCAAATGGGGAAGGCAAGGTTATAGTGGTCATGTGTGCATTCTTGATAGATTCTTGATCATTATTTAGACTGACCTACAGTTCCCAAAACACAGCATGCTCAGTTTACTGATTGGAACTTTCTAAATAGTCATACTTGTCACCAAAATATTTGTGTTTAGATATGCATGTATTTTTTAAAAAATATACATATTTCAAATATATATGTGTGTATTCAAGCACTTGGAGTACATACACATGTATATACATTTGTATTCAACCATATACTGTAAAAAAAGAAATGCAGATATGTCATGATTCACATTTCATTTACTCATGTTTTAAAAACTGTTAAATATGGTTTTGATTCTCTCTTTTAAATGCTGTTCCTGACTGGTGCTGCAGCAGAGCAGAGAAAGTCAGTGAAGCATAAGAGATAAATGTTATTGACCTGTTAAAATCTGAGAAAATGTGTGCATGAAGTTTGGGGTGATTTATTTATTTATTTATTTATTTTAAATTTTATTTTGGTATTAGAATTGTTTATCATCATAAAAGTTTTAGCTATTCTGACTTTTACATCAGATTGATCAATGCTCATTCACAGCTTCATAATTATCTTTCTTGTTCCTTCCTTTAGTTAGTTCATAAAAGACAAATAATGTAGCAGTGCAGTATAAAGATTAGCTTCTAAGATGCTGCTGCTTGCCATAAGTTATAACCCAAGTCAGGTACCTAGATACAGTATGTGAAGAGCATGGAAAAAAGCATCATATACATTGGAAAAGAGAAAAAAAGAAAAAAAAAGACCCAATTGTAGATAAGTCATAAAGTAAATCATAAGTACATAACTGTTCAAATAAGTATTTAAAATTTCTATACTATGTGAAGTATTTACAAAATGAGTTCTAGATAGAAATATGTCTAACCAGGTTTGTGGACAGGCTTTAGTTTCCTTTGATAGAACATATGGTACCCAAATCCCAGAAAAATGCTATAGAGTGTGGTCTGATAGAAACAAAAAAAGGGATGACAGTGGTTACCATGGCTTCCTATATGTCCTGGCTGTGTCTCCTGTAGCTGCTAACAGCATCTCTAAGGACTGCTGGGTTGGAGAAAGGCCTATATGAGGCTTTAGAATGGAACATTTGTTGAAATGCTTATGACAATTATGTCACGGAAAGCAGTTAAAGGCAAGATGATCCAAGATTAATTACTCAGAAGACTGAGCATCTAAGGCTAGTTAGCAGAAGTATCTGCACTACACATAAGCATTTATTTCCCAATAATAGATCTTCATCATGATCAGCCAGAGAACAGACCAGGATGATGTTGGTGCTTTTCACATTTCTGTGTTGATCCTGTTGTCCATGCTTACCCATGCTGTGTTTGTGTAAGAGTGTCTAGTGGGAATACCTGCTTAGCTTTACTGCTGGCTGGACCTTGTGGCATTGGGCTGTGACTGCCTTGACTCTGTCTACCAGATTCAGCAGCTCCTAACATTTAATGTTTCATGGAAGCCTTGAAGAAAATAAAAATGTGTAACTATGCTATGCTTTACTTGTATTAAATCTGAGGGAGAATGAAAGAGTTCCTGTCACATTCATATCAGTGTAATCAAAAGTGAGAAAAACATTTGACACCATTGGGCTTTATATTTCATTAGATCTCTTCTGTCAGAACATCATTTTTGGATTTGTTTGATATCAGAAAAGGCAAACTGATCTTGTGTGTGTCTGTTTAATACATGGCTCAATGTAATGTAAGCAGAAAGTATGAAAGGTAAGGTCAGGTGTGTAACTTTCCAGTGTTTCAAATGACAGCAAGCTGCATGGAGGCTATTATACTTGCTACCTGGATTATATCAGATGAAATCAGAGGAATAAGTTTTCACATGTGACCATCTGCTCTCATCCACCCCTCAAGTTCAAATCTTCAGGTCTGGCTAATAGTTGACTCTGTACAGACAAAGACATCTCAGTCCCACAACTCTCTGGGAGGGACTGAGATGCAGGAGTTCTGGCGTTCATGAATAAAAGATAAAGACACCCTGCGATGTGAGCTGAAAAAGAAAAAGCCAGCATAAAAATGCCTGTACAACTCACATGAACAGTAAGGGAATTGATAGAATTATGGTCTAAGCCACGTAAATCCCATACATATAAAAAATTATCCAGAGAACTCAGAACATAATTAATTGGACTATGTGTATGCTGGATCCTCAAGTGAGATGATGGAGACAAGTAAAGAATACTCAGGGACTCAGTGAGTAAATTGTTGTGGCCATAAGACAGAGTAATGAAAGACAGAGAAGCATAATAACTAATTAAGTAGAATTGTGTGGTAGTCTGTGTATTGATCCAAAAGAACCATGACACAAGATTAAAAACAGAGGATTGTAAAACAGATGAGTTTTAAAAAGGACATCAAAGAGACCTACCTCAAGGATAAGATGAGTGGGAAGTACACGTGTCATCCAGCACCAAGGGACAAGTCTACAACTTACAGAAGACAGACTGCTTTATCCACACAGTTTTCTGCTCCTTCCCAAATGTTAATGTTTGCTGGAGGACTGATTTTCACTTTTGAAAATTTTAATGATCTAATTCCCCTATGAGAGAGGGAGGGAGGGCATTTATTTTAATTAAATGTCCTATACACTGAAGCTATAAGATCACAAGCAACCAGATGCTCTGTTCATTCCAATTAATGATGCCTTGGGATTTCTGATATGCAGAAAGGACCTTGAATAGATCATACTTAATTATACATTTATATTTCTCATAGTGAGCAAGAATGAAGAGAGTGATCCAGAGATATGAACAGTTACTACAGAGTATCATGAGTCCCATAGTTTATTAATAAGAGAGTTAGATGGTGTCAATGATCCTGGAAGTTCATTGCCTCTAGGTATCAATATGACATTTAAGGATTATGGCAAGTGTTGAGAAATTATTCTTAATTTTAATTAGTATTTCCTCATTTTCTTCATATTCACTCCAAAAGCATCATGATTACCTTGATAAACAAGAAGCAAAAAGATACTAGAATACATTCATAATTAATTGTGAAATATGCTTAAGAGAGCAACTCTGTGACATACATTTTATTAGTCATTAAAGCTCCAAGAAGCGATATATACTACAATGTAGGACAACCTTCTGTAATACTCCAACATAATTTTGTCTCAGTTGTGAATTTTAATTATCAAAGTGATTTAGCAATGTATGTTCTAATGATTGACACCCTGTCTATTATGCTGCCTGGGACCTTCATTTATTTTTTCAGAGTAAGGATAAAGTGCCCTTCAGCTATTCTATGGCACATCCATCATTTGTGCATGAGAATATTTTAAGCTATTCAGAAAATCAGCTAGAGGTACAATACTCAAGACCATCACCCATTGTGTTCCTTGATATTTAGTGATCAGAATCAGCTATTTACTTATTAACAATCAGAAACTCTTCACAATTAAATACGTAGTGACATTTTTGGGAAATAAGAGTAGAAAGAATAAAATAGGTAAAACAATTTTAACATATAAAATGTTTCCAACCTCCTAACAAATAGCCATTAGAGACTACTGAAGAACACTGGCTGGCAAGATGCAGCTCACTCATATTGTGTGATACATATCAGACAAAAATATGCAAGGCCAAATCTCTTTTTTATGAATGCATTATCTGCCTATATAATTTCAGACATCTGAGGATAGTAAAACTACAATTCAAGGACATTAAAATTATTTTTTGTTGTGACAACTATTGTTAGCTAAAGCCTGGATTTCCTTATCCAACATTTTGATTTATGATTACAATTGTATCTTCTCATATGTATAGCTCAAATTTCTTCCTTAATCTGGGTTGTATCCTGTTTAAAAAATGGGCCTGTAAATATTGAATTGCTTTGAAAGTGATCAAGATCATTAATATTTCTTAGGAATATTTCATTTATAATCTGTCCATTTCAAATACATTTTTGGTTTACAGATCATTCTATAAATGTCATATTTCTTTTCCCTCAGGGTAACACTTTTCTTTCTCTTGTTGTTTTGAAAGACTTGACATAATGTGGAAGACAACATGATGTGGATTTCTCAGTTTCTGTATTCATTGCCCTGTAAAAGCAGCGCTCAAGTGAATTTTAAGTGTATTTTTTGAAACTCCTTATTATTTTGGAAGGATTTTTCTTTTAATCTTTACAGAATTAATTCTATTGAAAATAAATTGTGTAATATTGCCAGTGTTTTCAGTAAAAGTCTGAAATATTCTTACAATCACCTTTCTACAAGTGGCTATGTTAAGTGACGATTTTCTTCCAAAAAGAAAACTTGGTAGACCTTTTCCTAATCAAACAATTCAAAACTTTGGTGAAGCAAGAACTTGAAAGATGTTCAAACTCCATGACTGATGTTACTTTATTGCTATAATCTATAATGAAGAAAATATGTTTAAATGAGACACCTTTTACCATCCAACCACTTGTATTTGAAGGAAGTTCCCAGTTTAGTATACTGTTATTTGTGATATGCTTCTATAGATTATTTTCTGAACTTTTTTAGAAGTATGATGATTCTGTTGGCTCAGATTAAGTCAGACGATTATGAGGTTTTGATGTTTTGATTTTTTTTTGGCTGTTCCATATATTGATGATACAACATTGAGACATTCCATTCTGAAAACATGTCTCTGATTTCTATGACATAAATAGGTTCAAGTTTGGTTGTTAAATAGTTGATAGAGATTATTTACTTGATAGAGATTATTTACTTGATGAGAATGATAGGACACTATAATATAATTTGTAAATAAATAATTCAGAAGAAAAAATGTGAAGATTTGCAACTCATATACAACTTGTATAAAGTTTTCTTTGAGATTTCAGTTATGTTTGAGAAATTCAGAAATTATAGAAGAACATTTAGTAATATTATGAAGAGTGTGTATTATTTGTTCAATGAAAGCAGGTATTCATCTCTTTTTGGATTTGTATCCAAGTGCTTTGTATTGCTAGACTTTTTCATATAGCTTTTTATGAAGTGCAGAAAGTACCAAAAAGCAAAATGATGACTTCAAGTTAAAAATATAAAGATATATTCCTGAAGATGACCAGTTTCTTAGCCTAAGAAATCCTACAACCTACTTGCAATACATTTATTTTATTTCATAATGCTGGTATCAGTATGTTAGAGAATTAAGTGTAGTTTTGAAAATTTTTTAGATGCTTTGAACTTTTACAGAAGGGGAAGTTAGCAAACAATCCTGTACTGAGCTCCAGCTGATAAAAACACAGTATGGAAACATGTAGAGAACTTGGCCTTCCCATTTAATGGTGCTAAACATTTAGTAAAAGCCAGATTTGGAGTTTATTATCTTATTTTAAAATCTTAATGACAGCTTCTTTGGACCTTAGCTACCAAAGTCATTGTTTCAGGTAGGACAGAATTGCCTGGTGCCAGGCAGATAAGGTGTGAAAACAATTGATAACGAAGTAGCCTGAAGTCCACTTTGATATGTCCACCAAGAGGGGGAAAAAAAAAGACAAAATAAGGGTTTGTGCTCTGTGTTTCTTTCTGTGGTAAGCTGATTTTAGGAATTCATAGTATTAGCATTATCATCTTGGAGAGTGGGCTGTGCTACTCCTGGCACCGCAAAGGACACCTTCTTTGAGAACAGCATAAAAAACCCAAAACCTTATTGCTGTCTGTCTTCCACTGTTTTCAAACATGGAGCTCCAGAGTTCATGCTGAATTCACTAAATGCATGTGTGTGAGTATTAGAGAGCGAATGACATAAAACTGGCCTTGAGAACAGGAGAGAAATAATGTTTTAGGCAACTTTTAGGCAATAATGCAATGAGTAAATATAAAAGATGTTGCACTAAAAGAAAATAAAATAGTACTGAAGATCTAAATATTTTCTCTGATTATTTTATTTTATGTGTTCAGTTTTAGTCATGCTGTTTTGCTTCTGGAGTATTGAGTAGTTTTTAAAATGATTGTGAAGTAATTAGTCTCCCACTTCTCATATCCTTGACATTCCAGAAACTCTAGTAATAATTCATCTCCAAGATAGCTGGATCTTTTGCAGATACTTTGGAAGATATCTATCCACTCAATTTGCTTAGTGACAATGTGATTTAAGGATGAAGAAGTTAATTCTTCAATCACTTATAAGTGAAAGGTCATCCAATTAACAACACATTATACCCGTTAACTGTCAGTAAAAACTGACGTCATTACCTGTAATGCAAATTGAAGGATAGATATCATAAGCATATCCTCTGTTCAACTAGAAGCAAATGTGGCTACATTATAGTTTTCACTTTCACTTGCAGATCTTCATATTTTAATGACTAGAACAATGAAATGAGCAGAGATTATAACACTGCTACTTGTTGCTAGTATCTGCTGTGTTCTCTTTTGAAAGGTTAAAGTCAAGATTGACACCTTATTCATATTTTTCAGTTATCTATGCATAAGGCATACCTTATTGATTAGGAATTATATTCTCAAAGGTATTAATGCTAATTAGGCATCTCAGTATTGTTAAAAAAATTATTCCCGATGCAAAACTGCATTGTGCTGCCCCTTCTGTGGAATGAAAACAGAGGGAGGTTTTACTTTAAACATATCTAACATCAACTGAATTGTTTTCTATCATCCCATCCTTTATCTTTGTTCATCCTTCCTGAAAGAAAGGACAACAGTAGTTATTTAATAATATCTACTTAGCAGTATTTATTCTTGATATAAATTTGTAACAATGCCATATCCTCTTTCATTAACCTATTAATATGTAATTCTAAGGTTTATGCTTATTACCTTTTTACTAATGAGAAACCAAACCACAGAGTGACTGCTAGGTAAAATTTACTATCATTTCATTATGAATTGTCTGCAGACAATGAATACAGTCTACTCCTAGGAAAAAACAGCTAGCAATTTTACTCACAAATAACTTTATGAAGTTCAAAGAAGATAATTTTATGAATGTTGACACTAAACTCTATACTTGTAATATTAGATTAGGATAAAATCTAGGACCAAACCTTTTAGTCAAAGAGGAGTTCTCTTTGGAAAAAATAATTCATTAAATAACACATCCTCATTCTCTGACTTTTTTTTCTTAAATACATACTTCAGCATTTGCCTAGCACATTTCACCACCAGTTTTTACAGTAATAAGTCAAAAATGTAATTAAGAAAATAAAAGTTGCAGAGAATGAACACATCTATAATAAGCTTGCTCTAAGCTCTGTTTTGAAGAACATATGTTCTGTTGGGATAGCTCTACTTTTGAGTCCTCAAAGATGAGTGAGAATATATTGTTGTATTTGTAGTTTGTGCTGCTGTGCTGTGTTAAACCAGAGACATTTTAATTAAGTCCCAACTACTGTGATGAGAACATTTTGAGAATTTTATTTTCTAGAATATCCAATGTATTTCTTGATAATTGTCCTTTATTTTTCACTTGTAGATTACTTCTCACAGCAGTGGGTCAGTGAAAGGCAAACACAAATTTCTAATTATTACTCCCATTTGTTTTATTGTTGTTCTTATAGTAGTCAGATATTATCTGGTCCTAAAATGCTTAGTTATTACAGTAGCATATTTTGGCTTTTGTGCTACATAACCCATTGAGTTCTGATAATTTGACTCTTTTGTCATTTCTAGTTTTTGAAAACTGAAAAAAGAAAAGGAAAAAAAAAATATAGGCACTGTTTTCCCACTGGTTAGTACTTGTTTGTTTTTCAGAGCCAAAGAAAATAAAGGGGACAAAACACTGGAATTATGCTCCCAGATAGCCTTACTTTTGATTAATCATCTGCTGTATTTTCCACTTTATATCATTTGAGTCCACTTGTCTATTGGGCTCCACTGAATATTCAATCTATCTGTTTATAAGAATGTACCCCATCTGTTCATTTTGTATGTTGTTTGTTTGTTTGTTTGTTTGTTTTTTCTGCTTTTTACAAAGAGTAGGGGGAAGGGAGACCTTGTTTTTACTGTTCATCATCTTTCTCTTTTTCTCATTCACTTTAAATGATCTTTGATTCTCCCATTGTATCCTTTCTTCTCTCCCATATTCCATGCTTGTTCATAAGTTCATCACTTTCAGTCCCTGGGTGCAGTTTGTATCCTGACTCTAATCCTCCTCCTCTTAGATGAGAAATTGCTGCCTATTCTCTTTTGAATTAGGTATTCAAGAGTGACAGGACTGAAAGTTGAAAGACTCTTGCAGGAACAACTTCCACCCTTCTGAGAGAAGCAGGGCTTTTCACATACACTTGACATTGAGAGGTTGGGAGGCAACCAGAAAGAAGAATCTGCTGGTTCCTAAGGAAACCTTATGCTTCTTAAGGGTTCTTCCAGCACACCTGTTTATCTTCTTTCCACTGTTTTAATGTAATGTTAAACTTCCAGGCTTGTTTAATGCCATAACTAGAAATATAAACCAAATATCTCTTTTACTGAAATTCCAGTCTGTCTGTCACAAAAATGGAAGATTTTCAAGGAACTTATTATCAGGAGGATACAGTTAATTTTTGAATGCCTTTTAACCCAAACAAATTTTATATTTTAATCTAAACCCACATTTTGTCTATTCCAGCTAACATACCACTGTAGGCTCTAACACGTAATGATTTTTTCCATTTCAAAATTTTGTATTAAATGATTACAGAAATCATGATCTAAGAAGAATCTTCAGCTCTGTGTTGCAGTCCTCTTTATTATTTTTTTTTTCCCTTTAAACCTGATTCACAGTCCCTGGTAGAAGTCCTAAATCAGTGAAGATACAGTCATACTAGAGTGATATGCACAAATGTGCATGTTGAATCCCATGGGCATGGCAACTTCTTTTTATTCAGTCATTCTGATTGTAGAACATTCATCATGTAGGATATGGCAATTTAATTCCCTTTGCTTCCTGGATAGATTCACAGCACACCTTTCCAAAACATCAGGGCTAAAATTCCAAAACTCTAGGGCTAAAATACTCAAACAACTATAGGAATAGGCACTAGAATATATATACAGTGCTCCTTTCTCCCAGGCCCCTCTGATTTTTTCCCGTTGAACACCTTTAGAACTGCTGATTCTTCTATAACAGAAGTAAGGAAAGATTATACTCTGAAAGTTCTGCTCAGTGATGCAGTCACACATACATTTGAATCAGTACCAAAGCATCTTAACATCCAAAAATGGGATTAAAAATGGTGAGGTTTTAAAAAGACTACCAAGTTTCATTTTCATTTTTTAGTCTCCACCTTCAAATTTCTTCATTTCAGAGTTTTCTTTGCAGGCAGGAAGTTTGCAAAAATATCTCTCAAAAAATAAGCTCTGACATTTTCAAGTGCTCAAAAGATCTTAGAAGCTGTGTCTTTAAGGAAAAAAAAAAATCCTAAACTAAATCAAATACCATGAGACAAGTGATAAAAATCTCAAACCTGAATGCAGTATTTACTTCTTATTTCAAGAGCATGGTGTATCTGTGGAATCAGATCCATTGTGGTTCATTTTAGCTATTTCTTTAAGATTTGGCACTATTACATTTGTTTTATATTACTTGGTGATTGTCATATAATGAATACGTTTGAATGTAATGTTTTTGATAGTCTGCATTCAACATTACTTCATTATATACAATTATTGCCATCTTTTTTTTTTTTTTTTTTAAATTATAATTTGAAGCTCTTCCTAAGACTTCAGTAGAAAAAAAATAATTTATTGTTTGAAATATTTCTATAAATCAAATTTTCTTTATCAGAAGAAGAATAATCTGCAAATGTAACTAAACCTCTTAAATATGGTCTTTTAAATATATAATCATCTTAAAGGTCTAATTTATAAACAAGTGTTATTTGGTGAGTTGATATTCTCAAATATAATTGCAAATTTGTGCACTTTTTAAAAATATGGGCCTGTTTAAAATACTTTCAATGCCTGTAACCATTATGCACAAAGTAAACGATTTCAGTCAGTTGTCTCAAACCATTTCACATCTTTTAAAGAAAATTAGATAGGATTAACACGGGTTTTAGGATGAACATTTTAAATATACCATGCTATGAACAATGTCTGTCAGGTGCTATAGTCCACAGCCAAACCCACTGGTGGTCACAGAAGTTTGGTCTAGGATGCAGAATTTTCATTGCTTTATCTACATATTATGTATTTATTTTAAATGACAAGGACAGAAGTATATTTGATTAAAATAAAATTCATCAATGTTGAACTGATCTGCATCTGATCTATATCCAGAAAAGGGACTAGAATTATAAAATAGGCAGTGCCAACAGTTTCACAGCTACATACTTATCATTGTGGTAGACTCCAGGGATGAGACAAGTTTTATGCGTGCTTTTGCAGGACTGGAATCGTACCTCTCCTGAGATTTCTGACAAACTGACCAAGTATTACTAGCTAACTGAAATACAAATGCTTTGGATGTCTAGATAGCTTGAGCTTAGCTCTCCACAATAATTGAAGATTGAGAATTCTACCTCTTAAAGCTATTAAGAGTGTATTGTAACGGTTATAAACTGATTAGTTACATGTTTCTGGGAGACACTAAAGGAGTCATCCATTGCAGTTAGTGCTGGAGATAAAAGTAATAAACATTAAGCTACTGCTGTGAATTCCTATCAGTAAAAGAATTATTTTGATACAACATTGCTGAAGTCTAAGCTTAATCATTAGTGAATGGGTTAACCTAAAGGGGAAGATGATAACTTGATGATGAATATAATTTACAAAGGATAATCACCTGAAATATTTTGTATGGTGCTTGCTTACATATGTGGTGCCACATACCTGAAAACAAAAAGGAAATAAAATGATGATAGTAAATCTTTCACATGCACCTTATTTATTTCTTTATTTAATTATTTTTCTTATACTGTAACTTTTCTAATTAGGCTTCTTTACCTGTGTGACTTCATTTAAACAGATAAAGCTACTGAAGTCTTTTAAAGTAACATTATCTAATAAAAATGGTTTTCTCCACTTAAGATCATGGATTCACTTTTTTTCTCCTTACCATGCTTCTAGGATATGCCCTCCTCTGCCTTCATACCAGTGACACTGTAAGAAAGTTGTCACTCAGGCTTCCACTTCTTTTCCAGAATGCTTATTCCTACTGACTCAATATCTAGAAGTTTTTTTTTTTCCTTCTTGTTTGTTCTTTAACATTTTTCACAATATTTTCCAACAAGGTAGTAGAGAGAACTTCTCTGGAGCAGAACATAATCGAGATATTTTCTTTTTTGTAATCTGATTTTTTTAGTACGCTTTGTATGAGAAACATATGACTTTCAGCATTGGTAGTCATCTGTCATCTCCTTAACAACAAGATCTTGATTTTGCATTCTTGAAAATTAAGGCATATATTAATTTGACAAGATGCCACAGTGAGAACAAGAATTTCTCTGAGCTGAAGAACAAACTAGATGCATTTCCTATGGGCTTATGTCTTGGGTTTCATTGGCATTGATGATAATGATATCATAGTTGGCAGTTGTAGATTTTCCTCTTAGGCCATATATAAGTTTTCCTTTCTTTGTGAAATATGAATATTTCCACCCACTGTCTTTTATAAAAATTGTAGGAACTCTAATATCATTGATGCTTCTATCAAGTTGACAGTTTTGGTTAAACTGCACCAGCAGATTAACATATTATTAAGATAATGACTCAAGATTTCACATATATGTGGGATGATGACATAAATTTTGCTTTCATGAAAAAACAGGCTTAAATTAGTTCACTTTCCTATGTAAATTTAAAAAATAAATTAAATTTGAAAAATAAAATTAAGGCATTGATGTTTAATAAGAGATTAACAACAAAAGGATAGAGAATTTTCAGATTAAAATCTGGGCATCTATTTGGAGACGTTTTATTTGATCTAAATAAGATTTCCTGATTAAAAAGGTCTTCCACTTTTTGTCTAGGTACAATCTACATGCTAGTATATACAGAAATTCCTCTTAGGAATTGTTTTCTAAGAAAAACATAAAAAGATTCCCTTTTCCATGTTTTTACATAAAAAGATGGTTTGCTATACCACTTGTCTGGCATAACCTAAGTTCACAGAAATAGACAGCTTTGTCAATTATATTTATTTTGCATATTTTAGAACTATCATGTCAAAGGAGTGGTCAAGTGTGCAGGTGCAGATTATTGTAACCACAAGACACTTGCTGTAAGAATAGTCTAATTAGCTGATCTGTAGGAAAAACCATCACATTACGGCGATCATAATGCAAAAATCTGATGCTCAGAACAGTGTGAAACTGGTATTTCTAATTGAAGAATCATCCAGAAATAATAAAAAAATAACTATCTCCTCCCCTCTGATTTTCAAAAACAATATTATATAAAAAGTACCATAGCTGACTCTCCAAAAACAACCTATATTTAATTTTCAGTGGAATTCCAGGGGCTTATTTTTGGTTTTGCACTTAAAAGTTGTTATTGAAGCATTTTAAAAATATTGTAATTAATTTAATTTGTCTACATGAATAGACTAGGTAGTGAAGCCAATTAAGACCCAGTATTTTGGCCCTAGGGCTTCTGTCTGAAACATTATTTAGACAGGAACTAATGCAATTATACTTATCTGAATGCTCTGAAGGAGATACCAAGCAAATGCCAGTTTGGTCTCTTTACACGGGCAGAGAGACACTTCTCTACACATAAAGTGGAAAAATTTTCAATATTATATGCAGTCTAACTAAAACTTCAGTTAAAACAACTACAAGGATCTTTACAGATGAACTTTATGAAAGACTATTTTTGCAGATAAAGTTTAGGACTCTTGAGGAAATGTTATAAAATTGTAACATTAAATATAAATGCAGTCTATCTTTTAAGTTTTTTTCTTGCAGCTGCTCAGTCCTGCTGCTTTTCTTTTGAAAACTGTTTGAAAAAAAAAGAATGCGATCTCCTTTTTTATCCTATCACTAAAGAAGTATGGCTTTTTCTAGACTATCATCTGAAAAACTTTATAGCTGTTCTTTATGTTCTGTAGCCTAGGAAAATAGTCTACACTGGCACTAGGTTATGGCTTCTTTTCTTCTTCCTTCAATATTGAATAACAAATTGTACAAATACAACATATTTTTCCAATATTCTTGGACTGGCCCTTACAAAATATTGTTAGATGTGTCTATGTAATGTTAAACTGAGGTGCTGTTCTGAATTTTTAGGATTATTTTACATACTTATTTAAAAATTATAATGGGGAATTAACTCTATACACAGTACTTCCAGCATCAGAGAAGGAAATATACCATGCTATAAATGGTAGCTAGGGTACTGACCGTAGCTGTCAGATTCCAAAATTTAGTACTCAAGGTGACATCAGAAGTACATAGAAAATGTAAAAATATTTTACATTTAAAAATACTGAAGTAGACTGAATTATCTGAAAGCGTGTTTACTTAAATACACAAAATCCATCCAAGTAAACATGACAATCACACAAATACTCATCCTTCTCCATTCAGTATCACTTTTATTTCCTGTACGATGTTCATATGTTCAGGAGCTCTGATGACCAACAAGTGGTTGAGAACACATTTGCTTCATCAGAAGAGAAAGCTGTGAGAAAGTACAAACACAGTGTCTGAACTCTCACCGTCATACCTATTTTGGTTTTTTAATGTTTTGGACAACATAATCATGATAAGGAGGTGGGTTTTTTTTCCTGTTTGGCATGGCCAAGTCCATTTAAGATATTAATGGCATTATTTATATCTAAAAATGTCTTGATTCTCTAAAGTCTAAACTGTCTTATTTATTTTGCCAGCACATTGATATACCTCCAAGAGGAGGATGGGCTGAAAATGGTTTCTCTATGTCATATACTATGAGAGTGTCAGCTACCAGTTTCAGAGTATACCTTGCAAAACAGAATCTCAGGAAGAGCAACAGCTAGTTTTGGGACCCAGCACAAGCTCACTAATGAATTGGTGTACTGAGTCCTACTGAAACTGAGAAAAATGCTAAAGACATCTCTGAAGAGTTAATAGAGCAAGAGACCTATGACATTTAAGTGCTTCTGCAGTTATAATACAGTACAGCTGGGCCTTTTGGGATCACAGCAATCAGATGCAGGTCTATATTCTATGTAAACTTAAGAACACAGACACCAAGTGTTCCAGAATTTAAAGAGTTAAGACTGAAAAATCCCATAATAGTTTTAGATTCCTTATTATAGTGCTACATTTACAGCCATCTGAGCAATTATGTGTAAATAATGATCCTCTTTTGATGAACAGTTTAGTGTCTGAGTCCAAACACAAACACATCTGGTTTGCACAGGCAAGAACCTTTCCTGGCAAAAGGAGAGATTAAATACTAGATGCTAAGCTCATGCTAATCAGAATGATCTCATTAAAATCAATAACAATTGGCAACATTACACCAGTTAAAGGGGTTTTTTTTGGTCTTGTCTGAATTACTGTTGTTACTATTATTATTATAATTGTTATTTTTCCATGTTATATGTAAAATACACTGAATCATTTATAGGCTATTTCAATGGTTCTCCATTTCAGCACTTTAATGCTTTTAGTTTACAGACTTAAATATTTTCCAGTGTTGATCTCATTTGGTGAATTTCTTACTCACAAATTATTATTTAGCATAAAAGAATTTTCTTTTACGTTACCTTTTAGGATCGTTTACAAGAAGTCAACAGAAACTGACTACAGGTTGAAAATAGAAGCTATAATCATAAAGCTAGGCTGACAAAATACTTCTGGGTTTGTAAAAACACCTAATTACACAAATGCAAAAAAAGCATCAAAATTTAAATTAGTGTCTATCTAAGGTGTTGGCCACAATCAGTCTTAGTTTCCAGACTTATGTCTGTGTCTGTACAGATTATTCTCCACCCTCAGTTCTATAACTGTAGATTCCTGAGGATTATTTGTTTGGTTGTTGGTTTCTTTTGCATTACTTGAAAGGTCAGATTTGGCATTCTGATGCTATTTTTGTGAAGAAAGCCCCTATGCTATGTGGATTACTATATCATAATGATACAGAGATTATACTGAACTATACTGATGTTGCTGACTTTATGGTAGAAGGCAAAATAATTGGACTGATTTTGTAAAGGAAGTTGTTAGAGAATTGGACTTTCTAGTGGTGTCCTATCACAAGAATGGATGTAGATGATCTGATTGTACTGTGGCTAGTTATTTAGCAGGTTTGGAGGCATAAAAGCACCTCTGACCATCTGAACTCACAGCTGAGTGGCTCTTTAGGTCACATTCAAGTTAGCAGTGGGGTCACTGAACAGCATATCTTGGAAAAGGGATGCCCACTGCTTTACAGCTTTATTATATGCACAGTTAGTATGTTTCAAGAGAATACTACTTCTTCTGCAAATAGTAGCATTATGTCAAGAAGATACAACCACCTAGCCCTGGTGAGAAAGCATTTACAGACATCAATCTTAGAACAGAAACGGAGGGTTATCAATCAGAGTAATCCTTGTACAGGGTCAAGTTGTTGTCTTGGGTAGAGTAGCACAAGTGCAAGTGGATCTTTATATGGCATACAAGGGGTTCAGCCACAGACAAAGAATCTGAATGAGGCCCAGTAGCTGTATTTATTAGAAAAAAAAAAAAATCAGATAAAACTTCTAAGGATCAGAGGTTTGTTGCTGATTACAGAGGAGAGTGACTGTGTGCGAGATACATGATTTGTTTTGTAGATCTCAAGAGAAAAAAGTTGTTTAATGTAGCTTCAGATGGAAATTTCAAGCCAAATGCAATTCCCTATGTTTACATGAACCTCTGAGCAAAAGTAGGAGAAAGGGACTTTTGGGATTTGTATTTTTCTCATCTTCTGCTACAGGATGTATCAGGAATCATCTCTGGCAAAATTCTCATACTGTTTGTTATACATTTTAATTATTAAACATGGTAGGCTCATTAAACTTAGTATGTGGTGTCTATGTGTTTATTGAACACCAGGTTCTATGAAAATAAAATAAATTTTGTCATTAACAAAGGAAATGCTTTAAACTGTAAAATATCATGCACATCCAAATACCTTTATCATCTTTCTCCTGGACTCTCATTAACAGAGCTGCTAGTACATTATAATGGAGACTTTAAGTATGAAGACCTAATATGTTTTCAGTGCTGGCTTAAAACAAGATTAGCTGAATAGATTTAGCCATGAGGACAGTACTGCTTTATTCTATCCAATTATGCAGATCAGGATTTAAAAATTCATTCTCCTGAAAGTATTTAACATTATCTTTTCCTGTTAACTGTTGCAGATATTCTTTTCTCATATAATTTTAATTTTCTGAGGAAAGAGTTAAATCATCATTCTGTTAGCCAAAGGAAATTTCACTGCAAGGTGAAAGTGACAGTTCTTAGGAATTATTTGAAAGTCTGCTCAATTTTAATGCCCTAATGAAACTTTTTGTAGAAGAAATAAATTCTTTCCTTGTCATGTTTCTTTGACAGGAATTTCTGTTATTTGTGCTAAGCACACCGCTGTTGATGTTTCTTTAACCACCACCACTAGAAAGAGACACTGGTCCTTCTGAATGTTCTCCTGGCTGAGTATCCAGCCATAAGGATTTACAATGAGATAGGATGGTTACCTACTAGTGAAAAGCTATGGATAATGGTAGGCCTTGGTGTTAAAATGCTTGTTGATGGGTAGAATGCATTTTTGCCTGGTATAAACAGATATATAGACAGTCGTGCCTGGCATAAAACGAGCTTCTCTTCTCTGAGACAAAATAGTTTGTCTTTCTTAAAATAGGGTAATGTAGTATCTAAGACACATTAAAGCTGTTTTTCTAAAAAAACCACACCATTACAACTGCAATAGAAATGTTGTGTATTCATTCTTCCATTGACACACAGCTACTGTTCAAATCTGTCTCTGAAGAGGCAGGGTGACTAACATAGACGATTGCATATATATGTCAACTGTCAGATAAGAACAACCCAAAATCCTGTAGTAACATGTCAACAGAATTTTGGACTTGTGTTTCAGATAATTAGGGGTCTATATCTATACTTATCTGTCAGACATTACACAGGCGTGCTGTCTTTGGCACAGGAAGAGAACTGTTGTTTATCATGATACTAGAAATGCTGGGCAACTGGCTTACTTGGGGCAGAGTTTGAAGAGAAAGGAAATGTCATTGCTTCCCAGCACCTGAGATTCTGTGAAGCTGAAACAAATCCTCCTGCTGCTGTACAGAATTTTAAGGCTGAACTGGTTTTCAGCTGCTCCCTGGATCAAGTTTTCATAGAGTAGAAAACCACTACTGTTTCCACACTTTTCTCAGGTATGTGGAGTGTAGGGCTGCAGCACTGGTGAAAATCATATTTGACCTCACTCATGAGGACACCCTAGAAAAACAGACAAACAAAATAAGCTGCCAGTATATTATAGAATGAATGTGGAAATTTTGCAGACTCATTGCTGGTCCTACAAGACCTACAAAAAAATCAGCTGATTATATGCATAGAGACAGTTTTTCAGTTTGCCAGCCACTAACAGTCTGGCTATAACTGGAATTATGAGTGCTCAATATCCTTGCAAACTAATTCCAGCTGTTTCTAGTTTTATATTCAGATATGAATGCATGAATACTGTGAACATTTGGGCCTATTATTTAATGAGTTCTTCTTTCAGGAATCTTGTAGGCCTGGAAACTCTTTATGTCATTTCTGCATGTGCCCTCAAGAAAATTTCTAATCCTATTAATGCCATTGTGAAAAGTGATTATATTACATCAAATAGATATTAAATAAGCAGATGAGATTTTTGTATGATGTTTAAAAACCTGCTTTGTTATGGAATTAAAGCCTTGTATTCTATCAAAGATCTCATGCTGCTCTATGTATCATCTACATGTGTTTTGTTTGAACAGAGGGTGGGAAGTGCTATATCATGTACTATACAAGTGCAATGACCTCAGAAGAGAACTTTAATGTTCAGTTAGACTTTTAAAATGTGCTATTTAAGTGTGAGTCATTTTCATTGTTATTCATTCCCTACAAGCCGACCTGGGAAAGACTAGGGGCTCTCTTTATCATAAATGTCAGGTGCACTTGCTAAGTATACATCAAGCTACAATTTAATCTCAAAGTTAAAACGAAGAATTTAAATCAGGGGAGATTTTAAGTTCAAGACTTTATGAAGGTTGTGCACAAGATTTGAATAAGGAGATTCAGACATATGCAGAGGCCACTTTTCATCAACTCAGTGAGACAATTGTGAGGATGTTTTCAGCCATTGAATATAAATCTGAGAAAAGTGAATTGTATGTGTAGGTAGGATTTTCTATATCAGGACCATGAACTGAATGTTACTATTCATTGTGCATTGTACTGCCCAAGCTTGTCTTCCTTGTAGTCTTCCCTTAGAGTGATACTTCCTCTGGCAATTCTGCTTCTCTTACACTGAATAATATCGTTAATACTAAATAATGTTTTATTCCACCTAAAAGAAATTACTATTGTAGACCAAGTCCAGGGTATTTTTTCACAGCTCTTCTGAATAATAGTGAGTAGTACATGGACTGTTAAATTCTGCTGTCAAATTGATATGTGTAGCTTTCTTTGAAGTCAACAAGCAACCTATGTCAGTATGCACATAAAGCATGCAAAGACTCTATCAAGACTACATTGGCAATGAAACCAAATCAGGTTTTTTTAATATAATATCCAAGTTATCATTTTTTTTTTAAATCATCACCTGCTGCATATACTCTTCATTCGTATCCCAGAAGATTAATACAGAGATGTAAAGTAAACTGCATTCTAAGGTTTTGGGGGTTTTGTTGTTATTTTTTGGTTGGTTGGTTGTTATGGTTTGGTTTAGGTTTTTTGGGGGTGTATGTTTTTGGTTTTTTTAATTTGTAATGCAGTCATTTTTGGCAGATGGTTAGTTCTTGTCCTTTGCACATTCATACTCTGTTATACTCTGTCTTTGTAAAAGACCCAGCTGCCAAATGATAATATTTCACTGCTGAATCTATCATGTGTGATATAATTGCTCATTATGTGCTTTGGAATAAAGTTACAGAACTATCAACATCATTATTTCTAACTCCAAACAAATAAAAAAGAAATAGTAATTTTTAATGTCTATAGCTCTCAGCTGACATTTAATTATTTTAAAAGTCTACTTTTTATGATAGATTCTTCTATTTTATCAAGCCTTGATTTTGAAAAACACTATTCCAGAATATCACAGAAATTTCTTCTGTTTTAAGCATACTGTTAAGTTTGTAGCACCCAGAATGTAGTAAATATTTTCCTCACAAAATCATATTACACTTTTCAGTAAAAGGTATGATATATTACATGATGAATATGGAAGTTATTTCTCATGTTTTCTGGAATTATATGGGTGGAGGATATTGTCCACAAGCCTAATGTTATGATCTGGTACCAGTAATACCTCAGGAATTTTTTAGAGTGAAATTATATATTTCTTAAAGAACTCTGTAGTAACTATGCATATATGGGAATCTTAACAATAAATACACTAAGGAGAATTTTTGCCCTTAAATTTCTGAAAGAATAATAAGCGTGTTACGGTATTTTGCTTCTGCTGATGTAATGTTGGAAAGACTGTACTATGTCTCCTATTTGGTGAACATGACACTGCGGCCCCAAAAACATTCAATTCCTTTCCTGCAATGAGTAAGGTTCTGATTCAACTTCCATGACAGCCACTTGTGGTGTTGCTTTATTGAACACATTTGGAAAAGTGTTTCTGCCAGGTATACAAATGTGACAATGTATTCAAGACTTGCATGCAGTAGACACGTAACTTTTATCTGTTTCTGAAATTAAAAGGATCTGTTAACCAGCCCATCAATTTCAAAGGTGTTTCAATATACTTTCAAAGATAAGAGAACGTGCACTTCTAAATCTAGCTTCTTTGTAAGCTTCATTTTTCCTGACAAGAAAAACTCATAAACTTTAGGGCTTCTCTTTGTGCAAGGCTCTTTAGGGTCAAAAGACACCACAATTTTGTTATTGGTATAAAACTAATAAACTAATGCTGATGTTAAATGCTAATATCCATGGAGACAATTAAGATTAAGTGATCTAATAAAAGACTTCTGTTCCTTAGGGAAGCATATTTAAGGATTTTAAAACAATGTCCAATATCCTTCCTCCTCAATATCAATAGAAGGTGCAGGCTACTATGAGTTTATAGTGGTATCAAGCGTATCAACTGTTGTCTTTCAGGTTAGTGAATAAAAATTGGAATTCTAGCAAATACTAAAAATATTTATTGAATAACTCATGTCTTTTATTTGCATTTTTTCCATTAAACTATGAATTTGTTCAGAAAAAACAATCCAGCATAGTTAATAAGGGACTTTTCCTGTTCACTTACTCTTGCTTTGAATTGTTATCTGCAAATATTCACGCAGCTCTTCAAAATGTGTTCTTTCTTTTTAATGGGTCAAAGCACTAAGATCCCTTATAGACAACATCAAATATTAATATTATGTTACTTTTTAATGTTACATTTCCTCACTAAACCTACAGTATTCACTTTCACATCAGTCATAACATTATAGGCACTTCCAAAGCATGGATAAGAGGAAAATATATTGTATCATACTGAAAAAAGAAATATTCTATTTTTTTTTTTTTTTTTTTTTTTTTTTTCTTTATAAGAAAAGATTCAGACAGTTTATTTTTAATTTCTCCAATCTCTTAAATTCACTTTGTTTTCCCTTTTGTTTGTTAGACCTATAGAAGTACATGAATTTGAACCTTTTTATGTAGATATAAAACTTAACACAAAGAGTTCATAAGGCTCAAAAATCCATAAACCAAACTTATATAATAAATTTTCAGTATTCTTCCTCTTATTAAGAACACTAAGGGATAAAATCCTATATGTCATGATGATTGTTCAGAAAGCATTACAGCTTGGTTAGCAATACTTACTGTAGTTGTGATATTCTGAATAAATACACCCTGAGTACATCATCAGGGTATCACTGTAGGCTATATAAACTCATAAATAAACCATTAGCTAGCATCAAAGTGTGGTAAAGCAACAGAATATTTTCTATGGGACATGTAGGATTTTGCAAGTCTTCTTCCAAAATAGAATAGATTTCTGTTCATATTGCAATGCTGGGTATTTCTTCCTGTGGCTAAAATATTAGAAAAGCTAAACAAAAAATATTTTTCTAGAAGTATTATATCTTCTTAATGGTTCAATCAATACCAGAAGCACATCATAGCAACAGAAGAAAATGAAGCAGTAAAAGATAACTAAAATTCAGCTAGAGTGGACCTTGCATTAGAGTGGATAAATTCCTTATCTCTTTGAGAAAATCCAATTAACTTATCAACATCAGGTTAAAGGAAGAACACAGAAGAAAAGCACAGGATTATTTAATAGGATTGCTATTCACAGGTTTTCCATATACAAAATATGGCTCTTATATAGTTTGCTATTTGTTTTTCCTGAAAAAAAGAATCTCTTTTAGAAGGTTCTTTTGCAATGAGTCCCCAGCCCCAATTAAAAAAAAACCAAACCTTTAAAGCAACTTCCTTTTGAAAATCCAAGGTAGCGTCTAGAAAAAAATATGTGGAGTTGAGGATCTTACAGCTATTTTGGTTCTCAGTTAACTATTTCCAGAGGTCAAAGCCCAAGACATGCATGTAGTTACATGAAAATTTAAGCAATTGGTGATTATAATTGTGCATGAAAGTAGGTGTTTTGAAAATTCAAACACACAGATGCCTTTGAGCAGTTGAGACAGAAACTGGGGTTAATTATTGTATGTGGTATTTTGTCAGGACTTAATGGATGGGAAGAATCCTATTTTGCTATTTGTGCAAGAAGGGTAACTACCTAGAGGCAGAGCTGCTGAATGCTCTGCATAAGATTTGTCTTACTGTAGCACAACACTGTGAACTTTCATCTTTTTTATTAGCTATTCTTAAAGGAAGAGTACTCCCAGTGAGAACTATGGTTTACATTTTTTCCCCATACATATTTCCCAATACATGTATACATATGAATATAATTATAAATAAACTATTAAAGGTAAAAATAAGCAAGTGATATATGACCTTTGTTGGTCTCTGATGCAAAGAAGAGAAAACTATGATTTATCTAGATTTACCTTTTCTAGTTTTTAATGCTTCTAGTTTTATATGTACAGATATGATCAGAATTAAGTTACAATATCTCTCATGCTACAGTCAGTTGATTTCACTCATGATCACTCACGCTAAGAGAATGACTGCTTTTAAACATCAACCCAGAATATATAAAACACTTTGGTAGAAAAATATCTGGACCAGAATACTAAACCAGAATGAATCACGACTTAGTTGTGCAAACCAGTATGTGTAGAAAACTGTGGAAGTGGGATTGTGAAATTCTTGCTGAGTGACAGTAGAAATGCAGCAAACATTATAATATAGCTCATGATATCAGCATGGAAATTATATTTTAATGTCTCAAAAGCATTCTAAAGTCATATGTGAATGAACAGACATTTTTAATATTAGAGTTTGAAATTAAATCTTTATTAATATATCCAAACCTCAAGGAACACTGTTATATTCCAACCAGGTGCTCTGTTAAAGGAGTATTTTATTTCTCATTAAGAAGCAATTTCAGAGAAATCTAGAACCATCAGCTCTGCCTCTTTCTGGGCTGGTAAGCCCATTCCAATGTACACTAAAGGCCTTCCATAAATGCTTCTATCATAAAATGCATCATGCAGCATGCTGTAAGTAATTATATTACATGGGAGGGGAAAAGGGATGTTCCTTATGAGTGTCAAGTACCATCTATTCTTCAAGAAAAATCTCCAGATATTAATTTAACTAAAAGGAGTTATTTGTTGAAATTTGGATGATAGAGAAACTGAGATGGTGCATAAATGTAAATCAGGACTGTTGCTAATTGGCAGAGGTCTCTAGTACTCCTTAGAGATTCATTTGACTGTGGTGAAGACACTACCTATCATGTGCCCATAGTTTATACCACTTATGCAGACAGAAATTTTGACAAATATAATCACAAGGGGAAAAAGAACCCTGACTGGGAAGTTCAAGGACCGTACCGAGCAGTCTCACCTCACCAGGAAGGACGTGTCTTGAAAATCCTGAATCCTGCAAAGTGTCTCATGGACCTCAGCTGAGAAAAAACTGTCAGTCACAGCAGACAGCAATCTCAAGGTAATGGAAAATGAACGTACAACAGCAACATATGCCTGAAATCCTACATAAACCTGTCTATGGACTTTCATCTGTTTGCATGCCCATCTCCTTCCTGACTTTCAGCTGTGTATGTAAGCTTTCTTTTAAAGTCAAAGCAGGGACCAATCTTTTCTTTTAAGAAATCACAACTAAATAAGGTGATGTTCTTATCCTATGATGTTTTGGTCTGATCACTTTGAGGACAAATGCAAACCTTTGCCTTATAGCAGAGAGTACTGGCTAACAATCTCCAGTACATGCCATTCTTCATTCTTCATGGCATTCTTCATTCTTCTATACACAGTATACAAAAGAAATACTAACTTTCTACTGAAGTAAATATATGGTTAATAAGATGATATCTAGGATAAGGCAATGTAAAATATCTCTCCTATAATGTTAGTAGCAGTATAAGAAAAATTGCTGAAATAATCTGAGATATGCATTAAAACTGAAATGTCATTTTTTAAGCAAATGGCATAACTATTGAACTACAGAAACTTGAGCTAAAATGTTGCTATGTTGAGGTCACAGATATTCTAAGGAAGGGCTAGGAAAAGGCATGTGATAGTATTTAAAGAAAAAAAAAAAATAGATGTCAGATGATATGAAAGCTGAGTAGGCTTCCTGAGGACCAGAGTCTTGGAATACAAGCTAAGTGAATTGCATCACTCTTTTTGTGGCAATCATCCTATCTGCAGTAATCTTGGAAGTGTACTTAAATATATTGTTATTTCAGGCTTAAAGTTCAAGTGCTTACAAAATTCTTTTTAATAGTAGAAGGACTGAAGACATGAGTCATTTTAAAAGCAAACAAGCAAAAACCAGAAAAAAAAAAAAAGAGCGAGTTGGATTAATGATGTTAGCGCAACACTTTCTGACCCCTTCTTAGACATTTACCTTGTACAAGATTTTTCCTATATTTGTTTTGCAGTTTTTTCACTATGCTGATGTTTTTCACACCCTATAAATAGTTGGTGAGACTGGAACTTGTGCACTTACAAATCAGAGGACCTAAATAAATTTTACTCTAAGAACCATGACAGAGCTGAATTTGTAATTGATTTGGTGATGCCATATGGAAGCATGGAAGACACCAGAGGAGATGCATAATGAACGTTTGTGACAAGCATGGGGATATAGAAATGCAGCTTGACAAGTGTAACATTTCCAAAGGCAGCTGAGACTGAAGAAGGAATTTGACTCATACTCAAGCTAGTGAGGAGAGGAAACCTCTCAGAAATACAGCAAATTTTACCAAAATTTTATCTGCACCTAGACTCTTAGTATCAGCTGCATACTACTATAGTACAAATCAAAAACAATAGCTACAATTAAGCTGTCTTGATGTACGTTATAAGGTCACACTATGCTATATTTTTTACATTTGTTTTTAGGTTTTTTTTAAACATTAGAGAGCATAATAATACATAGAAACATTAATACTAGCCAGAGAAGAAACAAATCAGAATGCATCACCAAATGATTCAGGATGCAGAATGACGAACTGTCAAAAGAGCTATAATAAAAGAAACTGAAAGTAGAAAGACAAAAAAACCCTTGCATATAACAGACATGGCAAGAACATAAGATTTGTCATTTAACTTCTAAATATACTGCTGAGGGAGTCCATATGAAAGAGCAAAATGTTCCATTTCTGAAGCTCTGCAGGTCTCTATAAGGTGACAGTTTCATTTTGAAGAGATCTGGCTAACTACATCTGATCTATAGCTGATGCATTTGGAACATTCTAATATCCTCTATACTTTTAGAATTAGTTACATAATATATTAGACCATTTAAAAACTTATTTTGAAAAGTTAATTCTAAATTCTAAGATGTTAATCTAAATTTTTTGGAAAGTTTAGAGGGTGTAGTAGAAAAGATGGAATTTGGAGACTGTCTTTATAGAAAATATATTTTGCAACATAGAAAGCAGTGAAGAGATGAACTCAAAGACATAAATAAGCAAAAATAAAGTGGGAAGTAATTAAAAATTGAAAAAGAAGACAAATAAAATGCAAAACCAAAGAAAAATAAGAAAGTAAATCAGAGACAATATCAGTTTGAATATGTGGAATTAAAAATAATATATTTCAACAAGAAAATATTTTTCTTCCTTTTCAGAGGTTATGTGAAACTTTCCACCCATCTGCATCTAACTGACACAACAAAACATCCCTCATCCCCAAAACTGCAGTCTAGGGAAAAAAAAGTATGCTAATTTCCTTTAAAAAGCTCAACATGTTAGGAAAAAACTCACTTTGGAGATCATCTTGCATTTGGGGAATAATGCCATGTATTAAATTGAGCTTGTTTTTGAAAATACATTTGTGTCGAGTCATTTATGTGACAAGCATTGCTGGAGGCTGGTGTTGCTCTGACTTTTATAACTATCTAACCTAATTATCTAATGAATTGAAAAATAATTTCCAGAACTCACAGACTTTGATTCTAATGACTGGCAACGGAAAGCAACATCAATTAAATTATTCATAACATGCTGTTTAACTACATGTAGACCTAGCTGAACAATGCCCAACAAAATACAGCAAGGTCATTCAAAAGTAAATGCCGAAATCAGCCCATTGAAGAAGTCACTACGGTGGTGGTTTCCATTTACCCACTAACATGTGCAATCATGTCTGAATGCTTAGTAATTCCATTTCACTGAATATCCAGTTTGGAGATGCCTCTTAAGCATATTGCATTGTCTTATAGTTCATGTGCTTGTATCTCTTTCTAGAGTAATTCAAGTGTAAGTAAGAAGGTAGTTGGAGTCAAAGAAGATGTCAGATTTTGTATGTTCTTTTAGACCTAACCTAAACCTTGGATGTAACCAGGGTAAAGCTCTTCCTCCCAGAATATGGTAAATATTTTCTGATCTAGCATTATAAGTATAATGGTTATGAACTTGATATGTGTATCTAACATTGTGCATTATAAAAATTAAAATTTTGGAGCTACACATAGTTTTCTGTCCACATACATGACCATTGGAATGTAAATCAGAAAAACTTCTTCAGTGTAAATCAAAGCTTTTGCATTAACACTTTTACTGTGAATGGGATACAGTCTGTACAAGGTATATCCTAGAATGGGAAAAAAAAAGATTTTTTTTTTCCTTCTCCTATTCACATCAGTAATGACAAGGGTCTGCTCTTAAATTTTGTTTTGCAAATTTTTAAGTGCCATCACATTTAAGGGGGAAGATATGAGTTAAATGAAGTTGACTTTAAATTACTATTTCAGACACTAAAGCTCTGAGGTAAATGCTTTTACATTTAAAAAAAATGCTTAAATAGAATTTAATAGTGCTAAATTGTTTGTTTGTTTGTTTGTCTAAAAAGTCTATTTTTTCATTAAGTTTTGTTATCAAAAAACACTTTCAGAACAAAAGACTTCATGGGAATTCTTTTTTGAAACTTAGTAACTGAAGTAAATAGTTTGACAATAAATTTGTGTGTTTGAAATCAAAAAGTTATTAAGCTTCACTCTGAGAAAGAACTGGAATTTACTTAACGAAGACTTACCAGCTTTTCCGTCTAACAAATACATTTGAGTTTCAGACATTTGTACAGAACTTATCAACTTATCAATTAACATGATGTCTACCAGGAATATAATCTGTCAGAAATTTCCAAGAAATTTATGTTCAATGAAAGAAGACATAGTTAACAGTATTTATTCTGATCAGGGACTGTTCTTGTTACAATTTCGCATTTCATATTACAAATACTACAGAAGCACAAGGATGCTGATGACTAAATTGCTAGAAAATACTTGGGTTTAATCCATAATATATAAGATTTTGTTGTAAATAGAGTAGAAAATTAACTTTTTTCCCATTCTACTTTATAAAAATCCTTTCTCTTTTCCCATTTATTCCTCACTTCTCTCTACATTAATATTGTCTCAGTATTCTAAGTGGTTCTCAAGTTTATTAAGCTTCTGTATTTGGAGTTATGCTTTGATTAATTTGCTTTGTAGGATTGCATTTATAGAAAATATACACTATGTATTGTATTTAATCTGATTATATAAGATATTTTAGTACTACAAATTAAAGTAAAATTATTCAATAGTTCCTCATCAAGGTAAAATAGAAAAACAATATTTTCTGTTACTGTAAGATTTTGTAGAAAGAAAACACAGATACACAGTGAGGACTCGATCTAATCTCTTGTTAATGTCTACATATATCTGAAGGGTGTCTGTCAAGTAGAAGGGACCAGTCTCTTTTCAGTTGGCACTGTGATAGGATGAGAGGTAATGATAACAAAGTGAAACACAGGAAGTTCCATCTCAACATGAGGAAAAACTTCTTCACTGTGAGAGTGACAGAACACTGGAACAGGCTGCCCAGAGAGGTTGTGGAGTCTTATTCTCTAGAGACTTTCAAGACTTGCCTAGGTCTGTTCCTGTGTTGCCTGCCCTGAGTTAGCAGAGGGGTTGGACTTGATGATCTCTGGAGCTCCCTTCCAACCCCTGCCATGCCATGATTCTATGATTTTGTGAAAACTCTTATAGAGATATTCTCAGCCTCTAATATAATCTTCAAAGAGTATTCATGCTGTCTGATAATGTGTTGCCTTAATGGTTGATGCTTCAGTTTCTTTTTGATATAAGGCTTCATTTTAATTGAATTTCCCTTTCAGAAATTAGATGCATTTTGTATTTTATATGGAGGAAAATACTGTATTAGAAAAACATACTGATAACTTGCTGAACAGAAATATCTAGATGCAAAAGTACATACTTTGTTGGTTTGGTACTCCTAGCTTTTTTCTTCTGATTTATTTGTCTAGGTTATAGAGAGAGGTGGTTTTCTTTTTTGGAAGGTGAAATCCTGAGGTCTTTCAAAGCACTGTAAGGATGTTTAAAGTTAGAGAAATTTCTTATGTCTAAACAAACCTTGATCTACAGTTCTCTCATTAGAACTGGGGACATTCTCATTAGACACTATTCTGAGAAATGGTCAGGAAAGGGAGACCTGCCCCATACACTTTTAGCAGGCTATTAACCTGTATAGATTATTATGGACAGTTTCCTGTGCTGTGATATTGCCATTGAATAAGAACTATAATCAGGTATCTGAAGAAGGACTTCAATTATTTAGTTTAACGTCCTTGCAAAAGAAATTAAAAATCAGGTATTTTAGAGAAAAGGGCATAACTGTCATGTTATGCCTTGCATACTGTGCAAAACAGAAGGTTCAAATTTTCTATCAATATGAATTTCTTCTTCATGTCTTTGACATAGTTGAAATTTTCCAGAAGTATGATTTACACTAAAATGTAACTTCTAATTAATAATATATGACTAAAAAATTGTTAAATTCTTAACAAGTCAAAGGCATTAATGGTTCAGAATGGGACATACATTAAGGCAGCTATTTTTTTGTAAAATAACTAAAACTTGAGTATTCACTTTTATTTGTCCTGTCTAGCCCTCAGGTGAAACAGCTCCTCTTATGAATTTCTTTGAGGTATATTTACATGCTCTTTTCTGAGATGCAAAAGACACAGTTCATCTTAATTTAAGTTTCTAAGATTGTGGTTACAGGCATTGTGAAACAAGAAATAACAAGTTTGTTACCACATGAAGTTAACACATGAACATTTGTTAACACATGAAGAAGAAATGCATAGTCCCACTCATTTCTGACAAAAGATACAGTTGATTCCTTTTCTGGTCATTTATACCTACAAAAAGCAAATATTAAAAACATAACAAAACAAGCCTATGGAGGAAAGGTTTTTTATTGTGACTGTGTTTTACAGATATTGAGAAGAGTAAAATGATTGCAAAAGTACAAAAGAACAAGGAGGCTCTGAAATTTTCTCATAGCATCATATCCTTAACATCATGCTCTGTCCTGCATATCTGTTACTGACCCTCAGCATATTCAGTCTAACTGGATGGTGGTTTATAAGTTACCTGACATGGCTATTCCTAGGTTCTTCTGCCAATATATTGTAAGGAAAAATAAAGAACAAACTTGAGAAGCTCCTATTTATCCAGTTAAGGCTTCAACTTCATTGACCACAAACAATGAATGGGTAAAGTATTATAGCTCTAAAGCACTGTAGTAGGAACCTGACAGGGACTACATGACAGGTATTGGTGGTGGGTTTGTTGCTTGAATTAAATTGATTTTGTTTCTCCAGAGTCCAGTCTGTCTTTTGCAGGTGAACATAACTGGTGAGGAAGCCCCCCCCACCCCCGTCCTTTGTCTCAGCCTTCGATCCTTTTGTTGTATTTTCTCCTCCCTATCCCACTAGAGGGTTTTAGGAGTAAGTGATCGGCTGTGTAGTGTTTTGTTGCCAGTTGGGTGGGCTTAAACCACAACAGTTGTAGGTCTGCACAGTGAACATAATGATCAAGTAGAGAAGTGAAGAGTTATTGACAAAGAATAGTACGTACTTATTATATTGACAGGCTCTGACTTTAGCTACAACAGTAAGAAAAATGGAGTTAATCACTGGGGACTGTATTACAGATTCCTAGTATCACATGCTCAAAAGGTATGAAATATTGCACCTTGAGTTTAAAACTTAAAAATACATGTTTACGCATGGTCTGGTGAGAAGACTTCTATCATGGTTGTTGTTGGCAAACTGGGATTACTGGGGTGTTTTTTACAAGGTAAGATTTTTTGCTAAGTTATCTATAGACAAATTTAAATTTTTCCTACCTTTCTCTCTGAAAAAGAAAACCAACAAAAAACAACACTAAAAAAAACCAAAACACAACAAAACTAGAAAAAAAAAGCATTAACCTTTAAGTATTGAGGGATACTGCTAAAAATTTGATTCACAGGAGATAAAGTTTTGTGATCCACATTACCAATATGAAAACTCTTAAGATGTCAACTCTAGCATTCTGTAATGCTGTAAAAACCTGACAGTTCTGACTTCAGAGCTGCACAACATTCAAAATATTAATGAAACACCTAAACAGGCAATTAACTCACCACTGGGAAAATCAGGAAGAAATAAAAAGAAGTTCTATTAATGCGACTCCCTTAGCACAACCTTCTCTTTAGCAGATTCTCACTACAGACCGATATGGAAAATTACTTCAGAGCTACATGTAATAGAAAACCAAGGGTCACAAACCAAAAGAAAAATATAAGTCACATCATGCAATGGAAACCATGAAATGAATGACAGTGCAATTAACATGACAGAGAGAAGATGGAAACTTGTCAGAAATTGCTGCATGACTGCTCAGATTTGATAGGAGTGTGGAATTGATTTCTTCACACTATCTATTAGTAGAAGATTTCAATCAAAAAGTGAGGGAATGAAACATGAGTGTGTATGCACTTGTCCACATGAGAATGTGTGTGAGTCCTTGTACAGAGGCTGATAACAGAGGAAAGAGCTCAGCAAAGCTGTTAGACCCTGCACATGATGAGTAATTGTTTCACTGTGGAGACCAAGAAAAGAAATAATTACAGTAATACGGTAAGGAGGATCTTGGACTGGCTTTTGGATGTTTTAAAATGATTTTTAATGGGATTATAAAGAAGTTAGACAACTATTCCAGAGTCAACAGGATAAAAGGACCTTTGGACATTGGGAAATATAGCTGAAAAGAGATGCAACAGTAACAATTCACTCTCTGACTGCTGTGAAGAAACTAGGCCTAATAGATCCCATAAGGATGGCAGTGGGAATGGGAATGTGCTCTGGATCTGACTGAAGATGCACTTTGCTGAAGTCTCTTGCAAAAGAAATTAAGTTGCTGCATTTTTCATCATGAAAAGTGTTATTTCAAGCTCTCAGAAAGTGTCTACTGCAAGCCTTCAGGGAAACGCACAGCAAAACCCTTGAACTGAGCAACTGCAGACATTTGGTATTCCATCTTTATTGAAGTTCCATCAGGTTGAACAAGTGTATTAAAATAAAGAGGAAAAAAATTGCTCAAAGAAGCCATCAGTATGATGCAACCTTCACTCTCTGTCAGTTCAGACAGAATATGTAAGAACAAAGTTCACATGGATTAAAACTTACTCTCGTTATCCAACTTAAAGGGAAATTAATAACATCTCACATTCACATGTGACTAACTGCAGTAGTGACTGTAGTCAGAAAGAATCAGCTTCTTCTGACTGCTTAATCTGCACCAGGTTGCCTGTAAACCAGAAGGCCACATACTCTCTGAGAATGCCTGATCACTTAAAGAAAATGACTACTCATTTGATTAAAAAATACTGAACCCACAAGTTCTTTTCTGGATCTGATGCTTAATGTTCTGAAATATAGAAAAGGGGAAAAGAGAGAGAAATGAGTGTATGATTTAATACGTATTTCTACTTTTAAACTCATCAAGGAGGTTCACTGCTTTCCCATAAAAATGGAAGGCATATATTTCTTCCAGATTTCAAAAACTATCCTAATTTAGGGTTAGGAAGAACAAGGATTGGAAACAAATGCCAGTTGATGTGATACAGATGCCACTGGAGCTCTGTTTTGTCCTACAGACGCCATGTGTATGATGGCTGTACATGCTTACAAGATCCCAGATATAACTTATTTGATGTGATTACACAGTTTGTTTTTATTTAACAAAAAAAAAATGTAAATCAGAATGGAACAAGATCTTCCTCATATTAAGATGAAAAGATAATGGTCAGCTATGAGCAACTTTAAAAAAAAATTTGACTCAGTACTGCCTTGACACCACCTTGGTTTTTGCTCGCTGTCTTTCAACTCATTGTGGTTTTGGTATTGCTTTGGTGATTTTTGTGAGTTCTGTATGCAGCAGGAAAAGCATGTTATGTTATTCTGTGAATTATTATACTCAGAATATATAGTTCACCTAAATGTCACCATAAATTGCTGCTTCTCCTTTTATTTCAAGGAAGCCAGTAAGGAGCTCCTGAATTTCTTGCTTGCACTTTCTGAAGCAGATAACATGCTCCTGGTCTGTTCCTGCACTTACTAATTTTAAATTTTGCAAAAGACACACTTTTGTACTAAAAGGCATTTTAACAGAAAACATCTAGCACAATTGCTGATGGTTTAGAGCTATGTTTGCTAACATTTTTTATGAAGCTCTGTTCTTGGTTCTAGACTTTATGAGGTACTGGGCTAATTTAGTTGTTCTGACAGGATTGTCAGAATCCAAGAGACCACCATAAGCAACTACATATATATAAGAAGGTATGAATTACAGTAATTGTGATGTCTTAATATCTGCCTGAAGAATTGTCTAATTTGTTGACAAAGACCTACAATTTAGAAATCCTATATAATTATTATATACAACAATTGATATTAAAGTATGTTCTTAAATACCATTTAAAATATAGCCTGCTTATAAAAATTTTAATTAATTTAATGGAAAGATGCAATTGCCTGCATAATTTACTCTTGAAATCCATTGACATGAAGAACTGACTGACATACATGGACAGTATCCTAAAGAAAACTGCTTTAAATAATTTGAATACATAAGTAAATTAATGGATTAATGGCTAAGTGCTCAGAAAGAATTAATGCATGAGCCAAGAGAAAATGTCTTAATATGAAATACATTTTTTAATAAAAATTGAATTGTTGTGTCAGAATGGATTTGAAATTTTACCATGAAGGCAGAGTTTGGTTTGATTTGGCTTTATTTTGTTGTCCTTGTAATATATGGGGCAGTTACAGAAACAAAATAATAAAGTGATCTCTATTAAGGTATTAATGAGCATTATTGCACATTAGATGTTTCATGATTGAGATCACAGCAGAAAATTTCTGGTAGTGCAGACATTACCAAAAATGACTTAGAGAAACCATAAATCCAATAAGGCAACCTTGCAAAATACTTATTCTTCAAAGGTTGAAATGATTAGAATCACAGAATCATAGAACTGTGGTTGGAAAAGACCTTAAGATCATCAAGTCCACCCATTAACCTGACATTGCCAAGTTCACCATTAAACCACATTACTAAGCATGTCACACACACCTACACATCTTTTAAATACCTCCAGGGCTGGTGACTTCACCACTTCCCTGTGCAGCCTGTTCCAATGCTTAGTAACACTTTTGGTGAAGAAGTTTTTCCTAATGTTCTAGTCTATACCTCCCATGATGCAACTTGAGTCCATTTACACTTGTGCTATCACTTGTTACTTGGGATGAGAAAGTGACACCCACATTGCTACAATGTCCTTTTAGACAGGCATAAAGAACAATCCTTTTCTCCATGCTAAACAACTCCAAGCTCCCCTATCTGCTTGGTGTTGTCTGCAAATTTATAGTCTGCGCTTGATCTCTTTATCCAGATCATTGATAAAGTTATTAAGCAGAACTGGCCCAAATATTGAGACCTGGGGAACACCACTTGTGAGGACCTGAGAACTGGATTTAACTCCATTCATCACCACTCTTTGAGCTCAGCCATCCAGACATTTATGTATCCAGTGAAGAGTACACATGTCCAAGCCATGAGCAGCCAGTTTCTCCAGGAGAATGCTGTGGGAAATTGTGTCAAAAATTTAATGAAGTCTAGGTAAACAAATAGAACCCTTGTCATAGAAGGACATTAGGCTAGTCAAGCAGGACCTACCTTTCATAAATCCATGCTGACTGGGCTTGATCACCTGGTTGTCTTGTATGTGCCATGTGATGGCACTCAAAATGTTCTGCTCCATAACCTTCATTGGCACCAAGATCAGACTGACAGACCTGTAGTTCTCTGGATCCTCTTTCTGGGTCTTCTTCTAGATGGGTTTCTGCTTATTTCCAGTCAACTGGAACCTCCCTATTTACCTAGGACTGCTGATAATAATAGAAAGTGACTTCTACCAGCATTTTCAGTACCTTGTGTGAGTGCCATCCAACTTTACCAACTCATGTGTGTCTAAGTGGTGCAGCAGGTCAATAATAATTTCTGTTTAGATTATGGGGCTTCATTCTGCTCCCCATCCCTTTCTTCTAGGTCAAGGGGCTGGGCATTCAGACAGCAACTGTTTTTACTGTTAGAGACTGAGGCAAAGAAGGCATTCAGTACCTCAGTCCTTTCCTTATCCCTGGTCACTATGTTTCCCCTTGCATGCAGTAAATGATGGAGATTCTCCTTAGTCTTCTTTTTGCTGTTATTGCATTTATAGAAACATGATTGTCTTTTATGGCAGTAGCCAGATTACATTCTCATGATTACTCTAATTCTTTTTTCTTGAGTTCCTGCCAAAGCTCTGTGTTTATCCAGGCCAGACTTCCTGATGGTTCATCTTTCAGCACACCAGGATGATCTTCTCCTGTGCATTTAAAATTTCCTTCTTGAAGAATGTCCAGCCTTCCTGCACCCCTTTGCCCTTCAAGACTGTATCTCAAGGGATTCTATCAACCACTCTCCTAAAAAGGTTAAAGTCTGCCTTCCAGAAGTCTGAGGTAGCAGTTCTGTTAACCCCTCTCCTTACTGCCCCAAGAATTGCAAACTATTGTTTCATGGTCACTCTGCCCAATCTTTATGTCACCCACCAGTCCTTCCTTTTTCACGAACAACATATCCAGCATGGAGACATCCTAGATGTCTCTCTCACCAGCTGTGTCAGGAATTTGTCTTACACACATTCCAGGAATCTTCTGGCCTGTTTCCTCTCTACTATATTGTATATCCAGCAGACATACGGTAAGTTGAATTCCCCCACAATAATAAGGTCGACAGATCATGAGACTACCTGCCTGCTTATAGAACATTTTGTCTGCCTCTTCATCCTGGTTGGGTGGTCTGTAACAGATTCCTACCATTATATCTGCCTTGTTGGCCTTGCCCCAGATTCTTACCCATAGCCACTCAATCCTATCCTCATCATCATCAAGCTCTAGACTGTCAAAACACTCCCTAAATGAACAGGGCTACTCCACCACCTCTTTTCCTGGCTATCACTTCCGATGAGTTTATATGCAACCAGTGCAGCACTATAGGTATGTGAGTGAATTAGAGGTCTGTTTCTCTAGGTGTAAGTTGCAAGCGTAAAGTCAAGTACATTGTATTTTCTCAATTCACAAATTAAAGCAAAAATCATTTCAAGATCTATAACATGTCACTCATCAGTCACAGAGGTGACAGGCACAACTATTCAAGCTATCATTTCCTCTATATCTAAGAGATATCCTAGGGGTTGTTCCATCTTTGTCTCTCAAGAAAACCCTTGTGGCATAATCAGTTTAGCTTTGCTGAGATAAACTAGGGCATGAAGATGTGCTAGTGAATGAAATGAGAAGCAGAAGCACATATTTGCTCCAGCCATTTGTTTGGCTCATTTTTTCATTAGGTGCAATTTTCAGTTGCATTTTCTACATAGAATGTAAAAATTCTAGATTTAAAACTTTTCTTGTTATGGATTATGAAGGACGAGGCACAAAATATGATAGTCCCTCGTTAGAGCCAGAGGTTCTCTTATTTTGTGTGGTGCTTGTAGTGCAAAGAAGTGTATGATAAAACAGATGAATCAATAGAGGTAATGCAAAAAGCATGTCATAGTAACAGATATCTGACAACTGTCTGATACTTACTGAAATTATCCTTCAAGTTGGATGTTTATGTAGTGACTTAACAATTATAGGCTTCCCTTGGGTATCTCAAATGCAGGGATGGATTTAAGTACCTGGCTTTGGAGAGCATTGTGATTCAGGAATTTCCTGGTATTACAAAAGAAAATGTGCATCCCACATGCCGAATGTTTGCATTTTCTGAGTAGACTTCACTGTGCTTTGGAGTTGGTTTCTGCCCAATAAGTTCAGAGTTTTGAACACTAACATTTACTCTGCATTAGGTCTTAGTGATGATCCAAGACAAAGAAGCTGGCTTACTTACCTTTTAAATTCATAAGCCTAATAAATTTATTCCAGCAATGCGTAAAACAGTAGAAGTTGTTCCTGCACCATCACAGCACAATAAGTAACAGTGAAACACTGTATGAATCATAATCTTCTGACACTTCAGTGAAAAAGGAAAAAAATTATATACAAGTCACTTCTATCATTTGAAAAACATATGTAACATTGCTTCCAGATGTAAATCTCTGCTGTTTCAGCAGACTCAGAGATAACTACTTCAAAATGAACAAGTTCAGGAGGAACATTGTCACATCTTGTTTTCATGATCAGCAAAAAAAGCTTTATGAAGTCTTGCGGATCATTCATATCTGAGCTCTAAGATACATCAATCACTCAAATTGCTCTGGCTCTTTAGGATCATCTGCTATCCAAAATGGGGTCAGGATTGACCTGAATATCAGATATGTTGAATCTGATCCTTGGCAGATTGTCACAAGCATGGTCCCAAGCTAATGTTGTTCCTCTAAAGAGTTTTTACAGGTCAAATGTGCATCAAGTTCATATGGCTTGTATGAAAGTGTGTTGTGAAGACTAGTTAGGAATACAGTGCAGTGGTGTTCAGCCAATGGGATGGAGATCTCCAGCTGATAACCAGTTGATAAATGGTGACCTCAAGGTCAGCTGTGCTCAAAACATGTAGACATTATTATAAACTAGTTGTAAGCATTCTTTCTAAGTTAAGACTTTGATTTTTTTCAGAAGAAAGTTGCATTCAGATCAAGCAAGTTATTATGATCAAAAGTAGGGAACATCATCTTTCCAACTACCTATCTTTTCTCTGTTAAAACACCTTATAAATGTAAACTTTTATTAGACATTCATTCTCTTGTTCAGCTGCTCATCTACTGCTTTGATGGAGGCACCAGAAAGACTATCTTGCTTTTTGCCAACTGCCATGTTTGCAAAGTGGGATTGATAGGTGGGGACACTATCTTTTTTTTTTTTTAATCTAACAGACCCTGACAGACATTCCCACTACAGCTTCCTACTCTAGAGGAGACAAAAGAAAAGTCTAAGGAGCTACAGTCAGAATCAGCTCTTAGTTTAAAGGATTCAGACAATATTGCTTAACTTTTGAAATACTTGTGTTCCCCAAATCTAGAGACTATCTCATTCTTGAAGATCTAGCGCTTTATAGGGCCCTTACAGGGTTTCGGGGAACAACTGCAGGACACCACTCTGTGCCTTTTAAGAGATTCTCCATCACAGAGGTGGTGTACCCTTCTCTTTCCAAGTCTTTTCCATACACACTTTTGCGGTTTTTTAATGGAAGATGTAAAGGTTTTATATAACTAGTATATCATGAGTTCAGGAGCTGTTTGGGAAATAACGTCTGCAGGAAAGACTGGATTCAGGTAAATAAAGACATACTCCACCTCTTGGTCTACTGTTTTGACCATCTAGGCTGAGAAAGCCCTGTAAACTCACAGGCTGTAATATGGTGGGTAGTAGTTTGATCTAAGGATTAGTCAATGAATAAAACTTATCACTGAAGAACATTAGCAATCAGAATTTTTTCATTAGACGTACAGATATTTTAGTTTTGGCCAAAATAACCAGCTGAGAAATCCCTTGCATTTTATTTAAATGGTAACTTCTGTGAAGGATCAGCTGGCTGAAAGATAAATCACCTAATGCCTTATATTAAATTTCAATGTCTGTTTTCAAACTTTTTATGATAGATCATTTGGGGAGGTGGGCTAGCATAACTTTTCAAAGAAAAAATGTCCTGATAATTATTCTTGATAATTAATAAGTTAAGAAATAAAGCTTTCGGTTTTATGGAGGGAAAACCTCAAACATTTTGAGTAGCTGGAATTTTTCAAAAGGACAAGAAGTTTCACTTGTTTATTTCTCAATAAGTTAAATGAAAGTGTGTTATCCCTTTTTCTGTTCTTCCAGAGTTCCTTAAGACTATGTTTTGAGCTAAGTAAAGAAGAGAGGTCAAAATTAATAGCACCTTTTTAAAATACAGATTATCATTGATATATGAGTAGCAGAATATTTCCAAGGAGACTTTCATTCCAAAATTTACCCTTAAACTGAGCTTGGAGTTCAGTGGAGCTTAATATTGGAAATCTCCAGAGAAAAGTCAGATATGGATATGTAAGGCAATTTACAGCCAATTATTTTTTAAAAAATGACAAATGAATAACAGATGTTTTAAAACATTTTTTTTTTTTTTGAGAATTTGTGCTAATAAAAGCACAAAACTTGAAGTAATATTTGAAGTTAGCAGAATGATGCTAATAGGAAGAAATGCTTCATTTTTAATAATATTTTTTTGTTCCATAAGAACATTGTATAGAGAAAATGAAGTGTTTCACATTTCCTTATAAATGAAGGTATCTTTATTTCACTAGACTTTAGATAATTAGAAGGAATTAAATGTCCTCAAGTTTCTCTGCATATTATTTGGATATTCCAGAGTAGTTCATTATTTCATATAAGTATATAAGTGAATACTGTGTTTACACTGTATTTTCACTTTCCAACACAAACAAATGGGAAATAGTAGAAAATCAATGCTTTAGAGGGATAAGTGGGAAATGAGCAAGCAGACCAACACTGCTTTTTTTTTTTTTTTTTATCTAAATCTCCAGTCTGTGAGCTAATGCAATACAGAACTTGAAAGCAACCTCAACTAGTCTTAAAACTAACAGCATCTCCCTTTACCCACTGGGCTTGAATCATATGCTTATTCTCAGGCAGAAACAGATGTCATCTCTTTCACAGGTTATAACTGTAATCAAGGTTTTATCAGTGAAGTTTTAGATTCTTTATATTGTAAATGAGCTTCTTAATCCATTAGGCTGATTATGCAAAGCATAATCCAGGGCCAGCCTTTCAAAGTTCATTTTATAAATGGAACATGGCTATCTCACTTTTAAAGATTTCTGAAAAATGATTGCCAATTCCACACATTTGGGTGCATCTCTGACGGGAAATGTAAATGGAGTTGATAATGATTGCTGAATGTCGGGAAGCTGCATGAGGCATTTTATTAGCTTTGATAAGTTATAGAGATGTTTTGGTTCTTTGGTTGTTTTTTTTTTTTTTTAAATGATTACTCTTTTAGACAAAAATTAAAGTTAGTATCATCTGCAACCAAATAAAAAAAGGTCTTCATTACATGCTTGGCTGAAAAGGTAGATTTTTATGTGTATTTGAATGTAAACAGAATTTTAAAGCATTATGCTGAAATAGAGGAAATGTTGGGAAATGATATCCTGTGTCTGTATAGAATCTTTTACAGTTTGAAACTGTTAAGTTTCTCATTAACTGTCTTTTGCTCTATGACAAAGAAAAAACAATAAAAGGCAAAGGAAATTCAAGGTATTCTTTAACTTTTGCTTTGATCATTCTTGTGAAAAGAAATGCAGCAGGTCATCCATTTAGATTAAAAGAAATATAACTGAAAATATTCTGGGAGATCTCACATTTTTCCAAAGCACTAGGCCATGTCATGCTTATTTTTCTGTTCACATATACAATCATATCTTACCCCAGAATGAACAGTAGTGCTGTCCTTTAGTTTGTATCACTTTCTTATCCTTTGTTTCACATTTCCAATCTGCATGTGAAAAAGTGAAGATTTGACCTGGACCACAGGAGACCTGACAGCTTTACGAGTCCTATAGTAACAATTAAACCCACAATGTAGAGATGTAGTAGTAGTATTATTGTTAGCTTACTATTCATCATTATTGCAATTGCTGTAGTAATTATTGCTTCTATTTTGGTCAGACTCAATCTATGCTTTGCCGTTATTTGTTGAAGGTCTGTCTTTCTAAGTTCATCAGAACTGGTTGTTATGAAGTAGAATTACACATGTATTATTTGTGTTTGTGCTTATAGAATTGGACTTGGTAGTCTGGGCTACTGGAGAGAAACAGATTGGCTCTGTTATCCATAAAATCTGCCTTTCTTTCTCTCTTCTATCACTCTATGTACAGTTTATGCTGATCTGACAGACTGACAGGAGAAACTGCAAACATGTACACAGTCCTTACTACACTTTACATGCATAGAAAAAAAAGAAACACCTCAGGCATTGAGGTCATAAGGTTATTTTGGCTTGTTGTTGTTTTGTAGTGTCAAAGTTAGGTTCTGTGGAGCCTTCCGGATTAAATTTTTATTACACAGTTGCTCTCTATAGATACCTCTAGTCCTACATTCCCAAGGCAGGCAGCAAAAACCAGTACAGCTAAAAATGTGCTGACAGATTAAAGAAAAGTAATCACCTCTTTTTCAACCATTTCTAATTCTGTTACTGAAAGGAAGCAAGAGCAGACAGCATGAGTGTTTCAAGGATGAAGCAATGTTCTGCCTTTGTGATCAACTACCTTTTTTTTGTGATATTTCCAGCAAAATAAGGATTAAGATTTCCTAAATTAACTCCCTCCTAAATGGAAAATAAAACAGAGCAACATGCTCAAAAGTGTTTGTTTTGATGTGGTTTGGTTTAGTTTTTTTTTTCTTCTTCTTTCCAGGAATATCTCTTCAGTAGTCTCAGATGCATGATTAGTGCAAGATCAGCCAGACCTACACCTTTCTCTTTCTATCCCCATTCTTTCCAGAACATTTTGGTCAGTATTCAATTTATTCTTTACAAGCACAAAAGCACATCAGTGTTCCCTCCTATCTTTCCTGTATGTTGAGCTAGATTGCCAAACTTCCAGCTGCAGACCTTCATATTTTGTCTGGAAGAAAAATTTTGGAGATGAGGTACTGGACATAGATACAAATCTGGTCCTTGATTCCTCTTCCTATTGCTAGCTGTGAGTTATTTAACTCTATGTTTAAAAGATATTTTTTGTTTGTTTCTAATAGTACGTGTATTTTTAGTGAAGTGAATTAATGCCATCATATATTCCTGAGGTCATTGACATCAAGGAAGTTACAACAGCAGATAATTTGGCTCACTGTGTGCATGGGACTATATATAAATAAAACAATGCATGATCATGACTATCAGGCTCCAACTAGAAAATAACTTAGCTGCAAACCTATATATTATTTGCCATCTGTGTTACTGTCTAGTTTGTGACAAAGTTGTAGCAGCAGTTCCATTTCACTCCTTTTGTTTAGCCATTGAGCATTATGATTTTCTCTGTATAGCACCAGCTCCTCCTTCTAGTGAACATTGAAGACTTTTAACAGTGATCTAAAGGTATGTTGGAAATATGAGTTTAGGAACGGCAAAACATTTCAGTGCAACATGTAAGTTTGATGAAGCTTTTAACAGACCCATGGACACAGCTATGTGTGTCTATGTACTGCAAGACCCCTCCTCCCTCTGAACAGACAGATCAAGCCTGGTACTGTTAATAGTCCCAGTTAGTTTATTCCCTCTCTGATACTGTTTCAGCCCCCACAGCTAAAATATTTGAAGGAAATCACCATTGCCTCCAAGGATCAATAACAGGTAGTGTGGACAAGTTTTTACATTTTTATTGCTTTCCAGTTTGTGTGGCACTTCATCACTATTCCATAATATATTTTGCAGAATCAAACATACTCTTTTGAATGCCCCAAGGCATGCAATGCAAACATTCAGATTAATGCTGTAAAAAAACAGGCCTACTCCACTCTGGTGGGCTGCAGTACTGCTTGTGTTATTTCATACAGTAAGAATTTGTAAAAATAATAAAAAGAATATATTATCTTGGGTATCACTTGTGTCCCAGGGGAAATCCAGAAACAAGCACTAGGTAGTGTGAATGCTGTCAGCATATGTCCCTGTAGACTCAAAACTACAGAACATTCCCATGCACTTTAAACATAAAGGAGCTTATATGCATACAATTGCAGTTAAAGTTTAGGGTCTAAGATCAGAGTTCTGAGGCAGGACATGGCTGCTTTCAGACATTCCAATCTCTTCATCAAATATGTGAAAAGCAGCAAAGGCTTTCTGGCATTCTAAGCTCCCTGTCACAAAAGGAAGTACAATTTTTTTTTTTTTTCTTGAAATACCTTTTCAAGGAAAATATTCGATTATTTACCATATTCAAGAACACCCCAAATTCTGCATTACATTGTAAAACAGGTCTTTCGTTGTTGTTCCACAAAAATTTAGTTTTAATGAGTCTGAATAGCTTTTTAGACACGTTAAGTAACCTAGGGACTGGGCATTTTGTCTTTTCATTTTTAGGTCTTTATGTCTTTGTCTTTCCTTTGTTATTCCAAGATATATATAAATATATATATTTCCACATAACCTGAAGTCAGTTTTCATTGAGAAATAACAAAGTATATTTCACTATGTACTTATAATACTACAATTTTTTCTTCACTGATCACATCTATATTTCCATATATTGGTGACTTGTCATTATACCCATGAGTGGTGCCACCCAGAATCCTTACAGCATGTGTCATAGCATGATTTCCATTAGACTGCTTCTTGCTTTTGTCCATTAAATAAAAATGCAAATATTTTCCAATATTTCTCTGATTCAGTAAGATTTATGTGAGACTTCAGTTCTGGTGTCTGAACTGCAGCTGTTCAAATTTCCACTGTAAATTTTTCAGCTCAGTGAAATAAACATGGTCTCTATTATCTTGCTTGCCCATAATCCTGTAGCAATTCTACAGTGTTCATCACGTTGTCCTTTTAAGCAATTTGTCAGCACAGGCCACTGTTGAGATTGCAGGTAAATGCTGATTTGGAGAATTATGTACACCAGCTGCAAGGTTTAAATCATAACACACCAGGGGTTAGAAAGCACAGTGCAAGGCGACAACAAACAAGCAAGCAAAAACTTCAAGTACTGATCCTCAGTGATTATTCTTGGCCAGGTGCTGGCAGCAGAACCAGGCCATCCCTGCTGAGGAGGAGCCATGGGGCCTGAGCCTGATGGCCGGGAGGGAGATGGGTGGGAGCAGTTCTGCAAGGAACCCCCTCTGGGGCTCCCCACTTACTTAGGCTGCTCTACACTCAGACATAAGTCTTGGACAGCACTGCTTGCATTGTGCAGTCTTACAGGGCTGTGTCCAGAGGGTAAGTATCTCATGCTATCCTTAAGAAATAATAAAGTCATGAAAGAATGAGCATCACTAATGAAATATCTTGGACTACTTTTCTTTTAATTCTTCATGTGTTACTACAGTTCTTTGTATTGGTGAGTTCTTACTGAAGTGTTAACATATCCCAAAAAGTGAGATTATACTTATCAAATGTCAGGAAATAAATGATAAAGGGTATTTTCTTCCATTTATTCATATTCATGTTAATAAATTTTCATGCATTCATTGCATTGCAATTAGATATTTTCACCCCTGCTTGTCCTATGGCAAGGGTAATTATGTTCAGGGTTGGTTTAATCTGGTTTAATCCAGAGTGACAGATTCTGTATTCCTCCTCGACAGCATAACCCAATGCTTCATTTTCCTTAGTCTGCTTTTGCTTTTCTGGCCTTCTATTCAGGATATTAACAGACTAAACATTCTAGGATATGAGTATTCTAAATTCTCCTACTGTCCCAGCATCAAACTGAGCTTTTAATTTTCATGTCCTATACCAATACAAGTCCTTCACTCTCCTTGATCTTTTCACAATAAGTTTTTTTTACCATTTTGCTCTTGTATTTATTTAGCTGGGCTAAACCAGGCCAAGTCCTTCAACTATTCCCCACCGATCTCTCATTTTAAGTGTCCTAGTATTATTCTTCTTCACTTTGTTTAGAAGCTGTTTACATTTTACAGAAACCTTAATGTCCAAAACTGGATGCATTACTCAAGACTGCTTCATCAAGTAACAGATAGTGACTCAAAGTAGACAAGAATTTATTATTTTTTAATGTTTTACCCTTCTTTCCTCTCTGAGATTTAGTCAACCAGCTCTAGGCTGCAAAAGTATACCCATTTTCTTTCTGGCTTCAGAACTATTTAGATTTGTGGGGATTTAAAGTAGGAATGCTGTTTGTTTGTTTTTTTTTTTAATATGTATATATTATTTTTGCTATACTGCATAAATCCTGAGGAAACCCTACTTTAGCTATGTGGATTTGAATTTGTGCCAGAAGAGGTGTCCCAGAACCTAATCCGTCATTTTGAGTGCTCTCTGCATGAGAGTTCAGAGTCACAGCCTCCTTGGAAGCTTTCTGATGAAAGGCCCAGAACCTGTCTCTCTTGAGAGGTCAAGAGTGCCAGACATATCAGAGTGTTTGAAATCTCACAAAAATGGGAAAATACACAGATACTATTGTGAAACAGGATATCTAGGAAAATGTATCAAACAAACCAAACCAGACCAAAAAAAAACCAAAACACCAACCCACAAAATGAATCAACCAACCAATCAAAAAACACACACACACAAAACCCAACATAATAAAACCACCACAAACCAACAACCCCAAAACCATTAAAGTGTAGTTTTCTACTTCTCAGAAAAGCATCAATAATAATTGAATAAATAGCAACCTGGATCAAGCTATTAAAGGATTATTGGCAGGGTAGTACCAAACTGATCTTTGAAGCATCTGCCTGCTTCATTTATCCTAGATCCTTCATCTCTGAATTCAGCTGAGATTATCACTTAATATCTGTGGTGAACAGTGATGGATGCACCAGTCACACCAGAAGTACATAGCCACTAGAGAATAGCGTAATATAGCATAGGCTAGGCTGCAATACCAAAACTGTAGGCAGAGTCAGGCTCAGAAGCCTTGATGTGTGCATGACTGTTCATGACTTTTGTAATTTTCAGAAATAACTTCAAAGATACACTGCTAATATTCAGGAAACTACACTTTTTTAATTTATCAAAGAAATCTAAATAAAATTTTTTTAATGCATTACAGAAAACATACAGGTTTCTCACAAAAAGCATCTGGAAAATAGTTGTGGATACTCAAATGATTTGAATATAATGCTGACTGCAAAACCAGATACTCTCATCTGCAGAATTTGAAATATACCTTGATGATCTGTCTTTTCTCACACTGGAAGAAACCTTTCTTTCCCCCCTCTTTATTTCTCTCTTATGACCCATAACTTGAAATATAATCTTTATTAGCTGAATTGGTAGCACTGGCATCAGCAAAAATTGAGAATTCCTCATTTTTTGCTGTTGAGCTTTAGCCAGTTTCTTTGCTGCATAGTAAAATTATGAATCAGAAACCCATGGTCTCTAAATAGGAATCCAGTGGGAGAATAGTTCTCTCAGGTATTTCAAAGGCATTGCTGACTATAACTGATTTAATTTTATATAACAACTCATTATTCAGCATCTGCATCATTTCATCAGACTATATGCTCAGTAAATTTTTGGCACTCTTTAGTTAACTGTATAATTTATAGAAGAATATTCAGTCAATAACTCTTTCAGTGATTACTGATTATCTGTGAGCTACTTTTAAAAGTAATATACCTGCATATTCAGTGACTAGAGGATTCTGTTAGACTGCTTAGAACTTCTCCTTGTTCATATCATTTGAAAGAAAAAAGACAATGTCAAGAAGGGGTGTTTTATCAGACCTTCTAGAAGACCAGAGTAATATAGATATAATGCATAAAGTAAGATGCTAAACTGGTACCAGAGGGATCACAATTAAAACAGAAGTCTTAGCTTTCAAGAGTCCGAAGTCACAGCTTGTAGGAATCACTGCAGCAGAAAGGAGAGAAAATGATTACTGGTAGAATCATTGTGGGTATATTTTGCTGCACAAAACTCTTGGGAGGAAGAACCAAGTCTGTATCTGTTAACATGTAGTTCTAAGTACACAGTGTCATAGTCATAGTTTTGAATTGCTTATGCAAACACACACACTTTTCAAGGACTTGGCACTTCTGTCTAAGATTGCAGAGAAAAAGAAAACTTGTTTAATCTTACAGGACTTAGGTCTGTGTTCCCCTTAGACAGCTGACAACAAAAATTAGAAAGTCAGAGACAGGAAAGAAGGAAATTAATTTGGCAAGCTGACCCCCTTCCATCTTGAAGGAACAAGGAAGAAGAGCACATTCAATTGGTCTAACTGACAAGAGGATTAAATAGCCAGCAGGAATAAGCAAGGGCAAAAACTGCTGCCTGACCAAAGCAATCATCTGCCAACTGCAGAGTAGGAAGGAGAAAAAAAGTTGCTAACTGTAACCAGAGCCATCATGTTGCATTTCTAGATTCATACCTGGGAAAGGATGAGGAAACAATTCATCTGGTGGGGGCAGATAAGGAGTTTGTCCCTAGAAGAAAAGAAAAATGCAACTATGTCTAGAATAGTCTAAGAGCTAATGTGAGTATTTTTCCTGCTGGAGATAGAAACCTGAGTCTTGATTTTAAATTGAGAAAATTATTAGGTGAGATTGTTGGCACCATTTACTGGGATCTGCCTATTTTATATCAGCTACATAAAGGAACCTTTAAGACATTTAAACCATATTTAAGGAGGCTTTTGTTATATACTTAAAGGAGGAAAATATGTCTCATCTACCTTGGCAACTGTATGGATAGACTACCTCCCTAAAAGAAAGAACTGTATTAACATGTGTGCTCAGTTACCTCCACATCATGGTCCAAATGCTCTGGTACATAAAATGATGTACATTCCCCTGGTATTACTGAAGGTAACTGTCAGGCACTACAAAGCTCATTTCAGACAGTAAGAAAATTCAGGTAGGCGATGATGATATCCCTTGGTGGACAAGACAGCAAGTTTAAGGAATGGGGGCTGGAATAAGTTTGTCCCCTGATGAGCAATGTGAATCTTCCGGAAATTCAGGAATGAAGGCTTGGAACCGGGACAGTCTCACCCTCAGACTGGGCCATCTCTATGCTGAAAAAACCTTTCACATAGTTTTTGCATAATATTCACATTTCCACAGAAAATACACAATAGCGTAATTTAAAATGAAGTTGTTTATAATTTTATGAACACATAATTGAGTAATATCCTTCTATTTCTGCCTTTCAATATACATATATTTCTGTGTGTATGCACACATATTATAGGCATTATAACTCTAACTTGATCCAAATAAAGAAGCCTCACGAGCTTTTATATAAATATGTGAATAATCTCACTGAAACTGGTCCTTCAAGAATGAATATATATGATTGTTTTCTCGATTTTAGCTTAACCTGTAGATAATTTACATGACAGAGACTACTTTCAGAGCTATGAAGTCCATGAGCACCCCTCAAGTCCATAAGCATCCATCTATGGATGGCTAATGAATAGCTCTGCAAGTTTTTATCAGGTTGTTACTTGCCACCTGAACATAGATGTTCAGATCAGAAAGGAAGATAACTAAGCTCTAGGGGACTTACAGGGTATTTATCCTTCTTCCTAGCAAAAGAAGTGAGAATTATTTCAGAGGTTTCAGTAAAATTGTTACTTTTGGAATGGGAAAGGAAGGCATGGAAGAAACATGGGTTTAGCTAATAAAACTAGGCCTGAAGTAACACCTAGAAAAAAAATCCAAAACATTGATAACTATAACTATCCCCTGCCTGTAATCTCAGTTACCTTCTCAGTGCTTCTTAGGTTTCCTTTTCCTTTTGTATATACAATGTATACTAATTCCTTGAAACAGTTCACAGGCTGTAAAGAATCTTAGTGGCTTATTGACACATCCACACTCCACAATGTCTTGTCTGAATAGGACTAGGCTACAGGCACTGTGGGTTTTTTTGTTTGCTTTTTTTTTAGACTACATTTAGAGATAACAAGTCTTAATAGATTAAATAATCTCTACTACAGAACTGTATATTAGACATGAAATAAATACCTTGATTGTATATAGAATTTAAGTGGTCCTCTTGAAACTGAGAAAAAGCACTTACTAAAATGTAGAGGAAAGTGTCAAGTGACAAGGTAGCATTATTTTGCTTAACATCTCCTAAATATTCTAAATAACATTTACTTTAACACATGAATGTTATGAAAAATGTTCAGTGATATTTAAAAGAAGAGTGGCATATGTGCAGGCATAAATAGATGTCTCAAGACAAAACTCTGAATCATGGACACTGGGAACCAAGAGAGGCCTCAATGAGTAACATGAAAAGGACCAATGACATAGTCAAAACTCAAATAAAAAGTAATTCAAAAAGAAAAGTGAGGAAATATATGTTATCTTAATTACTTCATTTTATCCTACAATTGTAGTAAATAGTGTAATTGTAAATAAAATAATGGGTTTGTTGTATCAGGGAGATAAAGTAGTTTGCTATACACTTAAAATGTGATGTATACTCATAAACTTTCAGTAATGACTTATTTTTTTCCCTAAGATATCATTGCAAATTGAACCCAACAAAAATATGGGGTCTCCACTGTCATACAAGAAGGAAGAAGAGGCACAACAACATATTCTGTGTGTCTGCTGATGTCTGAAACTAGTGCCAAGTTATTTTGTGTAAAACTCTATAGGGAGCATTGCTGGAGTAGTTCCAGGGGAATCAGAAATGGAACTTTTGCAATTTTGTTTTACATCTTTAGATAGAGGTATATAGAGGTTATATTTCATTTTTTGATAACCTATGGATGTAGCCATGTAATACAGTATTGCAATTGTTATCAAAAGTCCACAAACTTGTGTGGTGGGTCAGCTTGGACTAACAGCCAAGCTCCCACACAGCTCCTTGCTCACTCCTCTCCTAAGTGGAATGTGGGGAGTAAATCAGAACCAAAAAAAACCCAGAAACAAACTCATACATCAAGGCTAAACCAGGAGGTTAAGACAATTACTGTTACAGGCAAAAAAGACTTGAATTGGGGAAAAACATTTTGTTTCCAATTAAAATGGATTTACATAGTAACAAACAAAAAGGCAAACATTAAGGCAACAGCTTTTTTTCCCCTCTTTCTCCTATTCAGTGTAACTCCTCCAGTCAATTTCTCTGTTCACCCCCTTAAGAGATGTAGGGGGATGGGGTTACACTGTGCATAGTAGTTTCTCTCTGGTGCTCATCCTTTTCTATGCTCCAGCATAGGCTCTCCACAGATGGCAGTTCCTTCAGGGATATCCATCTGCTTTGGCATGGGTCCTCTGAGGGCTACAGGAAAATCTTGACTCCAGTGCCTGGAGCACATCCTCCACCTCTGACCTTGGTGTTATCTCTGCTGCTTATCATTCCTTTCTTTCCCCTCTTCCTCTCTCTGTCCAGGGGTTTTTGGCCTTTTCATGGAAGTGTTTTCCCAGAGGCAGCACACACAGCTGGTGGGCTCAGATTTGTCATGCAGTGTGTCTGTTGCAGAAATGACTGGAACTGGCTGTCTGGTGGCCCTGGTCTCTTCCCACAGAGGCCACCACTTCAGCCCCATCTTTCCTATCAAAGTCTTGACACCTTTAATACAACTTCCTAATGAGTAATGATAACTGAGGATGAGTCAGTCTTCATCTGAACTTTTCTTGACAAGACTGCATCTTTCTTTTACTTGGTTTAACCATGACAACAAATTCTCTAATTCAACAGGTGACTGGCTGGTTTGTTTTGCTTTTTGTTTATAATTGCATGGTACTTCTACAGTTCTATATAGATAAGAATAATAAATAGTTACTCCATGTAGAATGGGATGCTTATGCCCCTAACGTAATAATGTTGTACAAAGCAATATAGGCCTGGTATGTTAAAGATCTTGAAAAGTGGAGACAGCATGTGGTGTACAGGAATGCAGTTTTTGGATGACAGAGATATGGTACAGGGCTGGCAATGGAGGCCCCCCTGTTTATAAACAATTCATCAATAGCCTGTTAAAGACGCGCAGACCTGGAGCTGGACAAAGCTGTTTTTAGGGGTAACCAGGTAAAACCTGAGGTGGTGAAGGACACCACATGCTGACAATTAATTTTAACATGACCCCTTCACCCCACCTTCCCTCTTCATTCCCAGCCATGATGAAACCACTGGCCTCAGGACCCAGAGCAGGAGAAGGGTGAACACAATCCTAGGAAAGAGGCAGAAACCAAATATGTGTATAACAAGATTAACTGTATTATTATTATTATATTTGAGACTTTTCCTGTATAAAAGATTTTGAACTGTACAAGTCTTTCTTTTTCTGTAACAATTAGATCTAGACTAATAAAGATTAGAGTTTTAAGACTGCAGTTGTAGTAACAATAAATTATTGGATTTATACCAATACATATAGAAAGAGTGTCTCCTTTTTGCTCATAATCCAGATATTGAGTGTAACACCATAAGGTAAGGGTTTAATTTGGAAAGTCTTGCAGGAACACAACCTTAGACTTTAAAGGGAGTTTTGTAAGGAAGGTAGCATATTTTAAAAACTTTTCAAGGACTTTTCTGTTGACATGGAATGTGGGCACCCTCTCACAGTTAGCAATTACTAACCCTCTGGATGGTGACTTTGTGACACAGATCTTTGGTTCCAAGCACTCTTCAAATATTGTCTCCAGCTCTTAGAAGGTACTGTAAAGTATACAGGTGTAAATTCTGACCTATCATTTAATTTCATGTACACTCACCAAGGGAGTCCTCAAATTCGCCTTTTGTCAGATATTACAGAAGAACATTAATTCTTGCCACACAAAGAAGCAACAGCAACAGCTGGAGAATGGTGATTTGATCACACTGGCATTAAGTGTAACAAGTAGAAACCAATTTTTTTTTTCAGGTAGACGGAGGACATCATTGCAGTAAGGATGGGAACTGGACAACCTGAAAACTCTCATTGCTTTGGATTTACTTTGTTTTGTAACTTCAAGCACAACACTCCTTTGATTCTCTGTTCCTCTCCTATTTATTTATCTGTTTTGTTTACTGAAATAGTAGGTTTTTAAAGGCCATAACAGCCTCCTACTATTTACATTTAATGCTGGTAAAGTATAAAGTTATTAGGTTCTTAGTATTGATTGGGTTGTCTTGTGTTTGCCATGGTACACAGCGACAAGAAAGTTTCTTTAATGAGACAGTGAGATTTGTAATGAATAAGGAAGATAAATTTCTTTCTTTTTTTTTGGTAAGGAAGAATACAGACATGTACCAGAAATATATAGGCAACAATTGTTTAACATTTGAGATCTCTACAGGTAAAAGTACGAGCACAAATATATGTAATGAGTTTAAATCACTGTTCTGTAGTGATGCTGGCAGTCTGTAGCTATTGTATCTTCAGACACAGAAATGAACTTTCAGTTCAAGTCTGACACATTTTTAACTGGTCACAGAGGAAGTGCTTCACTGCCTTCTCTGACCATGTCACTTGTAATAAGTGACTTTAATATCTATGCTAATAAAGCTTGCTGCATCCCCTGTATAAGCTTGACAGAAGCCCCAGTGGCAGAGAAGGAACAGCTATCTAAATTAAACTGACTATGTCATGAATGAAAATGAAAGAAACTATACACTGTGGATACACGTCATATGCTACCCTGTGCTGAATTTACTGGTATAAATGTCTAGTATACTCATGTATTTCAAGCTTCGACATAGCAGATAAGGAGTGTCTTTGTCACTGTGAGGAGAGATTGGTACTCCATTTTAGCAGCTTACTTTAAGCAGTTTACTCTAAAAAGTTTACTTAGCATCTTTCTTTTGCTCCTAGCAACTTGCTTTCCTACAGGCACTTTGTCTATGAAATGTGTGTGACATGGAGTGGGGCTTGTCCTATTGATTTCTACAGGAGTGGTCTAAAGTTCATGACATTTAATCCTCACATAGCATAAGAAATCTTAAAACAGAGGAAGAATACCGTATTGAAGGAATTAATAGCTGGCTTGAGTTAGATCAACCCAGGCTTTACTAAGTCAGAAGGCTTTGTTTATAGATAGAGATGTAATCAGGTTATAATTCTGCAAGAGTTATAAACCAGTGTGTATACCTTCACAGTGCTGCTATTGTTGGCTTTTTTTTGAGAGCGCCCAGAACACTTCATTACCTTTATCTTGTCTTTTGTGTTGTGCTTTCCACACCACACAGCATATTAATTTTCTTTGTATTCTTCCATATATTATTGTAAGTGGCAACATCAATTAATCATTGAAGTTTTCCATAAATCTCAGCTATATTTGAATTCAGATGGTAACATCTGAATTCAAATAAAAAAAAAAAA
>VWZY01010791.1:0-37456 GCA_013399075.1 Chloroceryle aenea
TATATATTATATATTATTACACCATTATATATATAATGCCATTCAACATGTAGTTCCTCATGGGAATCTGTCATTCTCTATGCACATTAGGTCTTTAGTAGGTATCCCAGGGTCCCTCATATCTTGTTAACTGAAGATACTTGACCATCACTGCTTAATGCATTTTATCTGCACTCTGCCCACATCCATTACAAACTGAGGTTAAGATAGGAATGAATGGTTTCTGTTCATAAAGTGCGAATGCCAAAAGATATTTTCTGAAACTGAAAGTCATGTCATAAGCATCATTAGCTGAATTGTAGAACCTACTAAGACTTGAAGTGCCCCCATAGACATATATTTATAGCAAATATTAATGGGGATATCATAACATATTTTATAACAGTTTTGTAATGGAAAGTAATTAGTAACTAGTGTGGGACAACAACCATAAAAAAGTAGTAATGTCTAAAACTCATTACTTAACAATAACTTAACTACTTAACGTGAAGAAAAAGACTTCCAGGCCTTCCAAAGCAGTTTTTTATGTTCTTAGTAGCTGGCCACACAAAGGTGGTGGTTGCAGTTCAGAAATACTTTTCATATGTATTCTGAAAGCTGTTTATGATTGATTATCATTAATATTACACTGACAGCTTGCAGTGTATTTTAGTATTGTACTGATAGAAGTCTGAACTGATCAATGCTGCGGCTTACTCACACTCATCAACATTATGATTGCCATAAGTAGTAGAGCTGAAATAACACTTGGTTTTCCAGCACATAGGCTTTCCAAGTTATCAAAAAACAAATACCACTTACTTTCACATGCTCTGCACATCAGTGTAATTAAGTGAACATCAAATTCAAAAGATGCCACTCAATTCTTCTAAAATTTGTGAGCGACCAGAAGTAAGTTCATTGAAAAAATTCCATATAGAAAAAAATAGACAGCATAGTGGCAATTAAATTTAGCAGCTGTATATTCGGACAAGCAGAGGCCTCTTTCTATGCTAAAGAAATGTCTTAAGAAATTCTTATCTTATCTCAATAGAGTAACCCCTGCTGTTAGGGAGTCAGGTAAAAGGTGTGCTGTACCCTGACCAGCAGCAGCAGAGATCAATGGAAGAATTTTCACATTGCCCTAGGATGTAACATTTCCTGTCACATAGCTGTCCTTTCTACCTCACGCACTGAAACTTCTCTAAAGCAGTCTGCAGGATGCATTTTATTTTTTTGTTTCTTTTTGAATGGGAGTGTAAGGTAAGAACACCTGTATTCATATGCAGTGATTCAGTATTTTATCTCATCCTTTCATAATCCATTCTCTAAATCAAAACTTCAGTTAAAAATGAACATATAAAAACTTTTTAGAGTTTATTATTTGCTATGTTTTCATGACATATTAAGCTGCTTCTGCCCAAATCATGGCTTTAGTAAGTTATTCAGATTTAATGTGACCTAAAACTGACAGAAGTGGAAAGAGGGAAAAAATATAAGAAAGGTGTGACTTAGCTGATTTCAGCTGCAGAGCTTTGTTCCATGTATTTTCTTTGGTATTAATCCCGGTTTGGAAAAAGTCTTCAAACATATTACTAATTTAGGAGATATGAAATCACAATCATGACCAATGTTGCCCTGTCTCAGCTGTCAACAAAAAGTAAATAAGCTCTCATTCAATGAATCAACAGCACAATAACAAACTGAGAAAGCCTTCCTAACAGTACAGTAGGCAGAATTATCTCTGTTTGTAAAATTTACTTTTTTTTTTGTCTTTGGGTGAAGTAGAAGTAATGGAAGTAAAATCCACATGATCATAAAAGTATTATTTGGAAGGCACCTCTAGAGTCTTTAGTCCAACCTCTGGCTCAAAGTCTGTGTATCAGGCCACCTGGGGTTCTAACTAGCAAAGTCTTGAATAATTCTAGGTTCAAGATATGACTATTTGTTACACAGCACTACTGTGCTAGTGTTAAGTGTTTTCGTCTAATGTCCAACATGAACCTCCCAAGGTGCAACCTGAGGCTATTGTCTCTCGCTTATCATCTGCCACTGCAGAGGAGAGTTTGTGTCCATCATCTTTGTCACCCTTTCAAGTAGCTGTAAGCTGCCCTTCTAGGCACCTCTTCCTGGCCCACCTCTCCTCATGGAACATGTGTACCCCAAATCCAGCAGTCCCTGTCCAGCTACTCAATGTTGTTCTTGAATCAGGCAGACAAACATTAACACAGTAGTCCATGTACATCTTTACCACCACGAAGTAGAGAAGAATAGTGTCCTTCAAATCTACTAACCATGCTTACCTAAGGAGCTTCAGTGTGTATTTTGCTTTCTCTAAGATAAGAATACAACTCTTATTCATATTCAGCTTGGCTTCTACAAGGATATCCAGGTCCTTTTCAGCAGATATGTTTTTCAAACAGTCAGTTCCCAGCCTGTAATGCACGAATTCTTCTACACCCAGTACAGAGCCTTGTATTTCTTCTGTGCTGTAATTAATATGTTTCTGTTGGGCCAAACCTCAGGTTCCCTAAGGTCTCCCTGAAAGTTTGTTATGTCTGTCATTTCAGCCCATTTGCTGTTACCCACAAATCTGACAGAAGTGCAGCCTGTCTCATCATCCATGAGTGATGAAGACATTCAATAACCTAGGCCTCAGTATTGACCCCTGGAGCACTCTATTTACCAGCAACCAAATAGATGTTCATCCATCAATTACTCCATTTTAAACGTGAAGATCCAGTCAATGTTCAGGCCACTTAATAATGCATATTTCCAGTTCATATTTCATGAGCTTTCAAGTGAAAATACTGTGGCAGATGGTGTAAAAATTCTAACTAAAATTAAGGTATATTGCAGGCACCACTCTTTCTGCTTCCCCTTCCTCATTTCAATGTAGAAAGCAATTACGGCAAGCATGATTTAGCCTTCATAAGTCCATGCTGACTATCTGTTTGCCCAGACAGCCAAAATTTAGACAGTTATTAACAGGATATGAAACTATTTCATGCAAAAACCTACTAAAACCAGGATGAGTTTGCCATTCATTGCCAAAGACTGGGCATTTCAGACAGGTTTTCAACACTGAGAAGAGATAATTAAACCATGAAATCTGTAATGGACTGTTGGGATATGTCTATTAATACAGGATTGTTAAAATGTATATCACCTGAGAGAATACTTTAATGCTAATTAAGTTTTATAGCACAACATAATTCTAATGTCTCATGGCTCAGTTACAAGAAAGAAGAGCATTTGCTAACACAGGCACTTACTCATGCTATCTCCATCACTCAGCTTAGAAATCAATTACCACTACCATCAACTATAAGCTTAATTCTATCTTTTTACCCTAAAACTGTCTTTTAAAACCCAGTTTCACACATATAGAAGTACAGAAAGAAAGTTTTTCCAGACAAACACCTTAGCTGCCATTCCCAGATAAAGTTATGCCATATGATTGCATTCATATTCTTCTGCATGAAAAGCTAATTTTGTCTTAAACCAGGTGGTCTACTCTGTAAGGGTGCCATTTCTCCTTGTAGCGGTGAAGTTAACGAGCAACAATTAGAAAGCAGGTGTTCAAATATTGCTTTACAAAACTTCCTGACGTTGAACAAAAAATTTCCTAGCTTATGCTGCTCTATGGAATGCTGGAGAGATTTTGCTTTGATTTCAGTGTGGGCCCTGGAGCATCTTCATTTTTTGCACTGCTCCATAAGTTAGACTGCATATGGCCAAGATTACATCATAGGACAAGGTGATCTCCCTGGTAACTGCAGATACTGAGTTCTTTTCCAAAGAGCTTGCCTATTACTCTGATTTCTCTAGAGCCTCTTGGTATAACTCCGATAGCTGACAGAGGAGCTAGCATTTTGCTTATTGATAGACTTGGGCAAAATCTAGGGGCGACCACTTTGAGATAAGAGTGACAGCTTTCAGATCAGAAACATGAAGCAAAGCAAGATAGCACCGAACAAAGGAATGAAGTGCAGGAACACTACATTAATACAAAACTAATAGACTTTTCTTCAAAGAGGAAACAAAATAATTAAAATGTATGTTTTTATCATTATAGACTAGCAGAAGAGATTCACCATGCTGTGAGTAGTTGCAGAGAAGAACAATCATGTGTCAAACCTTCAGCACAGAGTCAAAAATCTCTTCATCTTCAGGTAGGAGCAAAGCAGGTTTAAGTGACTGAACGCCAAGGCCAGCCAGGTCAGAATCCACATAACAACAGAAACAGCAGCAGAACAGCAGCATGCTGAGTTCCAGTAAGAGAATTTGTAACAATTACAGACTAAAGCGCCTTGTGGAAGAAGTTTACTTGGCAGAGGAAAGAAACAATGAGAATTTTAATCACAGCAATTTCAGAAACATTTACACAATGGATTCTGGGAGTTTAGGGAAGTAGGAAATCATTGTATTTCAGAAACATTTGTACATCTCCTAGAATATATCAAAATGAACCATCGAATAACCTTTCATTTTCAGTTTTGTAATCATTTAAGAGGAAAGTTTTACATGTCAAAATGTGATAGTTTCTTTTTACAAGAAAGTGAGCAGTTAATTCATTTTTCTAATCACCCCTGCTAAGGATTTAAATATATGGTTTCACTGAGAATGACTTTGGAATTCCAGTTGCAGCAATGTTACAAGATATTCCCATGAACAAGTTGTCAGAAAAACAAAAAAGAAAAAAAGGGGAAAGAAAAATAAAAATGTTCCTTCTAAAGACAAGGAAGCGAATAAAAATCTCAGTGAAAGAGTGGAGGAGAAATACGAAATTTTTACTTTTTGTTGGTAGAAAGAAACAGTCTCCAGCAAAGAGCTGTATGCTGCAGTTCATTCCGAAAAAGAGAAACACACAAAATTATGTGCATTCTTCCATCTAATAAATGATGACCTGATGATGAAGCACACTGTATCAACTGTTAGTCTTACAATTGTTAGTTAGACATTTAGATTTACATTTGTTACCTTCAGCAGAGACTCTAAATTACACTGGCAAATCAGATAACAGAAATTACCATTAAAAATTCAGCTGTTATGGTAACAATGTTTACAAATTTAGACAATAACACAATCAATTGCTTTACTGATGCTGGCATACATATTTAATGTAATTGCCACCATATACATCAGCATTAGTCTACTAAATTTTCTAACAATCAATAATAAAAACACATTATTCAAATAAGTACTCTCAAATTTTCAAATGGAGGGCTAGGCTGAACAGGAGTCTCAAACTGTACCTGTGCTTTTGGACATTTTTTTCCCTGAATGACCAAGACAAGATCCTCCCTACACACCTGAATCACTTCTCTCTCAGAGCTCTCCACAAAAAATAAAGTAAGCAGTGGGAAAAACTTAATGAGGAAATACATGTCATTTTCTTTCAGAGTTTTCTCTATACTCTCTAACAAAATAGGCATATTCTGTTGTAAGAGACTTGGGAAAAAGGGATTTACCCTGAGTTTTGTGGAAGAGATAAGACCTTTATTTCTCAGATAACCCTGCTCTCGCACAACTCATAAGTGACCATGATATGTAAGTGCACCTTTGTATAATCTCCCTTTCAATTACATTTGAAGTTTCCTACAATAATACCTCTCAAGTACAATTCTCAGCAGAAATTCACTTAACTGATAATTCAGAATAATTATTGCCATTCCACAGATACTTCTTCAGAGCAACTGCAAGATGTACCTGCACAGGCCTATTCTCGTGATAAAACATGTACTCTACTCACACTAACCCTTTATATACTTCATTGCCATACAAAGGACTTGAGCATTAATTTAGAAAAATCACTTTATAAACAGAGGTTTAGGATGACTTAAGCTTTCGAGTTCATGACAAGTATGAATTACATAAGAATCTGAATTATTTAATCCTCTATTCTTGATTTTAGGCCATCACAAAACACATTACTGCTCAAGGTAGCAAAATTTGCATGCCTACTTCTTTTTAGAGTTGTTAGATGGACCAGGACAAGACATTTTTGTGAATAACTTATTAGAACCCTTTTTTTTTGCACAGGTAGGTTCTTTATTCTCATTTCTACTTTTCTTCATTGTAACAAGCCATTTTTATCTACTAATTAAAAAAAAAAATAAATCTTCAAACACATAGAATGGGAACTTTTAAACAGTCATTTTGGTTTTTACACAGAAATGTCTAATTTGTTAACATATTAGTGTTTTCATTAAGGACACTGTTAAACAAGGGTTTCCCCCAAACAAAAATTTGCAACACTTATACAGAAGATTATAATTTTCTTTCATTTAGATGAAGAGTATGAATGCATTTTACATAATCAGCGAAAACGTAATACAAACTAAATACCTTCTATACTCAACAAGAAAAGGGATAATGAAGATTAGATGTTGGGATCTAAATAAGACAAAAACAAACACAGTCCACAAGCCAGATAAAAAAACCCAAAGGTGATCAATTTAAAGTGTTAGGACATAGCAGGAAGACTATCATCAGATACACCAAATGATCCCTCACTTTTGAAAGTAACTACATCTAAGTAACTACAGACTACATTTTTCTACACACTTTTATTCAAAATAGAAGTCTCTTGTGACTCCAAGCAAACATACCAAAAAATCACCTTCATAAACTAATCAAACACTGCCCTAGGATTTAATATTACACCTATTGTTCAATTAATTTCTCTCTTATTCAAAATTGATGAACTTCCACATAGTAATATGCACAAAGAGCTCAAACTTTATTTTTTATCCTGTTAAGTTTCTTCCTTCTATTATTCCAATACTTCATAAAATATACTTCCTTCTGTATGAAATCCTAGCTTATTAATACACTCTCCTTTCCTGGCAAGACAGTAAAGCAACTATTAAATAAAATGATTCCCAGAATGATCATAGAGAAACGTTACTAATCACATCTTTCAATTTTGATCCTTACAGTTTCAACACAACCTATTATCTCCACTGTAGTCAATTCAGTACCCATTTTATGGACAAAGATGGGGAGCTCTATGTTCAGATATTAATTTGGAATCTTCAGAGTAACCTGTGGGACTCTATTAATTTAAAACACACACATAATTTTCTGAATGTTGAAAGAAAACAATAAAACTTAATTATTCATAGGTTACTTCATTAAAAAAAAAATCTTAATTTCTTATATGCCACATGATTTTTCTGTGTTCTGTATATAAAAATAAAAAAAGAAAATACTTTGCAAGCAAAATTAATGCAGATCCTTTAAAATCCTCACAATTTATTTATGAACATCTGAGAGAAATCTAGAGATTCCATTGGAAACAGTGGCTAAAGACATCAGCAAGTAAGAGAAAACTAGTCAGCTGTCAGGAATATAACAAACAAAAGGGACAAATTTAAGTCTGAAGAAACAGAAATATATTTACTAAGTTCTACATACATTGCATAAAATGATATTTTTTTTATAAAATAATATTGATAGCTGCCATGGGGGGGTGAAAATGTACAAAGATGTTTCCCCTTGTTACTTGTTACAAAGCCCTAATGAATACTCTACTTGCCACAAAAAATAGTGTAATGCACTTCACATCAGGTAATAGCTTCACGATAGCTGCAATCCATACTGAGCAAAAATTTGTTACACCTTAAGATTAGTTGCAAAAGGGAATATAAGTAGTTTATAGATAGCTCTGTCATTTCTCTGCTGGAGCAGATGATTTGGTTTATTCTCATTCTAAATTTTTGATACAGCCTCCAGTCATGGTTAATAGGTCAATATAGTCCTGTACATTTTTAAAGACTTAATTATCTCAAATTACCCATCACTCTTTTGAAGGAAATAGGACTCAAAGTAATTTAAACTGGCACATATTACTATAAAACCCTTCAAAATAAAGGGCCTTGTGGTTCATCACACTGAAATTCCTTATATTTCTAGATTTTTATCAGACATAAAAACCAGCAAGTCCCATGTAATGAAAACATTAGAGTGACTCTTCACTCCCTATCTGTGCATGTTATTTTCCCCACACAATGAAGATTGACACGTATTCACTTCCTGACCATTTTGTTCTGATAGAGGCAAAAAAATTTTGAAACAGAAGGGCCAATTATAATTTTAAATATTATAGATATTATAGCTATGTTGCAATATTTACACAATATGCAAAATTTCTTTGTTAAACACTCCTTTATTTTTTTATTCCTTGCTAAGTAAATCTATGGAATGAATCATCTGGTTGACTAGCATACTATTTTTGCATGTTTTTCTGAACAATGTCCTTGTTAAGACAGGTAAAATAAAAATTTTGGTAACAGTTCTAGCCCAAACAGACTAATTTCTTTTTTTTTTTTTTTAAATCTTATTGTGCTACTCAGCCCATTTCCAATTTTACTGATTTGATTTGATTCTTAAAAAGCCAAAGGTTAGAAACCAAAATAAATAAAGTGGCTGCCTCACAGCCTCTACACTGCAACAAAATGGCTAAAAAACTTTATTTCAGAGCATCTCCGTCTCCATCCCTTCATTGGGAGAGTGATGAAGATGCCAGCGGTTCACTTAATTCCATTAAATCCATTATTTAAGACTCTGTGTAGTTGTGCTTACATTGTTTCATTGATTTCCATTAGCTTTAAGAAATTAAAATTATGTTTCAAAATGAAACCCAAAATTTTGGTTAAAAGACTCAAGAAAACAATACTAATATAATGAACAGTTGGTTGCAGGACCTAAAAAAAAAAAGACAGGTGGAGAAAGAAACTGAAGAAAGCTGTACAAGCACATACAACTGATTAATAATAAAACAGAAGAGAATGCTTGATCATTCTCATAGACTTCTACAATGTAATGATTGGCATGGTGGATATGGGAAGAGCAGTGGAAACCTTTTGCCATGACTCCAGCAAGGCATTCAGCACTGTTTGCCATAAAGTTCTCCCTGACAAACTGATGAAGTACAAACTAGAAGTGAATTGTGAGGTGGGATGAAAACTGTCTGAACTGTCCGGTCCAGTGATCAAGGGTGGTGATCTATGGCACAAAGTCCAGCTTTGTCTGCCAGTCGTTAGTTGTGTGCCCCTGGAGGCATTAATGGGGCTAATACTGTTTAATGTCTCCATTAATGACCTGGACAATGGGAGAGAATGCACCCTCAGCACTTTGCAGGTGACACAAAATTAGCAGAAGTTTCCAACACACCAAATGGTTTTGCAACAATTCAAGGAACCTCAACAGGTTGGAGAAATAGGCCAACAAGAAATCCTTGAAGTTCAACAAAGGGAAACGCTGCAGCACTCCTGCAGGCCTCCAGGGCTACCAAAATCTTGATTCCTGCACCCAATTCAATCACAGAATTGCTGTGGTTGGAAAAGACCTTTAAGATCATCATGTCCAACCATTATCTAACTCTACCAGGGCCACTACTGCACCATATCCCTGAGCACCATGCCTAAATGTCTTCTAAATACATTCAGGAGTGGCAATCCAGCACTTCCCTGGACAGCCTGTTCCAGTCTTTGATAACCCTTTCGGTATAGAAGTTTTTCATAATGCCAAACCTAAACCTCCCCTGGCACAACTTGATACCATTTCCAACATCCTGTCAGTTGTGACTTGTGAGAAGAGACCAGCACCCACCTCTCTACAACCTCCTTTCAGGTAGTTGTAGAGAGCAACCTCTACCCTCAGCATCCTCTTCTTCAGACTAGACAACCCCAGTTCCTGTAGCCACTCCTCATGAGACTTATTCTCAAGACATTTCACCAGCTTCATTGCCCTTCTCTGGACCCGCTCCAGAAACTCCAGCAGCAGCTTAATAGCACATGAGCTGTTGGATAGCTTTTACGTCTTTCTGGGACACCTTAGAAAAGAGCTTTCCAAACACTAACTTCTACCACAAGCCCCAGCAATCCTAGGAATTCATTAAAATGTGGACTAGAGCAAGTTCACAATAGAATATTGTCAACACCAACCGTTATTCACTTTTACCTTTAAAGTGAATATCTGTCCTCTCACAATACGTGCCATAGAGTTAGTAATCTTTTCAAATTCATAGCACCATATTGTGAATGCTTAATACCTACCCAATGCATTATATTTTATAATTGTAGATTAGGCTTCCAAGACACTTGATCATGTAATAATGTTTACTTCTTTCTATCCATAGACCCTTGTCAACTAGGAACACACACACATTCACAGTTACTCCTATTTAAAATCTACAGAAATTGTATTCCACTTCAAACATTTAAGGTAAATTTATGTTATTTCAATTTCTGCTCTCTTCCCTTTGCAGGTAGTATGAATTCAAATTACATAAAAGATAAAAATACATTTCATCTAAATCTCATATGTTTTCATCTATTATGTAAAAAAAAAGTGCTTTAAATATGTGTGATGTTAAGGAAAGCATCTAGGCCTATAATACTTAAGAGGAGAAATAACAGCTCTATTTTATACTAAAGTTTTAAATTCAATATAGAGGTGTATATTTATACATAATGAAAAAGGGATTTCTTCAATGCAGTAGTAAAAAACATAATTTGGGGAGATGCTGTATTTTTCCTAAAGCAGATTAGAAACACACACAGAAAGAACCTCAGTGCAGCTCAGACACTTTTGTCTCTTGGATGTCCTTTCACTTGAAGGCATCACACTTCTTTCATTAAAATTAAAACAGAGAAAAGCTGTTATGAAAATTCAAACACAAATGGGTGAGTAGCAAATGATCTTCAGTATAGTTCATTTGGGAGCCCAAATTTATTATTATTATTTTAGTCTGACCTTAAATTATCATTGTTTCTTATTACTATTTTATGTAAAACACACAAAGAATATATTTATTAAGATTATTTTGTATGTACAATAGTATTCATATCCACATATACACAGAGAAAATTAAGCAACAGATGTTCTCAGCTTTTCTAGAAAATGAACTAGAGTGTATAACCATATTTTAGAAAACTAAATATTTAAGTACCCTAGTGCCAGGGTGATAAGGCTCTGTGTTTTCTCACTCTTAGATGGTTTTAAAAAAAAATAAATATTAAAACTCCTTATTGGGAAAAAAGTAAATTAATTTATGCCATTTCTAAAAAAGGTGGTACAGTTGAATAAGGCTCAAAACTGTTAAATCCTTTTCTGGCACTTTGTCTTCAGCATGCAAATTTGGGATTGAAACCAACTGCAATTTCTTAGTTAGTGTTCTGGCAATTTCTTCATAAGGAAATTTTCTTCTGACACTTTCATTAACCCATTGTTTTAAAACATGTCATGGTTTAGTGTCAGGGCAGCCCCTCAGACCTGTAACAGATGCTCTCTGTTAACCCCCACTCCCTCCCCAAAGGGCATGAGAAAGGGAATAAGGGAGAGAAACTTGGCAATTAGAAAAGGAAACTAGAACAGCTTTAATGAGAATGAAAATAATAATTAAAAAAATTTAATATATACAAATATATACAAAGCCAGTATCAAACCCAGCCCCTCTGATGGTAATTACATCACCATCACCACTGCTGCTGTGGAGCAGGCACCTGGAGAGTTCCAGACTGGGCCCCACAGCAGAGAGGAACCGTGTTCAGCAGCTGGATTTTGGTACCAGATTCANCTTGGTCTGCACCCCACTCCTTGGTAGTAGCTCTAACCATGGGGTGTTATCACTGCCAGCAGCAGACACTGCCTGGGAAAACAGGTTGCTAACTTCAGACAGTGCAGTTAGTTAGAAGAACTGAGCTGAAAAGTAAAATCACCAGACAGAATTAGTTCTGTTCTCACTCAGACCAGGACAAAATAAAATGTGTAAATACATTTTTATTATTGTCTACATCAAAGAAAAAGAAACATTACTTTTTCCTGGACTTTTTATTGTGCAACACAAAACAAATCAAAAAAGTCAAATGTAAAGAGAATTATTGAAGAAGTAGAAATAGAATGTGTGAAATCTCATTACTTTTAATGTTTCTCATAAAGCCTTCTATGTTCTCACCTTCTATTTTTCTACAGATGCTTGTAAAAAATTAGGTCTATTATGGTGTCCTATGTGTAAAACTGACATAAAGTAATCCACTATTACACTAGTCCCAAGTAAGTAAATTTATGGTAATATTACTTACAGTAACTTTCCTGGCTTTGCTTACTTTATGAGTCTATAAAACACATCAACTCTAGCTTTAAATAAATAAAAAAAATCAATAATTCCAAGTACTATAAATTATATTTGTTTTCTGGAATGAGGTGAAAGAAGACCAGAAAAGCAAACTTTTAAGCAAGGTCTCTTCAGAGACATATAGATAAGTTTTGTCAGCAGGCTGCTTCACTTCCCCTTAAGTTAGAATATCCTGCCTGACAAAATACTTGCTTTTGCTGCCAGTCCTTACTATTTCAGAATAAAGCCTTGAGTAGATAACAAGGTCTTGTCACTCCAAGTCAGATTAGACAGAAAGGGGGGAAAACTAAGGTCATCTGAAGTATCTGGTCTTGTCTTCAAGTGTACTTTCAAGGAACATCCAGCCAGGGGATGAAAACAGATGACATCCAAGGTCAACAAAAAAGTTAGACAGGTGAGCTGCTGCATTAGAGACACAAGTATGTGAGAAACTCACCAGCTTGACAGGAAGACGAATGCACATTGCTTCCAAAGCTTTTTCTTACATGACCACAACAACAGCATAACAGTTTGTGTTTGTCAGCTGTTCTCACCATTACTATGGGCAGTCCCTGTAATTTATTTGTACTTGGCCCCACCAAGTTAATACAGCACCTTGCATTTAGTAGTTGGCTACCTTCCTTTTTCACCAGTTACCATGTTGTTCTAAATGCGTGTCCTGACACTACCAAGGCAGTGTTTCTGCTAACTTACACAAGTATTTTATACTCGCCTGACAGCATTTTACACATGTTAAAACTCCTGTCAGCTCTCACTTGCTCTCTCTTAGACAGGACCACTCTTAGACCAGCACCATCTCACAGGTGTTTAATTCACTGTTGGTTTCCTACTGTTCTCCAAGATACCCACTATTCAGAGGCCCTCTCAGTCCTGACCTGCAGTTGACATTAGTCTACTACTATTCAAGTAGTACAATACTCTCCTAGGCAGAAATACAAGCACTTGTTAAACAAACTAACAAAATTACAACCACCAGAGCATGACAATGCATTCAAAATTCCCATGACTATGAGTGACCACAGTGGTATCATTAAAAACTTAGGCAGACACTTTCCTGTGTGTCTATGTAATATGGTGCCATAGTGTCTCTTTGACCTCACAGATCAACCTAATTAATACTTTATACTCCTGCTCAAAATCTTATAACACCTGCTTTAGTACTTTGAACAGCATATTTTTAATGTAGTAAAAAGGAGTTTTTATTCTAGGTAGGAATGTACCCTGAGCCATAGACTTCTTAAGTGGATAGGTACAATTGACTGAGATCAAAAAGCACTTTTGCCGAAAACAGAGGCATGTCCAAATTTTTTTATTAAGGTAGAGTGTAAATATGTATCCATGTCTGTAATTTATACTATCACAGTAGAAAGATCAGGTAGTATCATGAAATTTTGCAAGTTGTGAGCTTTATTTCTGAAGTATATAGGAAAAAAATAAAGGTATCACTGCTACCAGCAATCAATGTAGTTATTTACCATATAATATTAAAATTAAAATAAACCCCAAACTAAGCAAAATGAGGAAAAAAAAAATCTGGTAGTTAGTGGCTATGCTCCTGGAATTACTCATAGGCCTGAATAAGTATGCCAGCCCAAAACAATAAAAAGAAAACGAGACTTCCTCCATGCAAAATACACTTAAGAGCATGTGTTTATTTCACGTGGTTCTAGAGTCAGTGTCATCAAGAAGAACTGAATAAATCTTACAGGCTAAATAATAACAGTGTACTTGTGAGATGCAGAATTTCCTATATAATTGAGCCTGCAATCAGACATTATAGAGTGCAATAGCTGGGGAATTATGGAAGAGACTGTTGATTAGGCCTAACTGAAGTGAGGCATGGAGATTAAAGTCAGTCAAATTTTTTTTTGAATCTCAGAAATGGTGTGGTATTATGAAATCCAATGGCTTCTAATAGGTGCAGGTACCCTCACGTTCCTGATTTTCTGTGTCAATGCCTCCAAAATTTGCTTTTCTATCATTACTCATTACTACATAGTTCATTTCCACCTCTGCCAGCCCTACTACTCCATCCAGTCCAATGTTTCAGAAGCTCAGGCTGTCAGTCTGATCATATTCCCCTAGTATTTGATTCTCCCTTGATACACTGGAAAACTCATACTAGGATGCTTCAGGCATTTGATTTCATATGTATTTTCCACCTTCCATTTTGATTTTTGTATAACCTGTCAACTTTTATTCACCCTTTCAATAAAGTGTAGTCACTGTTGATAGCTTTGAGATTCTTTAGCACACACCCAACTTTTGCTTTTTTGGCTGACATCAGCCTCTGGATCTTGACACCAACCTCACAGGCCCTGACACTAAGATGCGCAAGCTCCTTGGTCTTTACACTGACTAAACCTGTTTCACTCAGGCTGCTGATACTTTGAATTTCTAGTACAATCTATTTTGGAGAAGTGTGACAGGATTGATGTAATTTAAAACTTAGCAATTAAGTCTCAAATCCATCGAGCTATCTGTCTGAACTTGAATGTTCATGTGCACACTTGAAAACTATTAAAATCTTGGGGGATGTTGCCCTTGAGCATGATTTGCTTTACTGATTTGAGCTTTGAGATGGTTTCTCTGTCCTCTTTCCTACATATCTTTTTTACTTGTTGCAAAGATTGCCATAGAAGAACTGTACTTTTAGATATGATGTTCTCTTGGTATTGCATGCTGAGACTAACAACCGCTCCACTAATTGTAATTTCTCTTTTACCCCTACTGACTCCTCCTGATGATAAAATGAAGTGTTTCTTGGAGGTAGGCCAGTAGTGAAGCTGACAATCCCAGAAGCTTCTTAGTTATACTCCTACAATAATTTTCCAGGCTGGGTGACCGCAATGCAGTAAAGCAGATTTTTTAGACAAGGTTGGGCTGGTATTCAGCAGAATGCAAATAGAAATCACAGCTCGGCACAGACATATCTCACATATATCACATGTGTTGCCTACTGACAAATTAATAACTTTCAGGATTTAAACACACATATTTTTCAAGCCTGTTCACTATTTTTGTGGAAACTGTACCATTCTTGGGTATATCTACCTTATACATTTATTTTTCTTTATGAGGTGAATCACTGAGCTGAAAACAATTATTGACTATCTGCTCATATCCCATCGAGTATTACTGTGGGTTGGTATTAGTTTGCAGTGCTGTTTGCAAGCTGTCCATATATCAGTGATTTGAAAGGTATCCCATGAGCCTCTGCATCCAGATGATGTGGGTAAATGCTGTATTTTCTTTCTTCCTGTCTTACAAAGATGAGGTTATGACACCAGTGCCTGAAGCAGAAGAGTGATACTAAAGTGTTTCTTTCTGTCATCAGTTACTACTGCTGTCATTATGGGAAGTCATGCTGGTGTTACTTTCTGCTCTCTGCTTCTGTTCAGGAAGTGGTATATGATGCCCTGGCATGTATCAGATGCTGAGATAGAAATATTCTTACAGCATGTTGTGGAGTGTGTGTGAAGAAAAGCTTCTTCAAGCACATCTGAATTAAGACTTCCAGGTGGAAAAGATGACAATCTCCCAGTGTTTGTCACTCACTCTGTGGCAAAGATCTGCCTCCAGGGATTAAGGGAAGGGTATGAGCCAGAGAAGAAAGCATCAAAATATGTATTGCAGGAGGAAGGGTTTTGCAGGACAAACGTAGTAGTGGACCAGAGACTTTTCCAGGACAAGAGCTAGAAAGGAGACTCTTTGCCTTAGTGGTTCCAGACATTGCTTATCTCTGGTAGTTACTCAAGATGAAATGGGAGGCTAAGAAATAAGCAGAAACCTGAACATGTCAGAAGAAACTTCTGTGGTGTTTGGCACACTGCTAGCTTTCATTTTCTTAAATATGAAGATCCTTTCAAGGCTTGCAGGGCAAGGTGTGGGTAGATACTTTCTGGTGTTGTCTCCTATCTAATTTCCCGAGTTGCAAAACCCGAGTTGCAAAACTGCCCTAGGACAGTCTGACCTGCACAGTAGCTTAAGTGCAGTGTTCTGGGAGAAGGACAGGGAAACCTGCTCTTCTAGATGTCTTGGTTTAACCACAGCTGTAAGTAAGCACCATGCAGCCTCTTGCTCACTCCTCCCCCTACCCTCATGGTGGGATGAGAGGGAGAATTGGGAGACAAAGGTAAAACCTTGTGGGTTGAGATAAGGAAAGTTTAGTAGAACAACACAGAGGAGAAACAACAGTAATAGGAATGGAATAATGAAATAATATAATGAAATAAAAATGAAAACTAATGAAATCATATAAAAAACAAGTATAAACCGCAATGTTTGCCACACTGGAAATGCCTGGCCCTGGCCTGACTGCAGCCCATTCAAATCATGCACCCTTCCCCTAGGCCAGCCCTCCCCTTATATAGTGGGCATGATGTCAGTATGGTGTCAAATAACCCATTGGCTGGTTTGGTTGGCTATCCTGTTTGTGTCCCCTACCAGCTTCTTATCAGAGTCATAGAATGGTTTGAGTTGGAAGGGATCTTTAAAGGTCATCTAGTTCCAAACCCCCTGAAATGAGCAGGGACATCTTCAGCTAGGTCAGGTTGCTCAGAGTCCTGTCCAAGGTGACCATGACCGGGAATGTTTCCAGGGATGGGACAATCTACCACCTCTCTGGCCAACCTGTGCCAGTGTTTCACCACACTCGTAAAAAATTTCTTCCTTGTATCTACTCTGAAATGATACCATTGTTCCTGGGAAAAATTTGGTCCAGTGCTCCATCAGACTCACAGTAAAGTTTTCCCTCATGTTCAGGTGGAACTTCACACGTTCCAGCTTGTGCCTGTTGCCACTCGTGCTATCAATGGGCACCATCCTCTCAATACTCTCCCTGTAGATATTTATAACCATTTATAAGATCCACTCTCAGTCTTCTCTTCTCCAGGCTAAACAGACCCAGGTCTCCCAGCCTTTCTTCCTAAGAGAGGTTCTGTAGTCCCCAAATCATCTTTGTAGCCCTCTGTTTAGACTTTCTTCAGTGGTTCCATGTCTCTCTTGCACGGGGGAGCCCAGAACTGGACACAGTACTCCACATGTAGCCTCATCAGTGCAGAAGAGAGGGGGAGGAGAACTTCCCTCGACCTGGTGGTCACATCCTTCATAATGCATCTCAGGATACCACTAGCCTTCTTGGCCACAAGAGCACATTGCTGTCTAACTTGTTAACCTGTTGTCCACCACAACTCTCATATCCTTTTCCACAGAGCTGTTTTTAAGCAGGTCAGCTGCTAAACTAAATTGGTCCATGGGGTTATTCCTTCCCAGGTGCAGGACTCTACACTTGCCCTTGTTGAACTTCATTAGGTTCCCCTCCACTCAACTCTCCAGCCTGTCCAGGTCACACTGGATGTCAGCACAGCCTTCTGGTGTGTTAGCTACCTCCCCCAGTTTTGTGTCATCAACAACCTTGCTGAGGCTCCATTCTATCCATTCTTCCAGGACTTTGGTGAATATGTTGAACAAGACCGGACGCAGTACTGACCCCCGGGGAGCACTCTTAGCTGCAGGCCTCCAACTAGACTCTGCACTGCTGATCACAACCTTCTGAGCTCTGTCATTCAGCCAGTTCTCAACCCATCTCACTGTCCATTCATCTGACCCACACTTCTTAACTACCTACGAGGAGGTTATGGGAGACAATGTCAAAAGTTTTGCTGAAGTCAAGGTAGACAACATCCACTTCTCTCCCCTCAGCTACTCACACCATTATAATAGGCTATCAGATTGTTCAAGCATGATTTCCCCTCAATGAATCCATGCTGACCACATCTGATAACTTTCTTTTCCACCATGCGCTTTGACATGATGCCCAGAACAAGCCGTTCCATCACCTTTCCAGGGATTGAGGTGAGGCTGACTGGCCTGTAATGTCCTGGGTCCTCGTTCTTGCCCTTTTTGAAGACTGGAGTGACATTGGCACCATTCCTGTTCTCCAGGACCTTTCAAAAATGGTGGAGAGTGACTTAGCAATAATATCGGCCAACTCCCTCAGCACTCATGGTTGCAACTCATCGGGACCTGTGGATTTGTGGGTTTCCAGCTTGCATAAATCATCTCTAACCCAATCCTCCTCAACCAAGACACATTGACAGACTTGACAGGTCTGTCCATGCCAACCTCATGAAGTTCAACAAGGCCAAGTGCAAAGTCCTGCACCTGAGATGGGGCAATCCCAAGCACAAATACATCCTGGGCAGACTATGGATTTAGAGCAGTGTTAAGGTGAAAGATCTGTGGGTGGTGTTGACAAAGCTCAACAGGAACTGACAACATGCGAGTGCAGCACAGAAAGCAAACCATATCCTAGGCTGTATCAAAAGAAGTATGGCCAGATGGTCAAGGGAGATGATTCTCCCCCTCTACTCTGCTCTTGTGAAACCTCCACCAGTTCTGGAGTCCCCAACACAAGAAGGATATGGATTTCTTGGAGTGGGTGCAGAGAAGGGCCACAAAGATGGTCACAGGGCTGAAAGACCTCTCTGATGACAACAGGCTGACAGAGTTGTGGTTGTTTAACCTGAAGAAGGTGGCTCAGGAAAGATCTTATTTTAGCCTTCCAGTATACGAAGGGGGTCTACAAGAAAGCTGGAGAGGGACATTTTACAAGGGCAAGAAGTGATGGCTTCAGACTGGAAGAGGTAAGATTTAGATTAGAAATTGTGAAGAAGTTCTTCACTGTGAGGGTGGTTAGACACTGGAACAGGTTGCCCAAGGAAAGCTGTGGATGCTCCATCATTGGATGTGTTCAAGGGTATGTTGGATGGGGCTTTAAGCAACACGGTCTAACAGGAGGCATCCCCTGCAGGCGGGTTGGAACTGGGCAGTGAACCCAAACAATTTTATGATCCCATATTCCTAAGGGAGAGTCCTCTTTGCTACAGACTTTCTTTCTTACCTTCAGGGATTGGGATTCCCAAGTGCTAGTCTTAGCAATAAAGACTGAAGCAAAGACATTCATTTACTCCACCTCTCTGTATCCTCCATCACCAGGGCACCCATCTCATTCAGCAGCAGGCCTATATTTTCCCTAGTCTTCCTACTGATGTACTTGAAGAAACCCTTCTTCTTGTCTTTTACATCATTTTCCACATGTAATTCCTAAAGGTCCTTAGCCTTCCTTCTTGCATCCCTATTACCAAATCCTATTTTAATTATCACTTAATCCTTTTACTCATTTACTCATTACTTAATCCTATTTTAAATCCTATTACTCCTATTAATAAATCAACCAATTTGTCGTCTGGGAGAAAGAATCTGTTAGAAAGTAGAGTTTACATCCTGGACTTAAGAGGTTGAATTCATTTTCTGTCTCTGCTTTCTGTCCTCATAGACACAAACAGACACCTATACTAATTTTTGTTTCTAAAATTCTCTAAAAATTTCCATGAGAAAGTATTTTTGCACACTGTACTCTTACACTCTGTTAATTCAGCAAAACAGGATCAGGAGCAGGGTTAGCTATTGTATGTGGCATCATTTTGGTTCTCCATCTGTCTTAGGATACAAATTGTGAAATGATAGTACTCTTTTGCTTTTGGGTTATCAGTGAATTCAGATATCAATACATTCCATTTAAGCACATTTTAAATACAAAGGTTAGCTTTCTGACTTCTGCAGTAGGAAAACCCATCTTGTCCCTCTTTTTAATTTATGGCTAAGAGCCATAAAAAAGCACAAGATCCTGTCAGTGTTATTTGACAGTAGTCTATTTCTCCTTGTATGTATATGTTTTCAGGTATGTTAAATAATTTGCTTTTACATCCTCATGCTTTATCAACAACACTGAAAAATTTCTGTATGATAAGCAAAAAAAAAAAAAAAAAATCTTCAAAAGGAATCTATTTTCCCAAGGAGTGTAAGAAGGTGGAGAGAAAATAAAAATACACTCAAAATATACAGTGTCAGAAACACGTGCAATATTTGATGTTCGTGCTGTATCACAGCTGTTCCTATACAGGGTAATGTATTATTTTTCTGGAGGAGGATTGTCAAGGTTGATTGTATTAACCTTGAAGTATTGTTCCCTTAGGTTATAATTTTCTGCAAATCCAAAGCATGAAGCTGTTTGGAAGAAAGAGAAAAATCCACAAGCTGTAAGCTGTGTTAGTAGTCAAGGAGACTGCTTTTGATATTAGCCTTGAACAAACAGTATAGATAGAAATATAGTCTAGAACTAAACAGCTCCATTACAGTCTTGACAGTTAAGTCATACACTTTTCATCAGTGATCTCTAGGTATTAATGCCAATGTCAGTTAATGGTACCTTTATGATGTGCAGTCTTAAATGGGAATCAGACCAAGGTAACAATGAAAAGGCTTTCCAAATAGCCATTCAAAGAGGTGGTTAAAAATATAGATCTCTATTTAAAAAGAACTTAGCAATCATCCAGGGGATAAGGATACTGAAGCAAGAATAGCCTGTATCTGGCATCTTCCCAGCTTTTCTGTAACTTTGTGAGGAGCACAGAAGCAGCTCTGGAGAGTATGGCATCTCAGGAGTCTTTCTGGGTTTTTTAAAACTAAATACAGAATCACAGAGTCACAGAATGTCTTTGGTTGGAAGAGACCTTCAAGATTATCTAGTCTGACCTTCAACACAACACTGCAAGCTCGCCACTAAACCATGTCCCTGAGCACCAGATCCACACACCATTTAAATGCCTCCAGGGATGGTGACTCCACCACTGCCCTGGGCAGACCATTCCAATGTTTGATAAACCTTTCAGTGAAGACATGTTTCCTAATATCCAGCCTAAACTTCCCCTGGCACAACTTGTATCCATTCCCTCTGGTCCTGTCACACATCACCAGGGAGAAGAGGCTGTTCCCCTCCACCCTCCAACCTCCTTTCAGGAAGTTGTAGAGAGTGATAAGGTCTCCTCTCAGCCTCCTCCTCTTCAGACTAAACCACCCCAGCTCCCTCAGCTGCACTTCATAGGATGTATATATCCATACAAAAGGATCTGCTCAGTTAAAGCCACTTAAAGGTGTTTGACCTGCTCATTAGTAGGTTTACTGAGTAAGCTGCAGTGGAACTAACTTCTGGAACACTCCACTAATGTAAATTTTTTTTGTTGGACATTTTGTTGGGGTTTGTGGGAGTGAGGGAGGCTGTGGGTTATTAAGGGTGATGCTATATAAAAGCTCTGTCTCTTTCAGGGACTAAAGGCAATCTGCTGTCTTCTAGGCCAGAAAACTTCTAGCAAATCTACTTATAAACTGTTCTCATTTATCTTCACTACATCAAGTTATCCTTTTCCACCTAATTTTTCTTATCAAAAGAACAAAGCAAAAATGTTTGCAACCTTAAGCTTCTGCTCTTGAGGAGAGTGTTTACTCTCCTCCTCATATCACTGAAGGATTTCCCGGTCTCTGTATTATGCTGAATCAGCCTCTTTGAGGAGAACTGAATGGTTTATTGCTTCTTGAGTTTTTTTCATGTTTATTCTCCCCAATATGCTAATTGGTAGCATCTATCAACAAAAGATTTAATCTACAGCATATTGCCATACACCAGAATGTTACTTTTAAGTACGACAGAAGTGAAGCTGGCACTAAATAACTAAATTCAGGTTTTACATGCAGACTTGAAACACCTGAAAATTAGTATTCGGCAAGGGATTGTAACCCTTCAGAGAGAGTTGATCTTGTTTTTTATCAGCTCCATGCGCATATAGTCTTATACCAAATGTGTTCATTACACTTCAAAAAATGGATTCACTTAATTCACAGAAAAGGACATAGCTAAGCAGGGATCCTGCAACGAAGTTGACAGTCAATAATCCTGAACATAATATACAGAAGGGCACTTGAGATGTACTTCCAATGCAAAGTGTCACGAAACATGAAACACTTTCCCAAATCAGGTTCCAGACTCTTCTGTTGAGCATTCCAATAAAGTGGAAACAATTTTTAACTTAATGTCTCAGTAAATTAGGAAGGGTAAAAACGAAGATGTCACCTCAGAAAACTGGGGTGTTTCAGATATGCATTTGTTATTTGTAAAGCACTTGTTACTATAAGAAAAAGTGCCATAGAAAAGCGAATTAAAAATTCAGTCTTTAAAGCAGAATCTATAAAAGTTGCACTGCAAACAAACTGAAAAATGCAAACCAGGAAAATCCTCTGTATAGCTTACACAGTACACTGTTAACTATTCACAAAGCTTCAGCACATATAGACTTCAGGACTGAAATCCAGTTGCACAGATCATCAATTAAAAGACATTTCTAATCTCACACTGATTTATGCAGCATTGAAGTTGCAAAAAGGCACATTCAGTTATATCATTCTATCTAATCCTTTGCATGAAAAAAAAATAATTCTAAGTTCATCCCTACTGTCCCTTTAATAATACATCATCTCAATTTCTTCTTTGCTTTTCCTCATTAGAAATTATATTTAACTCCCCTTCTCTCTCCCTCAACAATCACAATGGCATATTAAAAGTACAATTACCCCCAATGCTCACATGCCTGTCATTTATTTAAAAGACTGAAACAGCTACAAAACATAAAATGTAAAATCCTAAGATCTGTCATTACTTTTCTATGTTGTTATTACACCCAGCACACAAGTGGCCAATAGTTTTTATCTGTAGGACAGCCTATATAAAGTCACTCTGATAATTTTTTTCTACCTGGTAATAATCACTGTAGCCTCAAATCTCAGAGGCAAGAAGGATTAAAGCACATCATCAGAGTTCACTTCTGCTGACTTGGCATAGCCTGCTAGCCACTAGCAATTAAAGAATGATACCATAACTCCAATGTATCACTCAGCCACCACATTTCTGCTCACCAGTAAAACTCTATTTTGCTCACTAGATTATTTAGAAACCTTGGGAATGGGGAGTGCAAAAAGTAGCAATTCGACAAAAAGTATTTTTAATGGAACCAGGCTGAGACACTTTTCCCCAATATCAACTGTTACAGTTCTGCATGTATTCTTACATTGGTTATGTCCACATCAATTTTGCGTCACTGAGAACTAAGGACAATAATTCACTCTAAAACATGAAATGCTTTCCCTGACAGTATGATCTAGACCTGAAAGAGGAAAGTAATGCCTTTATATTTTTCACTTAAGGGAAGAACCACTTTCATCAGCAGCTACTGATTAGATGGCTTAAACTTTGGGCAGATATTGCAGAGATATTTAAAATTGATTTAGTGCATAAATGCATCAAGTGAAAATGTAATAAGGTATAACATTTCATGTTCGAAGTAGAAAACTTTGATTGGGGGACATATGACTAACTGACTATGGAAAAGTTTAACAAGTAATGTGAAAGGATAGACTTTGTATTAAGCTTTCTTTTTGAAAAGAAATTAATATCTCAGGAGAACATGAGTACCTTAGAGGACATATTTGCAATAAAATCTTTGAAAAAATAATTTATCCTGTAAAAATTAAGTGTTTACACAATGTAGAAGCTGTTAAAAGCATACCTCCCTGTTCTGTAATGAAGTCCTTGGCTGAGATCCTATCACCCATGTTACAGAAACACAGAATGTTAGGGATTAGAAAGGACATCCAAAGATCATCGAGTCCAACCCCCCCTGACAGAGCAGGACAAAACTAGAACAGATGACTCAGAAATGCATCCAGACAGGTCTTGAAAGTCTCCAGGGAAGAAGACTCCACAACCTCTCTGGGTAGCTTGTTCCAGTGCTCTGTAACCCTTACAGTAAAGAAGTTCTTCCTCATGTTGAGATGGAACTTCCTGTAGTCAAGCTTGAAGCTGTTGCCCCTTGTCCTATCACAATGCACAAGTGAAAAGAGGTTGTCCCTGCCTTCTTGACACCCAGCCCTCATATATTTATAGACATAAATTAGATCCCCTCTCAGTCTTCTCCTCTCCAGACTAAAAAGCCCCAGGTCTCTCAGATTTTCCGGGTAAGGCAGGTGCTCCAGCCCCTTAGTCATCCTCATAGCCCTCCGTTGGACTCCCTCAAGTAGATCTCTGTCCCTTTTGAACTGGGGAGCCTGGAATTGGATGCAATACTCCAGGTGAGGTCTCACTAGGGCAGAGTAGAGGGTAAGGAGAACCTCACTCAATCTGCCGGACAGATCTTAATGCAGAAGATAGGAGATCATCTTACATAGGAGATCCACCCAACAGATCAGAAAGAGACATAAAAATATCCATACATTGTTAAGGCTGTCAAATCTGGAATACCAAGCAATGCTGATCTTCACTGGTGACCACATACTGACGTACACTGCCACACAATGTGTACAACCTCTTCTCTCCCCAGCTGTGCACCACAGACATACAAGGCTCTGCAGCCTATGGAGGAGCCACACAAGAACACGGCAAAACAGCAGGAGAGAAAGAGCATCAGAGAGAAACTTCTATGTACCTACCACAACCCCCCCTCAACAGCCTCACTGAAGGGGCAGAGTGTGACCTGTGGAAAAAAATAAGGAATCCTTAAAACCCCACAACTAATATTTCAGATTAAATCAACAAAACTTGCTGGCTATAATTAGTATTCTAATTTTATCATAAAGCCCTGAGTCAGCACAATAGGGAAAATCAAACAAAGAAACAAATAAAAAATAAAAAAACCCCACACCTTTTGGGCTTTGTACACCAAAGAGACACCACTGAGGTACCTACTGGATTGTAAAGAAAGTATTTAAAAGAAATTGTTTATTAAAAATAGACATTCAATTTATAAGTTTCCTTTTCTAGTTAGAAACTGACCAGTCATTAATACTTTGATATCACAGAGCAACAAAGAATTCAATAAGCAAATTAAAACAACAGGTTATACAAAAACATCCCAATTTTCTTCACTGCAACTATGGAGTATGCCCACACTTCAGTAAAGATCTAAAAAACAGTTGCAACCAAGCACATCTTAAGTAGAACAAAGATTATGTTTCCTGTATATTACATTATGCAGACATATTTAGGAAAAACAGTAAGACAGTAATATACTCTTTTTTCATATTACTCTATTGAATAGCAATCCAAAGTTGGACCCATCTTTCAGAAAAGCCTCTATTTTCAAATGATCATAAAATGCTATTGTTAAGCAAATGTGGAGAACCAAAAAGCTCTTGCCTCAGGGAGTCCTGCCTTCTTTTTGATATGGGAAATTAGTTTCTTTTTTGCTTTTTCTCTTATTTCTGCATAGTGAAAAGAATTTTAATAAAATCATGTCATTCCACTGGAGGTTAAAGAGCTATCTGTTGATTTATACAACACTGGAGCATCTTGCAACTAAATGCCTAGAATTTGTTCTTCAGCAATGTAAAGGTAAACTGACAGTTTTGGGCTGTAAAATCAAGTGAGACAATTAGTGGATAATAAAGGGTTTCTATACTCTTTATCTCAGCAGGCCCAGTCCGTAACGATCACTAATAAATCCCTTTCACTCTCAATGCTTGTAAAAAGCTTTCTTCATCATTTATTTTTTGCAAAACAATTACCTACTTTTCCCCCCACTGTCTGAAACGTAGTTCAGGACACCATCTCTAGGAATCTGATTTACAAAGTGCTTAAAGGATCATCTGAGATCAAATACTGTTAGGAATATAATCAAGGTAGCAGCAATTCAGCTTTCTTCCTTGGTTGAGAAAGCCATTTCAGAGCCAGAAAAATAATTTTCCCTTATAGTCTCCCTTTCACAATGAGGCTTATATGCCGGGGGGGAAATAATTTTAAAAGAAGAAAAATACTGACTTCTTTAAAGAATGGCTCCAAAAAAAGGAATGATCCAAAATGAAAAATGGTCCTGAAGTCTTAAAATCAAACTAGTTTCAGCAGCTGTTATGTCTTTAATATTTTTGTGTGAAATAACATTAACTTATAATGAGACACTCAAGAAAAAGATAAATTCACCTGAAATCCACTTCAGCTCTCATAACAGCATCATCAAATAAATGCATTTCTTTGCAACTGTAAGAAAGGCATTAACATAAACACTTGTCAAGTTTCTCATTGTTTTTAATTTGAAACAACTGTAAATCGTTCCAAAACTATCCACATTTCATATCAAGTAATCCTCTATCTTTTATTAAAATATATCATACATCAGACACAAAGTCAGCTATAAATGTAGCATTATGTAAAGCACAAATAATTACAGTAATAATAAGGTAAAGGCTTATGAGCTGTTACATTTATGAAATGTGGAAGCAACACTATTTTTTTCAGACAGCAGGCAAACAACAACTACAAAAAATAGATAAAACTGACAAAAGACACAGATATTGGACCAGAACCATAGGTATTTATGCATGGAAATGTGATCTTGCTTCTTTCATCCTTAACAAAACCACCTTCTCCAGCTTGGTAGAGCAATCCAGAAAACAGCTTGGGCTCTGATTTCCAGCTGACTGTGCTAAGGTTGAGGGCACTCAGGGAGCAAACGTTTTAAAGCCACTTGGTAGCTCTCTGCCTCACAGACTCTTCCAGAACCAAATTTCTAACTGAAGTGTTATTGGTGAACACAGTATTGCGGCAGTCTTAAGGTTAACATGCTAATAATTCTTAGAAAAGGACAGTTACTTCTCTAGTAAGCCCCAGGCTGGTCTGTCACCTCCCCCCCTTCAATGTGAAAATGAAATTAAATGTGGAAAACTATCAGTGTTGCATTTCCTAAGAATATTGTCTTCTTCACAAGAGGGATCAGCACCTGAATGTTCTTTAGCTAAAATTTTGTTTGCAACTATATAGTTATGGAGAGAAAAATTGAAAGGTCAAAATGGTTATAACTAAGAAAGTTATTATGTTCACTTAGTTTCTGACAAGAGTCTGGGTGACCTTTCTTAACGAAAATACTCTTAGGTTTATCTCATTGTAGGTCTTTTATTTAATAAGTACTTGGTCACTTTCCGTGTCTCCGCTGAAGAAAAAATGTACTGCAGACAGTGAAGCTAAAACCAGTAGCAATATCCAACCTCTTTAGTGTGACAGAAATACCCTAACCACAATGTGTTTACTTTCAGATCTCTTCAATGTATATCTCTGTGATCACTTATCTTCAGTGGTTAAGACTGGTATATCTGGAAAATCTTGTCCCAGCATCAACAAAAAGGGCTCCGTTTGCAAGTACAATGAAGCCTTTAAGAAAACACGTGGGAATAAATTAAATGTCAGTCACTGAATTTCAGCTACAGAGTTAACTAATTTTTACACAGACTACAGCTGAAATACAATGCAGTCTCATCATTAATGTTTTGGTCACAACCGAAATATGGTATGATTAAACTCGGTATAAGTCTTCAGTTGCTTGTGGCTTGGTCTAACTTGCACATTCTATTGAACTTAAAAAAAACCCACATTCCAAAATTTCTAACTGCATCAGATACATTTTAGCAGCTACCTGTACCTCTCAGCAATGCAATTCTGAAACCAAAATAACATATATGAAGCTTCCATATGAATCACAGTGATAAAGCTCTGTGAAAAGGTAGGGGAAAGGTAGGGGGAAAATGGAGTTTCTATTGTGAGTTAAGCTAACTATAAATTACTGGGACAGAAAAATAGATGAGGGAAGATGCAATCTACCTTGTAAAGAAATAGAGTGTAGTTATGTGAGAATATTGCAAGATAACTGAAATCTGGGAAGTAACAAGAGGCAGGATTTGAATGTTTTGGAAGGAATGGAACAGAAGATGTCAGAGAAGAGGAGGAACATGTTGAAGGAAGTGTGTGCAGCAGTTCAGTGCCTTCAGAGTCAGGGCCTCCTCTTCAGTCTTAGCATTTTGCTTGTGCCAGAAAACAAGTGAAATCTACAAGCTGTGCCACTCTGTGGCAACTCGGATACCAGTTATATTTATTAAAATATTTCTGAAAAGACATATTAGCTGTATTTGAGAAAAAGTTAAAAAGCACCTCATGTTTCTTCTTCAGATAAAAGGCATTATGTGAGAGGAAGTGAAAAATGACATAATTGGACTTGAGGGTTTGAGTGGTTCCTAGAAAAAACATCCTGTATGTTTGACAAAAATATATTCTGCCACTGTATATTGTAAAGCAGCAAGAGAGGAAAAATCACTATGATCTTTTGAATTACACTGTCATACCTACAAATCTTTGCAAAGTTCAAACAAAAAAGCCCTCTTTTTTTTTTTTAATTACTATTATTGAACTGTAATAAAATTATAATTCTATGATTCAAGATGACAAGATTAATAAAAATGCCCAGATCATTATTATATCAAAATCTTCACCCTGTCTGCTCAGCTTCTGCCTTTTTTGTAATTTTTTCTTCCTTCAGCATTATGTCCTCAGAAGCTGCACTGTGTCTGTTTCCATGGAAAATAAAACTGTATCCTGACCTTTATTTACCCACCTCCCCCCTTTATTACTTTAAGTCTAACTAAATTTGCCCTCAACCTCATATATCTTAAACAGTGGAGAAGCTACTTTGTGAATGTGGCTACTCTAGCTCACATTGTTGATGATCTCCTTTCCATCAAAGGTAGGTGTAGATGAGAATTTAAAGCCAAATCATCGAAGATGACCAACTGAAGATAAATCCAGCATAACCAGTTTAAGTGATAGAGTCTGTACAGATCTTTTTCAGCTATGACAGGAATGACTAAGGATCAAAATTGAAAAGCTGGGTGAGAAAAAAGTGGTAATTATACAGTTTTTACAACTGCAGCACCTGAAGATGCTCATGATGTCTCAAAATAGTATATTTGTCTCAAAATAGTGTATTTAATAGGCTATATGCAAAACGTAGCCTTATTTTTCTTCTTTTGTTACACAACTATACATCCTGTATTTCAGAAACAGTGGAATAGTATTCAGAGTTTGTTTCTGCTTTTAATAACCCGAGAGGGATTACTTTGTATTTAACCATCATCTTGGTTAAAGGCTGTAATGATTAGAAAACACTATGAAAAGTATCCCACTGGAAACTCAGGAAGACTTTCTACTGAAATATTTTGAACCTAAACTTGGAAGTGGCTATACTAGGTAGAACTATATTTCAAAAGTGCAGCTGACAAGATTAGCATAACAACTCTGCATCTTGTGTATGGTGTAAGAGTTGGCTACCCACAGAGATAAAGAATATCTTTCTCCTCTCTTTTTAGTGCAGCCAAATTACTATCCTACAAACCACAAAAAAAAAAAAAAAAAAAAAGGAAATAAGAAAGACCTTCTGGTCCAGTAAGTGTAATTCTCTTTTTCTCTTTTGTCAAGACAAAGCATGAGAAAATGCTTCTTTTATTAACTGATCAAGTCAGAAAGAATTTAATGAATCCACTCAAATAGCTGGTAGCCATTTTCAGTTTCCAGACTAAAATTATTCAAGGTCATATAGATCAGTGGGGGCTGTAAAGCTGTCTGAGAAACTGAATTCACACCTAGTCTATTTTCTTACCCTGAACTCTGAGATGCTTCTACAACACTTACCTCTGACATTAAGAATTGCACTAAGTAGCACATACCTACCAAAGCCACATTCACAAATGACAGCAGCATAACTGTATTTCTAGGTTCTCCATCCCTCTGAACCTTTCCCGAACCTGCTCAAATATTAATTCATTTTTTCAGTATTCCAGATGAGGTCTCCTGCCAGTGCTTTACACAATGTCATTAATACTTTGTTGTTTCTCCTGACTAAAACTTTCCAGATATAACCTAAGGTCACAATCTATTTTGAAGACAGATTGCATGTACAATTCACTCAATAGATAATTGAATAAATGCACACAGATTTTTGTGCTTTCAGTTATTTTCAAATTACAAGATTCCTGCTTCTACAAAAATTCTCCTTGTCTCCATCTGAATGACACTGGATTTCATACTATTTCAGTTTCATCTAATTCCTAATACCTTGTTCTCCAAAACCACCTAGTTCATCATGTTTAGAATACAGTCCCTTTCTCTATACATGAACTTGTTAACTTCATTGAATCGACAAGCTTGATTAAGCTATTTCTAATTTTCTTTTTCTCCCTAGCATGGTGAGCCTGCAGTTAAGGAATTCTACTTGTAAGTGATGATCAAATCTGCCACATGCTCCTTCCAGCAGATACCCCATTGTCTCACCTTCACCCACTAAAACATGTTTCTTAAGTGTCTTTATGTCATTGAACTAACACTTTTGCCTTGTGGTAGAATATGATGAGTTATTAAAATCTTTGTGATTCAGATATACCACATTTCTTTCCTCCAGATAATCAGTTATATTTCAACAGATGACAGATTAGTCTCATACAATCTAAATTTTTGTCTATTTAATCAGTTTGCTGCTGTTTCTCTTTTTGCTTGCTCTTCCATTGTAGATTATACTAAATTTCTCCAATTCCTTTCTCTGCGCTACTCCTGCTTAAATATAGTTACCATACTTGTTAATTTTCATTCATTCATCACCACCTGTGACAGGATGTAAAAATAGTTACAGTAAGAACTATAATTTTACAAGCTAGTGAACAATACATATGCTCAAAACATAATTCCTTACCTATTAACAAAAATTTAAATGTCTGGCAAAGGCATTTTTATAGCATTTTGATGACACAGAATGACATTTCAATACTTGAAACTAAAGCCTGAGAATTATAATCAATGGAACAAAATCAAATTGTTAAGAATTTTTGAATTCTTACAAAAAGACTGGAGAGGGACTGTTTACAAAGGCCAGTAGTGAAAGGACGATGGGTAATGGTTTTAAATGAGAAAGGAGTGGATTTAGATGTAAGGAGGGACATCTTTACCACAAGAGTGGTGGAGCACTGGAACAGGTTGCCCAGGAGGTGGTTGAGGCCCCATCCCTGAAGACATTCAAGGTGGGGCTTGACAGAGCTCTGAGCAACCTGCTCTAGCTGAGGATGTCCCTGTTCTCAGCAGGGGGGTTGGACTAAATGGCCTCTAGAGGACCCTTCCAACCCAGACATTTCTATGTTTCTATCCATTTTTCCAAGCTGATGAAAATAAATTATTTCTAATAAACATTGGTCCTTGCAACAATTAGCATATTTTGAAGGCTTAGAGAGGCATCATATCTATAGCATGTACACTAACAGGAACAATGAAAAACTCTTTTGTACATCTTTATCTTGAAGATCAAAATTTGTTTAATGTATTTCATGGCACAGCATGCTACTCTCAATATCTTATGCAAACACTGACAGGAACAGTAATTTCTAAATCTGCATCATGCAGTACTACCTACACCCAGATCATGCAAGTGGGTTTCCTCATTTCTTATTCAGATTCATATTCATATCATACATACTGGCTTCAGTGCTACTAAGGCCCAGGGCCAAGCAATATTAAAAAGTTCAAGATTAGTGCGTCATGTGGCAAGTCAGCAAGGCAGCCTTAAAGACCAAAAAGCATTAACAAACTTAACCATGATGTAATGGTGTAACACTTTAACAATGTGTCTCATACTCATTGATCTGAAGAGTTTTAGTTGCACTTGCAGTCAGCTGCTTAGGACTAAGCCAGGCAGTTAATAGTGTGGTTAAGAGTGTGGCTGAAATGGTTTAGCCCAAGTTCAATAGTCAAAATGTCTGTAGTTTGACCAGAAGAACCTCATATAAAAGACAGATGTGAGAGTCTTCCCTTCATCCCAAGACTAACTGTAAGTGAAAGCTCTTTGTGAAAGCTCTCTGCCAAGTCAGTCCAGACCACAATATAGTACAAAATATAGTACAAAATGTCTTCTGTGAATTGCATATAGGTCAAGTATATGACATAAAACACACAAACCAGACTACAGTTCAAAGTAAAGGAATGTCAAAGTGTTACTGAACTGAAAAGTTTTTACTTTCAATTGTGAGGATCACTTTGTATGCTTCTCCTTTTTTTCTCTTCCCTTGTGCCCCTTTCCCTATTTTAAATGTGAGCAAATGGGATCAAGCTTTTTTTCACTGAAAGCAAATATATCCCTTCTTGAAGCATTGGAAAGGAATATGCCAGTGATGGCAATGAGAAGTACATCTTCCCAGATGGAAAAGGTTGAGTGACATGTCAGTTTACCTCTTTGAAACACAATAAAAAAATCCTTAGAAATAGTTCACATAGCTCCAGGGTCTGTTTGAAGCTTTTCTAACTTTAATACCAAGGTCATCACTGCATTTTTCATTCAACAAATCCCATTCTCAGTCTGAATGAACACTGAAGGGTTTTGTATCCTGCAGTATGATCAGGATTTATTCACCAGAGATTTCTCTCTTATCTAGGCTCAACCTGATAACATGACTAAGCACTATCTTTACAAATTTGCAGAAATATGCAAGACCTTTTCTTTAGGGCTTGTGGTGAGTGTCACAACTGCCTGCGAGATCTGAAGATCTAGTCATCTTTAAAGAACCCACGCCCATCCCAGAGACTGATAATGTATAGTAGAGCTCCAGGTAATGCTGGCTTGTCTGCTGACATTGTGGCTTTAATGATCGGCTTGGGGTCTTTGCTGACCCACATCCAGTGTTACATTAAAGATGACTTTAGCACAATTGATAGGACTACTATATTCTGAATGAATAGGTGACATTGATCATGTTAACAAGGGTTAGAGTCTGAAACTTAGACATTTTGAATTTTCCTCAAAGTGGCTAAAACTATCTTGCCATACTGTACTGAGATTGAGCAGCAGCTTTTCTTTTGGGTTTAATGGAGGGTATGAGAGAAGGAGATCCAGGATAGCCTTAAAATAGTTTTGAACATTGAGTAAAACTATCCAAGTGTAAAACTTTAGGTTGATAATTTGTCTATAAAATTCCCTTCCCACTGACAAGGGCAGATTGAAATATGAAAGAAATATTGGACCTCTTTGTGAGGTGATACAAAATCCCAGCCCTGATATTGAAAAGAAATATCAAAGTGCTATAAATACTAATGTGAAAACTCCAAGCCTTGAGACAAAATCTCTGCCAAGAAAACAAAGTCAGAAAAAAATAATCTATTGGTCAGAGTGTTTTGTTGGGTTCATTTTCCAGAAATTAGCTTTGCCAACTATTACATAATGCAAAAAAATCTACAAGTAAATATATAAATAAATCTTAATTAGAAGGGCAGAGATCTACTGATAAATTTATTTTGTATTATTATCAAAAGAACCATTCTCTCTTTTACAACTGTCTTCCTAAAACTTAAAAAATCCCAACATTAGTATCATAATATTCAACTCTTTTCTGAGGCAAAGAACAGGAACTAACAAGGGAGAGCAGAGGGACAAATCTGACAGGTTGAATTCTACTCCAAAACTTCTTAGTCTTGAGAGTGGGTGATTAATAACAACGTAATCTATTTCTGCAACACCCATTTGTTAGACTAATTTACTCTTTTCACTTCAGTGACCATCAAGAAAATAGGACATACATAGATTTTTAGTGGATACTTATCAGAGGAAAGTAATATTTAAGTAAATAAATAAATATTGTCTTTTTTCTTTCTGTATGTTATATTATAGATTAATTTACAGAATCACACACATTGGAGTTGGAGGGGACCTCCAGAGATCATCCAAACTGCCCCACCAAAGAAGGTCTGCCTAGAGCACATTACAAGGATTGCATCCAGGCGGGTTTGGAATACTCCAGAGATTCACTGAGCACCACTGAAAAGAGTCCCGCTCCATCCTCCTTGCACCCACCCTTTAGATATTTATAGACACTGATAAAGCCTCCTCTTAGTTTTCTCCAGGCTAAATAATCCCTGCTCTCTCAGCCTTTCTTCATGAAAGAGTTGCTGCAATCCCCTCATCACCTTTGTTGACCTCTGCTGGACTCTCTCCAGTAGTTCTCTGTCTCTTGAAAGGGGAGCCCAGAACTGGACACAGTGTTCCAGATGTGGCCTCACCAGGGCAGAATAGAGGGGAAGGATGACCTCTCTTTACTTACAGGCCACAGTCTTCTTAATGCACCCCAGGATACCACTGGCCTTCTTGGCCACAAAAGCACATTGTTCACGCATGGTTACCTTCTTGTCCATCAGGACTCCCAGGTCATTTTCCACAGAGGCTGAGTCAACCCCCAGTTTGTACTGCTGCATGGGTTTGTTTCTTCCCAGGTACAGGTACCTTTGGCCTCACTGAACCTCTTTTAAATTCTGCTCTGAGCAACTTTCCAGCCTGCCCAGGTCACACTGGATGACAGCACAGCCTTCTGGTGTGTCAGCCACTCCTCCCAGTTCTGTACCATCAGCAGACTTGCTAAAGGTACACTCTGTCCCCTTGCCTAGGTCACTGATGAGTATGTTATGTAAATCCCGACCTGGTACAGACTCCTGGGGAACACCACTGGTTGCAGTCCTGCAACTCAACCCTGCACTATTGATCACAACTTTCTGAGCCCTGCCACTCGACCAGCTCTCAATCCGCCTGTCTACTCATCTAACCCACACTTCCTGAGTGTCCTAATGAGGTTGTTATGGGAGACAGTGTCAAAAACCTTGCTGAACTCAAGGTAGGTGACATCAACAGCCCTTCCTTCATCTAGCCAGCCAGTTATGACATCACAGAAGGCTATCAGACTGATCAAGCATGATTTCTCCTAGGTGACTACATGTTTACCTCTCCCAGTAACTACCACATGTTTTGAGAGGACATCCACAACAATTTGTTCTATCACCTTTCCAGGGAGAGACATAAGACTAACCAGTCTGTAGCTTCCTGGATCATCCTTCTTGCCCTTTTTAAAGACTGGAGTGATGTTGGCCTTCCTACAGTCCTCAGACACCTCTCCTTTTCTCCATGACCTTTCAAAAATGATGGAGTGGCACAGCAATAACATCTGCCAGCTCTCTCCACACTTGTGGGTGCTTTCTCATAGGAATGCAAGAAACACATCTTCTGTCTCAAAAGAACTTTTAAAAGGGGAGGGAAAAAATACATATCTCCAATCATACATAATATTTTGATGCTGCTAAACTGCTTTAAAAGTGGTATAACCCATAGCATCATTCAGAGGAAGGTGGAGGCTGAAGGGGAGTCTCGCTTTTGTGGGTCACCAGCGTCCACAGTGTCTCATTCACAGTGATGTCCTCAACTGGAAGGAGCTTGCGACCCCCCCTATCTCCATCTCAGCTCTACCGGGACTGTGCAGCCTTTCAGCCGTCTCTTGTAACTGCCACCTGACGAAACCAGTCATCAGGCTGAGCACACTTCGTGCAGGAACTTCTCTTTCCACGGGGAGTAGGGGGGTGGCCGCCGGGGTTGCTGCCCACAAGCTGCCGGCGCTCAGCACAAGGACCAGCTCTTCTGACTTCCAACACAGGCAAAAAAGAGCCCACCAGAGCCCTCTGACAGCCCTTTCTGCCACCATTTCCCCTTCTCAGCGCGGACTCGCCACACTGGAGCTGGTCCCTCACCAGGTGGGCGCCCTCGCGTGTGAGCTGCCGTGCCCCGTGTGCCTGCTCCATGCTCCGAGTGCTCCCCCCAGGAGACACCATCGCTGCTCGTTGGCTCAGCGCCGCAGAGGAGCTGCTTTTATGCCCGGGGGTGTCTCGGCTAGTGCCCGTCATGGCGGTTCCACCTTCTTCGGATCTGCCGCCGGCGGGGCTGCTCTGTCCGGGCCACCTCAGCAGCCTCAGCATCCGCCAGCAGGCTGCTGGCCCCGGTACAGCCCCAGCTGCATTCCCGGCTCCGAAAAGTGCAAAAATAGCCCCTTGCCGGCCCTTGTCACCACGATTCCCTTCCCCAGTGCAGACTGGCCTGGAGTGGAGCTGGTCTGCTTGGCGAGTGACCTCTTATTTCATGCTCTGGACAGCTTAAAAATTAAGTTCCCAGGAAATTTAATCTGTGGTTTCTTTTATGGACTAACAGTAGCACTGATTCTGTGCACACACATTCCATCCCCTGAAGAATTTTATGCCCCACTCCAGTTTTGTACTTCCCCCCACCCCCAGCAGCCCGGCTAGCTTATGACCATAAATGCATGAACACATTTTCCATTAAATGAAGGCCCTGTATAGCCAGGTAAGAGGAGATGGAGGATCTGGTTGAAGAAATAGAAGATACACACCTGGATAGCTTGCAGCTATCAATTACTAAGATCATCAGTACCATACAGAGTAGTAAGCATGCATACCTTCCTTTTCTAAGTTACATGGATACAAGGAAAGGCAAAGTTGCTGGAAACTTCATAGCAAGCAGGATACAGACCCGGCACTTTTTTATGTATCAACCAGCACATGCATTTATAGTGAGTTTGGCACTGCACTGTTTGAATAGGATCTTATGTCACAGATAAATATTCCATGTTTGTAGTATGAGGTAACTTGTTAAGAGAATTATTTTCTCTTTCAGTGAAAAATGGCCAGGTAAAGACCATCACTCACCATCTGAATGGCCACCAACCAGTGACTAACAGCTAGTCCATTTGATCACAGAGTTGCAGCTTACTGATATGAAGTTGTATTTCATGACAGCTGTTGACTGAGGGCTTTTGACAGTTTCTGCCATGAAACGTTTTCATTTGTCACTGTGACAGTGAACAACAAAGTGCTGACTGAAGTGGGCATGAGGACACAGCTGTTTTCATCTAACTTTCACTGAGCCTGGATACACAGGCACATAAACATACTTGAATTCTCCTGATTGTCCTCAATAATGTTATTAACTGTTTATGTTATACAGCTAAACATTCATTACTTATGCTGCAACTAGGCATAGCAACAATGAATGCAGTCCAAATGTCATTGCAATCTGTCTAAATATAAATGATTAATATTAATATTATTTTTTATCACAACTTTTATTGTGACTTTTGGCTTAGTTATTTACCAAGGACAACAAAGTTTTCTGTACTCTTCCTTGTTTTCCCTACAATTCCGAGACACCTCCCAAGTTCTTTATAAAAATATTTTTTGTTGTTGTTGTTTCTAAAGAAGTTTAACAATTCCTTTTTTATTTCTAAAGAAGCTTAGCAATACTTTTTGTTTTTCTATACCTGAAGTAATTCTATAATGGTTTGAAAGAGCAAAAACAGCGAGGGACTAAAGTCAGAAACACAAAAAGAAGGAAATTCAACAGCACAAAGAAAAAAACACCCGAAAGAGAGTCTGCATACAACCCAACACTGCCGGCTGGGGTGGGGCGGCAGCAGTCCCGGTGAAACAGTCCTGGTGCAGCAGTGGTCCCACTGAAAAGCAGCGGTGCCGTGGAGAAAGGCCCGATGCTCCCCTCCTTTGGGGAAAGGCCAGACGCCGCTCCGACAGGTCCGCGCCGCTCCCGAAGGCTCCGAGCAGGGTCCCGAAGGCGCCGAGCAGGGCCGGAAATCCGGTGGGGGCAGGGTCAGGGTCGCGGTCCCGGGTCCTGGGCAACTGCTACTGATGACTTGTTAACAGCCCATGAGCAGTGACATAGAGAGTATAGAATACAGTTTTGCTTCTAATCACAT
>VWZY01010792.1:15207-35968 GCA_013399075.1 Chloroceryle aenea
GAGAAGATTATGTACGCCCCTATGAAGTTGCAATGAGCTTGGGATGCAAGCATACATTTTTTTCTGAAATCAGAAGGACTAAAAACATTATACTTTGCATCTCTCTTTGATTTCAGGACAGGAGATGTTTATGAAAAGCTGTCAGGTATTTTAATGATTCCCTAGCAGTAGGTGAAATACTACACATGGACAAGCATGATTTATTACATGGTGCTTGGTAGCAGCATATAAAGTAACAAACAAAAGGCATATGAAACATTAAACTGAAACATGATTAGGTTTGAAGAAGCCTTTGAACTTCTTAACCTCTAAAGGTTCACCAATTGCATCAGAATAACATCAATCTAATTTCAGATCAAAGGGGGAGGAAGGAATACCCTAGCTCTAGCTCTGAAACGCGCCTTTTTGCATTCAGGCAGAGCATTCAGCATGGAAGGCACATAGAGAGTCAGCACCTATTGCAGCGACAAATCTTGACTGGAGAGTTTAAGAATGTTCTCTCAGAATACGTAACAATGTGGTGCCTCCTGTTCCAGTGCCTTCACAGGACAAGATATTCTGTCTAATTTTTCTAATGAAAAGCAAACAAGCGTCGCTGTCAAACCTGTGAGTCTTCATTCACAGAAGAATTCAGTTTTATATACAGTCTTACTCTAATTGCTAATCCCATCCTTTTCTCCTTTTGTGGGATGTGTTTTAGTAACAGCCATTATGTTAGTTTGACAGCCTACTTTGATAATCTCTGGACCTAAGAAACACATCTCGTTTTGAGTTAAACATCCTTTCTTACATCCAAGGATTGTAACAGAGTTGTCTACAACAGGGACATTCCTTCCCTCAGAAAGAGAAGTCATGTACTCTGCTCTGAAATGGTAGTAATTTATAGAAAAGAAAGTCAGCTATCAAGGGATTAAGATGTTATTGATATGGTTTATGCATATCCCAAATGCTCTAGGCTAAGCTTTCTTTCAGGGAAAAATTTCAGGAGGATTAAAGGAAATTTATTGACAGGGTTTCTCCTCTCCCCAAATACTCACATGCTCAGATTGTTTAGTCAGTGCCATACCTCAGGAGAAGGAAAAAAATAAAATAAAAATTTGGGTTTAACCTAGAAAATAAAAGAAAAAGAGATTCAGGTGGTAAAGTGCAATACCTCAGAGGCAAGCTACAGCCTACTGAAAGGAGAAATTCATTTGGGGTGAAATCTGTGCCGCATATGNGGAACTGGCTATTGCAGCAGTAACAGAAATGTGTTATTTCAACTTGCTTTCTCCTGGGGAGTACTAAACAGCCTTTGAATATTCAGCTGGAACGCACAGATTAGTTGAAAAGTTTCTAAATATATTTTAAAATTACTGTGAACACTTTCTCCCTCACAGTAGCAGGTCAGACACAGGAAGACTCAATACCAGTACTTTCAAGGTTCATGTCATATATTTCCTAAATTCAGAAGTGTCTCTTTAGTACAATNCTGTTCCAGTGCCTTCACAGGACAAGATATTCTGTTTAATTTTTCTAATGAAAAGCAAACAAGCGTCGCTGTCAAACCTGTGAGTCTTCATTCACAGAAGAATTCAGTTTTATATACAGTCTTACTCTAATTGCTAATCCCATCCTTTTCTCCTTTTGTGGGATGTGTTTTAGTAACAGCCATTATGTTAGTTTGACAGCCTACTTTGATAATCTCTGGACCTAAGAAACACATCTCGTTTTGAGTTAAACATCCTTTCTTACATCCAAGGATTGTAACAGAGTTGTCTACAACAGGGACATTCCTTCCCTCAGAAAGAGAAGTCATGTACTCTGCTCTGAAATGGTAGTAATTTATAGAAAAGAAAGTCAGCTATCAAGGGATTAAGATGTTATTGATATGGTTTATGCATATCCCAAATGCTCTAGGCTAAGCTTTCTTTCAGGGAAAAATTTCAGGAGGATTAAAGGAAATTTATTGACAGGGTTTCTCCTCTCCCCAAATACTCACATGCTCAGATTGTTTAGTCAGTGCCATACCTCAGGAGAAGGAAAAAAATAAAATAAAAATTTGGGTTTAACCTAGAAAATAAAAGAAAAAGAGATTCAGGTGGTAAAGTGCAATACCTCAGAGGCAAGCTACAGCCTACTGAAAGGAGAAATTCATTTGGGGTGAAATCTGTGCCGCATATGTTGTAATTCAAGACTACATCAAGAATATGTTGGGGGGTTTTTTGACTATTGAAGTTATTAATAAAGTGACCTTTTCACTCCTGCCCTCCTTGAGAACTTGCAATGCCAGTTCCTGATGAAGACACCTGGGCACCCTCTAATCTAATAAAAAAATGTAACACAAAGCCAGGAAATGCATCCTTTTGTCTTTGATACATATTGTGAAATTGAAGTAAATAGATTTCAAACTCTAGCATTGCAGATGATGAGATGAGAAAGCCATTAGTAGCCACAGAGAGTATTAGAGCACTGGGCACTATAAAGCCATTACAGAGAATTTTCTTGAACATATAAAAACATATTGCTATCATCCTTCTTCTGTTATTCAGGTAAAGCATTTTGGTTTGAGTTCTGCTGGTTTTTGTGTGCTATCTCTTTGTGAAGCAGAACTGAAAATAGAAAACTTACTGGATTTCTTCAGTCTTTAAAGAACAAGAGAGGAGAAGAGACTTCTTTACTATAGTGAAATTGAGTATTTGTCATAATAGCATTTAGTTTTGGACAGATAACATTTGCATTCAGGATGCCTTTTCAGCTGATAATCATTTTCCCTTCTGTCCAAAAATTCCTACCCTTTTCCAGTCTCTCAAATAATTTTAATATAGTGCTGACTGTACCATTTTGTTAAAAGAAGGGGGGAAAGGCAAATGCAATTCTGAACTGGTGTCAAATAATCTTCCTTTGCTGAAGTGACCATATGTCAGTCAGGGATAAATCCTAGTTGTGGGAGGACAATGAAATACAGGAAAACAGTCCCTTGCAGGACCAGCTCTATGTCAGTACATTTGACAGTAATGATAATTAAAGGAATAGTCCTCTGGAATGACAGTTCAAAGAGTGAACTACTTTACTTCTGATATAAACAATTCAAACAGCTGTTTTAAAATATATGTGGTGTAAGAGTGGAATTATCCAGGTCATGGAGAACTTTTCATATGCACTGTTGGAAACTGATGTCTACCTTACATGCAGCAGGAACATGCAGATGCTGTAAAAAGTAATGCAGTCAGTTTCCCAGCCAGGAAGGAAAACCATAGGAAGGACACATTTGAGTTTCATCTATAACTGCTTTCTAATAAAGTGAAATATTAGGAAGGCACAAAAGGACAAATATCTCTTCTTTCTGTATAGGGGCATAAACAAAGTAAGCCAGGAGCTCTCTGCAGACTACGGTGTAGCATTATGCAAAATACTATTGACTTGTCAACTGTACTTATTTTATTTCTATGCTGGTATAGTGCTGTCACTATATAACATCCCTGCAACTGAAGGAACTATTCATAAAAAAAAAAAAAAAATATTATCCACAACTCATTTCCACCAGGTGTAATTATATTTTCATCCTTAAAGAGAAAAGTCAGATAACTCTAACCTGGAAAAAGAATAAATAAACTTGCTCCAGAAAAAATAAGAAACACATTAATTTTTCTACTAATGTCCAATTCAGTTTTGTGGTGGTTGTCGTGGGTTTTGTTTTTGTTTGCTTTGGTTTCAGAAGAGTCAGACATTTCTGACTATTGAATTACTGATGCTTATTTACTTTTTTTTCTGAACTTTTGGATTTAATCAAGCTTAAGAAAAGATTTCCTAACCCTAGAAATCCAGATACCTAGATATCTATCCAACTTTGACATCATTACTGGTCTGGTAGGTCTTTAACTCTCACAAGTCAGGATTTTTTTTAAAACTACCATAAAGGCAGGTTGTATTGGGAACCCTGTGAGGTTCTTTGGGGGATCAGGGAACCATGGTTTTCACATTTGTTGTAGCTGATCTCTTTTCTGCATGGTTTATGGTGACAATGATTTTTATTTATACAGATGAACATCATTCCTGTACGTAGGTCTGATACCCCTTTTGTGTTTAAGTTACATCTATACAGCACTCACATCTGTTTAAACTCCTAGCAAACACTACAGACAACTGCAGATCTCAGCTTCTGACAGCTGACATCTGTAACACCCAAGGCGCTCCAAGAGATAAAAATTATTTTAACTATGTGTTGAGGAAGATTAAATGAGCAGTAAAGAAGAAACCCACAAAAAGGGAGACATGAGGAAGAAAACCACAGCACAGTCAAGACAGAGATGAAAATGAGAGGAGAAAGAATACCCTGTGGAGTCTTGCTTAAAGCATGCAGTCTGACCAATGGGTTGTTGTAATTCACATGGTATCATGATGGTTTAGAGAGCTAGTTCAGCTCACCCCTATCAAAGAGAGCAATGAGTGTGAAATGATTTCCCTTGCAAGGGTAGGAGCAGATGCAGATATTGAAAATGCTTCAGTAAATATCCATTTACATAAACAGCTGTGAGGATATTATTTTCTAAAATGGGATAATCTTTGGTTCATCCTCAGTGAGGATGAGAAAAAGACAGGGTGAATAAGGTAATTTACTCACATATATTCTGCAAGATCAACACTCATTTCATATTTTGTAACCCACTACTTCCTGCAGTCTAAATGAGTCTGGACTGATATATAAGCTGTATAGTACTATTTTACCAAGTTTAATATTTTTTTTTTCACCTAGATTATGATCCAGATTTCACAAAGTGATATTTCTCTGATCCTCTCAGTGGGTAGCTGATGAGTTTGAGTAAGTCAATAAGGAGAAGAAATACATTCAATCCTCTGCTCTTCATGAAATGTTTAGACTCTATTATTAGGCATATTTATGCTTAAATTTTGCTCTAGTCCACTATGGAGAAATGAATTCCAAAAGGCCAGTAGAATAAATATTATTTTACTTCTATCAGCAACACTTTCACTTTCCCCATTTCTAATTATCTGCTTCCTATTGCTCTGATAGTAATGAAATATTTTTTGGTTATTGTATTTAATAATTTTGTCCAGTCTTTTTCTAGGCCTCCTTTTGCCTGATAGCCATACTTTATATGTTTTTTCCATTTTCTATATTACACAAACACAGACCTATTCGTCACAACTCTTAAAATGTTTTTGTTTTCATGTAAATTAAGAAGCTCTGACTGTAATTGCTATTCTCATTTTTTTTCCTTTGTTTTCTAACATCTGTCTTTGACAACTGAGAATTGTCACTGAACGGCTCTTATACTCTCATGGCTTATCTCCAACAATTTTCATTTTTATGGAGTTGCAGCAAAACTGCATAACTCTTATCTCAGTTTAAATTGGAAATCTGATCTATGCCTGGATGCATTCCTTTGTGACCTGTGCTAGATTATATGATCCTGCTCTGGCAGGGGGGCTGAAGATGTCCAAGGTCCCTTCCAACCCCTGACACCCTGTGATACCTGTGATACAGTTGTAAATAAAAATCCCTACAAAAGTTAAGCCTGTAAATCGGAGGTCATGAGGTTATTTACCCAGGATTATAAATAAATAAATGTAGGTCAAAAATACTCCTCTGACAGCAGTGATGTTTCTGTTGTCTTAGTCACTCAAGATCAGTGGGAGGCTAACCACTCCACTGTCTGAACGTTGTCTTACATGTAGTACGGATCCTAAGAAAACCTTTACTACTTCAGAAGTGCATCAGATGGACCTTAATGTCTGTAATGTTAACAAGACACTTTTGCAATGCCACAGAAGAGAAAACCCACATCTCAACTACTAGTATGGTGATTTGTACTTACCTATTGCATACTAAACCACTGGATTCACTGGAGGAACTTGTTCCCTTAAAAATCAAGACCATATTACATACTCTTAAAATTAACACCTAATAGGCTGATACGCATTTGTGAGGGAAATAGCATTCTTAAAGTTACTAATGTTATCATCATGTAAAATAAATTTTTTTCTTCTAATATCAGAACACACACAGTATTATGAAAAAGGCTATCTTTTCCTTTCAAGTGTAGAACAATATGCCTAACATAACAGTTCACAGGGAGAAAATCTAAAATGTATATACACAAAGGCTCTTTCTTCACCATGAGCAAGAAATAGATTTATTTGAAAGCAGGGCCAAACCACTGGTAATGCACATTGACATGAAAGATTGTGGAATTATGTTGAAGGTCTTTCTGAATCTCAACTCTGAAAGATGAGTCGTGCAGAGTAGTATGTGTTTGTATGTCTGTACATGGATTTCAGTCTCCTGCATACATGTCATGAAGGATTTAGGAAGAAACAATGTTGGCCCAGTGGTGTCAGTCTTTAAAATATTTCTTTCAAAATAACATTAATATTTCCCCTATCATTAAAAAACAACAACAACAACAAACAACAAACCTAAACACAAGAAGCCTTAAGAACCCATGAACAATGTAAAGCAGACTGAAAACAAAACAGATTTAAGCCAAGAAAGCCAAGGACAGTTTTACCACGCAGAACTGATTTATACTCAAATAGCTTAGTCCTTCAGATATATTTAAACTCATATTATAGTGTAAAAAGAAATAAAAGATTAATTATTCTATGTATTTTACCTATGGTTTACTTGTCATCTTTTCTGTAAAATTTGCCCAGTGAATGAATTCTAATTTCCTGCTAGAAGTAATTTTGAGGTCAGAGCTAAAGAAACCCTAAATATAAGATTTTGCAATTCTGGAGCTAGTTGACCTGAATATAAAACTACTATACTCAGATTTCCTGGAGGAGATATCAATTTGAATAAAACATGAAAATTTCAATACCTTGTTTTTTAAACAAATATTTAATTTGAAATTTTGTCCTGAAGCATTGCAGTGATTTTCTCACAACTTCACTATTATTCAGATATGTCCCCTTGCATGGTTTAACTTCACTGTTTTAATATTTGTTTCACATTACAGTGATCAGAAATACACAGATGTAAGCCACCATCTTAACACTACGTAATTAAATAAAGGGCTATTACATATGTTTTCATATAACAGAGTATAGGAAGTTAAAGTACTTCAATCTTAGCCTGTGTAAAGTTGGAGTACCTGCAATAACCACAATTGACCTATCGGATTTATATCAAGTAAAAGTGTTTGTTCAAATGAGTGTAAGCTTCAGGACATTTGTGCATACAAATTTCTCCATCAATGTAATTATATTAATGTAAAGATCTCAATGGCTGTGAAATTCTCTCAAAGAATTTCTACAAAGGAGTGCAAAACATCTTTCAGGCTCAGAGTCAACACTTGAGCATACTTTACTTCCAATACCATATGTCATGACTAAGAGCTATCTGATATTCTCAGTCATTCTTAATTAACAAAATATTGTATGCAAACACGGTTGATGTAAACATATTCAATGCATAGTGTGAAATCAGGAAACATCTCAATATAAATTAATTTCATATTTTCAACCAAATAATAAAATGAGAAAAGTGATCCACAAATCTCCCTATCACCTTATCCCTTAATTTTTGTGTAAAATGAATTCGAAGTATATATCTCTAGAACAGAGATCAACATTCAGAAAAATAAAACCCATTGAACAGTAAAATAAACTGCACAAGACAAGAAACAATGTCAATTATTGTTAACCTGGAATATAAAAAAGTTGATTAACCAAAATTTTTCATACATTGAAACTGAATAAAATCTAACAATAAAAGCAGAATCACATGAGAGTATAGAATACAGGAATTACATAAATAAGTACAGAGATGCTAGGCTAGAAGGTGATGAATGCCAGTGATGCAAAAGATGTTCTTTATAAAGAAACAAGTGGTGCAGATGGTCTATAAGCAACAGTGATCTCTAGCAGCTGTACTACCTGCCATAGCTAGTATCAGCAGATGGGCAGGAGAGAGATGTTGTTCCTGTCTCTGTCCACAAGTCATTTACTCATTTATCTAAATATCTAAAACATGAAGACAATGGTTTAGCGGTTTCTACTTCTTTATTAATAAAAGGCTTCTTCCTCACAGGATGGTACAGCTTCAGTTTGTATGGGATGGAAAACAAGCAAGAAGCTGAGGTGCCCTGCAAGATGCATTACTCCCTCTGTACCACTGCAACATGCAGCAATGCTGTCAGTGCATTTGTGCCCAGCACTCCCCGAGAGCCTGAACCAAAGATGCCTTTGTCATCTTTGCCAAAGATGCCTGAGCCTCTGTAGGCTCAGGAAACATGGGTATCATTAAAACCAGTCAGATAATGAACAGACAAAGAAAAAGAAACTGCGTGAAAGAAACTTCAGATCCTTCTAATAAGAGGACAGTTTAGTGTAACAGATTAGTTGGAAAATCAAAACACTAATTGACATAAGGAACATCTTTGCAACCCAGTTTACTAGCAAGAAACAGTGTGTTCCAATGAAAAAAGGAAGTTACTACAGGAAATATGAGGTCATTCTGAACCTAAGTGTCACACAGATCATTGTAAAATACAGCAGTCCCTCTGCAATGTGACATAAACCACCATAAACATTAGAGTCTGTTGAAACATCTGGTCTACAGTATAGATGAGCTGAAGAAAGTCTCAAAATAACCAGAAAGCCATGCAAAGAGCAAAGCACAGAAGGTCATCCACTTGTACAGACAAAAACCATCAGAGAATAACCTAACATCAGTAGAAGACAGAAGAGGAAATGGATTGTTCAGAGGACAAGTGCACCGGAATGGCCATGTGTTTGTACCTGCAGCAGGAGACTGGTGCTAAAGGCTATGTTGCTTGGGATGGGCAGAAGGAAAAGGGGGTTTCTGATGTTGCAGTAGAGAATGATTTAGTAATTGCAGTGGGAGCTTACTTGTATGTACATCACCCTCTGCAGCTGTAAAATGTTTATTCGGCAACAGTTTACTTATTAAACAAAATCCACTCACAGCATGAGACACTGTAGTTTCATGTCAGCTTCTCTGATATCAGGAACCTCTTTTATTCTTTACAACAGATCTGATTATAAGTGCTGTCTCCAAAGAAATATAAGATTGTAAGATACAGGGAAAATGGTGTCTTGTACTTAATGTGGAACTGAATTTCATTTCTGAAATAACTTTTAGCTGTATCCATATCCCTGAGGAGAACTTCTCTCCATCTTTTGACTCTATGTCTTACCTACCAGAACTCAGACTTGAATTCCCAAGTGCCACCTTGAAAAAAAGGAGGAAGTAGAAGCCTGGTCCTCTATAGCCTTCCACACCTAAACAGCAATGTAATTACTATTGCACAGATGACAGAAAAATCATATAAGGATGAATTAGTGAATTAATTCTTACACAGTGAAAGAAAGTTATTCTAGCCAGGAATCAAAAGAGGAGTGATCTCTTGGGGCACAAAAATATGAGGGGTATAACCAGCCATATTACGGGTCAGGGCACGAATGAAATGACTGCACCCAAGTGACTTTTCTGTCAGCCTACTCTTTTCAACAGAAACAGTTCTCCTTGTGCTAAATTATTAAGTAGCATTGTCTCCCAAAGATGGCCAAGTTTTCACTCAGATGAGCAACTTTCTTTAAATATTTTCAGGTAATTAAGAGAGAATAATGTATGTGCCCTACACAGTGACAAACATCCAGAGGAGCCGAGACATCAGCACCTATTTTTTCTGTAGGCTATCTAGTGTGAATACAAGAAAAACTTGGCCTAGTGGACAAAATATCAACAGACAGGCACTGATTATAGAATATTATCATAGTTTAGAGGAATTAATAGTCCTCTCCAAAAAAAATGGAAAAACCCCCAATGTAATCACATTCAGTCTTTCAGTAATACAGGAACTAATTCTTCTGAAACATAAGGGGGGTTACAGTTACAGATCTGACTTCTCATCATTCTCACTGACTCAAATTTTCCTTAAACTCTCCAACTGGTGCTTCTGCAAATAGCCATAGATTAGTCTTTCACAGAAGCTGTAGAAAACAGAAATCAAAACACTGATGATGAAATTGTTTTTGTACATCACTGAGGTATGTCTGACTACTGCTAATTCACATAGTGGTGTCAGAGACTCTGTTGGTTATTTGTATCAACATTGCTGCATCAGTGTGGGTGAATATCAAACTGCAGGCTGACAGATAGTTGGACCACAGGCTAGAAGTTCCCATTTTCCTATGAACTTGGATATGGAGCTGATTGTGAGAACTGTCACCTAACACATGTGCATGCACCCAGACCCAGGGCTTGTAAGACCAAGGGGTCCAGAGACCACCGAAGACACCTTAGAGATGGTAATGGGCATGCATACCACCACCAGGTGGTAGGTGTGGTTAAGTAACACAGATCCTGGAACATGCTAAGTAGTTCTTCAAAGAAGAATGAACATTCACCAGGACAACCCAATAAAAAAAGCAGGAACAACCAGCATCAGACAGAATACTCTCCCACTGAACTGGGAAACAAACTGTACTGACATGACACCACAGATCTGTGGTGGTAGCTATTGCAACTAACCCTTTTCTTCCTTTTTTTACTTCCTCTCTCTCTCTGCTTTGTGAACTTGTTGTTGGGCTTGACTCCATTTTGAGTCTTAATTCTATTCCTGAGAATACAACTGAAACCTCACTCTGGGCTATGAGCAGTGAGTGACAAGTGGAAGTACAAAAAACATTGACACCAAAAACTTCCTTCTGTGTTTTTGTAGGCTTGTTATTCTGCATGCTAACTTTTAATTAAAGAATCAAGTATGTAAGGGGATAATAGACCCAAGTATAGGTCAGTATCTGTAAAGCTCTCACCTTTAAAAGTAAGATGATTTATCCATAAGCTGTATAGTTCCAGAACATCTAAAGAATACAACAGAAGCAGGGGTTAACATACATACTTCCCTCTTAGATGTGGGACTCTGGGTATCTAAATACGGATCCTGAAAATGTCTGTCCCTAAGAAGGAAAAGAGTAGTCCTGGACTTGCTTGTATTTTAGATTAGTAGTGAGCCTTGTTCATGAAGAAGAACTTGTTTTGTCAAGAGATTGGAAGTACCTTGCAGGCTGAGCTACAGAATTGCTCAGAAACACTCAGTAATTTTGTGAATGATAAATATGTGAAATAGATTGATAAAAGACAAAACATCTGGTCATGCTGACCTGAATTCTCTTCTCTTGTTCTGAATGACTTAAATTACAAATACTAAAGCTAGTTAATGGCAATGTTTCTTGTGATCAAAAGCTGCAAGGGTTTTATTATCAAGAACACAAGTATTCTAATTTCTTCCTGTTTTTCTGAATCCCAAACCATTTCCAGCCCTAATTAAAGAGCTTTTACCATATATATCCTGTAAATAGGAAAAAAAATACACTGCACCTGGTTCAAATTTCTTTGGCTGGAACTAGGAGTTACACAGAAATTAATATGTGCTACATACACCACAGAAAGAACATGATTACACTGGATCAGCGTTCACTTCTCATTTGTGTTGCTAATAAGTGGGTGAGTTTGTTGACCCATAAGAAACCTCATCCTACTGAGTTCTATGTAAAGGGTAGAGAGTCAGTCTGTAGCTGTGTAATTAACTTGCAATTATGTAAGCAATAAAGGCATAATTTAAGGTTATTAATGTTAAAAATTGTAAGGCATTTTCTGGCATTTAATTAACATTTGCCAAGACAGACTATAGAAAATTAAATATCAATTAATAAAAATACTGACATTTAGTTAGATATTCTATTAGTTGTCACAATTATTAACTCAATATTGCTGGCTTTTTAAAATCCAATTAGGAACCTAAATATTCATTACAGTTTTTATGTGTGGAAAATCAAATTATATTTGTGTCCCATAATTTTAACTAGATTACACATCATCTTTTCTATTAACGATAACATGTCATCTTTCCCATTAAGTCTCAATAAATACTCTTTTAACTGTGTGTTGATGCTTAATTGACATCACTGTCATAAAACCACAGACATTTTTTTTCCCTTCATGAATAGTTGAATCATTTAATGTATTGTTTTCTCCATTTACTATATATGAACATCACAGCTTTCCTGACTGTGATCTATTTGAGGTTTTCTCTTTGTTAGTGAATCCTTATGGACCTAATTCCTAAATGGGTTGATGGATGAAGTCATCCTTTTAGGCCCAAATAATTGAGTGCAGCTGAAGATCAATGACCTGAAGAACAACCATGAGCTAGTACTGGTGCAATCTCTCTAAACTGGAGAGGCACTGCTGCATTTCATAAATATCTGCAGAAGGTCTGGCCCAGAATTTCCTTTCACAGAGGACTGAAACAGAATCCTCTTATAAAATTACACCAAATTTGCTAATCACCTCCTTGATTATTCATCTCACCCAGTTTCCCCTGCACCCTTTTTTACCATTTGCCATCATTTGCCCCTTGGCCTGGAATTACTGCTACCCAGGTTTCTTTTTTTTTTTCCTTTAGCTTCAGCTGACCAAGTTCAGAAGTTCCTCTGGAAGAATTTGACTTTGCCCAGAGACATGATAGCCTTCTGGTCTCCTCGGGTGTCTTTGGAGGCACAGTAAGGTTATACACATATAAGACCAGCACAGATCTGGCTAAATAAACTAGCTTTTTTTTTCCTTGTTATTCTCCTAATTTTACAGGTGAAAGAAGGCTAATCAGTTTTTCCCTGAACTCATGCAACATGCAGGGTACCCTAGCTTTGGAACAAGTAGTTCCGTTCCTAGATTTAATAGAATTGGTGCGAGTTGGTGGTAGTCAAGTTTTAGCTATGTGCGTCTGCCTGTCACAACGTACAGATAATAAAAAAATGGATAAAATGTCTCTCTACTGTTACTGGGAAGCAATATAGTCCTTTCACACAGCAATCTTAAAAGGAGATATGGCCTGGAAGCTACTGTACTCCATCAGTTCTTGGCTACAGGATCACTATGAAACAATTGCAAAAGCTGTTTAAGCTGATGCAAGAAATTTAATGATATATTGACATTTGCTTTTACTTGTCTTCCAAGATGTGCTGTATTCATAGAGTAAGAAATGGAAGAGTCCATGATTTTAAAACAGATTTTTGCTTTCCTCTAGAAACTTAGTAAGGCTTTTCAACTGGTGAAGATATATAATAAAGGTAAAAAAAAGGTAGTGTATTCCTCTTCCATGTCTATCCTTCTGCGCCATTGTGTCTGACCACTGGTCTAGCTGAGGAGTTTTATTGCAGAAATGACTATACTTAATAGTGTGAGTAAGGATAGCTTATAGATACTCTTTGTGACAGACATATTATTCTACAGTTTGCTTTTAAAGAGGTGGAGAAGCAAGAACACAATATTTGCATTTTTGAAATATGGAGATCCCTTGGGATGAAAGCCACTGTCCTAACATAATCTGCTTCTTTAGATTTGTCCACAGGAGCAGCTATGATCATGTTAACATACACCTAAATAAAAAGACTGGAGGAAATATTACCGAGATATTGCAGTGCTCCAGCCTAAATCAGGTCCAAGATACTTCCTGACCTAGTCAGGAAGAGTTTCTTACATTATCTCATATATCTTTATCTCTGATCTTAATCTACTCTAATTCCTGTTTTCCCATATTGGTTAAGAGTATTAACCCATGTAATTTACAAATGCTTGACAAATATGTCATTATAAATTAAACTGTATCTTGAAGCACAACAAATTCCCAAACTTCCAATAGCTAGCTATAATGCATTAGCAGTGCAATATTTGTTTGGTAGTAATATCCTGGTAAGCATGAGGCCCAACAATAAATACTCAGCATCTTCTTGCTTAGGCGCTTAGACAGTACAGTCATACTCCCTCTTTTCTAGCGCAATCCTGTGACCCAGTGCTGTAGTCCATAAATTATCTTCCTCAAGTTGAAAGAACTTTGGTCATCAGTCATTTTTGAAGAATGTGATGAATCAAGTAATGTGCAGACATTTCATTACTGAAAAAGTAAGACAGTAACACCTTAGAAAGCTTTAAAGGATTGTTTTCCTTCAGTGGGTTTCCCTAATCTAGCATTTAATTTACAGGAAAGAGGAAAAAAAAACCCACAAACTTATCTAAGGGAAGAAGGTGTAAGAATATGCTTACACATACATGCTTGGTGTTTTTTCAGAAAGGAGGAATTAACGTCATGCATAAATAAGGAAACAAAGAGCCAATTTCTTCTCATGTGATGGTCTATACCTATCCTTAGGATAAATACGCAAAAAGAAAAAAGAAAAAGAAAAAGAGAAAGAGAAAGAGAAAGAGAAAGAGAAAGAGAAAAAAATATGCTTATTACAGTTTGATGCTGACAATTCATACATCTGCCAAATAAAGAAACTTAATTGATTATCAGTATTCACTCAACAGTTTTGAAGGAGGAAGTAGAGGAGTGCTTTTCAAATAGGTACTCCTTTTATCAGCCTGAAAGGGCCTCTAGCTGCTGCTCTCACAGATAGGAAAAGGTGCAGTTCTCATCAGACTGGACATTCACAAGATAAAAATAGAAGATGCCCTACCTCTTGATTTCAAAGCACCATATTAGTAGCATACTGATGAATATATACTTGCAAATTTTAGTCAACATTGCTCAGAGATCATGGCATAATTTATAATTGTGGCACCTCTGAAAGCTTTTCAACCTTATAATGGCTTTGCAGCACAGAAATTATGATCATCCATCATCTATCAATGTATTTCCTTTAGCTGATTGTATTACTGATCAAATCCTGTGCATACAGGCTTTAGAAGAGTAAGCACTAAAACTGTTAAAACCAGTTAGATTCCCTTTTCCAGTCATCTTCTTCCCTTTTTTTTGCAGAACCTAAGCCTAAACTACTGTAGTTATTTGAAGGTCTTCTCCTGGTTTCCTGTGGCCTTTTTCTCTGCTTATTTTCTTCTATACAAAGCATACATCAGCAACATCCTTAATACATATCTGTACATATTCCTGTAGAACAAGAGGCATACAGCTAAGCCTTCTTATGATGCTTGGTAGAAACTATCACAGTTACTGCATTATTACTTATATGGGTGAAGAAATCAAATATTGTGAGATCCAAATTCCCATTGAATAAAATATCCAAATTGAAACAATATTTGATTTGGCCTATCTGATCCAGCTTCTGTGTGTAAAGTGCAGTCAAAATCATGTACACCTAGCAGAAAGAAAGCCTTCAGTCCTGACTACAGTCAATAACTATCAATAAGTTGCTAGAATGACTTGATTTCACCTGTCCTGACCTTTTGATCAATATGAACACTTACAAGTGCTGCCAGGTAGCAATTTATGATTGATTTGCTCTGTCATCTCAGAAACAATCATACATATTTGCAAAGATGCATGGAAGTGATAAGGGAAAGGAGAATAGAAGTCAGAAAAGGAAAATTACTTTGTTTTATCCTGAACTCACTCTGAGTTATGGTTTCTTATATGTATAGCCTCATAGCTCTTTAGGGTACTACATTCATTCCATTTGTCTTCTAGTTGATATAGTGTCCCACAGTTCACAGGAGAACATTTTCTTGTCTGCACTTAAATTCTTTGGAGACCTATGACTTCTGAAGTCTCTTAGCAGAAATACTGTCAAAGGGAGACTCTAGTTACCTTGAAAAAAGGGCATCTAAACCTACAGAAGACAACTAAGAGTCTGATTCCATATTCAGATTTATTTCCTTATTTCTCATTCACATGTCTTTAAAGACTATCAACTAATGCCAAAAGAAGTAGCTTCTATCAACAAGATTTTAATAATCCTAGGGCCCTCAGTATGAATGGAGTGCAAAAGACAGCACTACATTGTTAAAGTAAATTTAATATTTTTATAGATGGTGTTGCCTCTTACAATTTAACAGAGATTCACACAAAGTCTGTGCAAGAAATTAAACTATTCCATTTGTTTATGCAATCATTATTGCAAAATAGCAAGACAGCAATGCTTTTATTGCAATAAAAATCATGTCCATGTCCTATTGTGCTGGGCAAACCAATATCATGAACAACACAAGCTTTGATCCAAAATGTTTGCAGTCTTATTTATGTGTTCAGTTAAATATTTCTGATTTCTTCTATTTCAGTATGCTTTACTGTGTCCTTTACACTGAACAATTGTAAATAGGAATATAAGGGGGTTTGCTATGCATTATGAATTACAATAACTCTGTGAAACCAAAATGTAGCTAAGGAATCTGAAATACTTCTGTTTCATTCTTTTTTTTTTTGTCTGAAAATATAAATCTAAATATTTCCAAGAGTGCTAGATGTTGCATGAAATAATTAAAGTTAAAACCAGCATGAATTAAATCCCAGAGAAATTATTTCTTCCAAAGGCTATGGATATTTCCTCAAAGAAAGAAATTTCATTTAACAGTATTAGAGGTTTATTAGGTAACATGAGGCCTGAGCAGAGATAGATTACCATATATTTTGCTCTAAGAATGGACAGATTTGGATGATCGAAGTGAGATTATTTTGTGCAATGTTAAAACACATACATGATCGAAGAGAATAATAGGGACAGTCTGAAGACTAGCTAAAGGACTGACTAAGCTTCACAGATGTTAACTTCCCTGCAAACATGTGAGATTTGCAACATCATAATTCTTGGAAGAACATTGCTAGCAATTGGACGGCCTTCTAGGATCCCATAACACATACAGATGGATATAGTGAGTGAATTCACAGCCTCATACTGACATGCAGAAACAAACTGCAACCTGTGTAAGGTTATAAAGCAGGTATGTTTATTACAGTGCCAGGCATGTGGGGGATCTCTCCCCCTAACACACGCAGCAGAGCTCAGCAACAATCAATTCTTATAGAAAGATTACATACATATGCATTACGTTTCCAGAAAACCTATTCCAGATTCAGAATTCCGAGAAGTGGTCTCTGGGAGGAAGATCAGAAAGTCTTCCTCTTCATTTTACTTTTCACCTTGCTAGTTTTTGGCATGCCTTGTGGTCCTTTACCAGTTCAGACTTTCTTTGATGATTTCCCAGACTATGCTATTAATTACTATATAGTTTTTATAACTTCANTATAGTTTTTATAACTTCAAGCATGTTATCTTGATCAGCTGTTACTATGTGCCTTACAAACAACTACATTGATTATTCCATTCCTCAAGTCAATACTTGAAGATGAAAAAAAAAAAAAAAACCAAAGAAAAACCAACATATTGTGTGTGGCTACATTGTTGTAAATATATGTATACACAGTTCTGAAGGGTTAATTAACATATCTTATAAAGATATGACTCTTCCTGACTAAATATTTTCTACAGACATCTCTTGTGCATTTAGGTGTTGTTAATAAAGCACTAGAATTTTTTAATTCTTGGAAATAAATGTTTCTGTGCAAATGCTTTTCTGAGGAAATTTTTTGTGTTTTATCACAGATGTAATTTTTTTCCTCCAATACTATACATTTCTTCTAAATATTTAATGGTTTATAATGGTCATTATTCTTGTGTGCCAACATTAAACTTTTAAAAGTTTAATCTGGAGAGTATTCAGAGAAACTCATCTTTTTTACAGCCTCATAAATAGTTCCTTCATGAAATGAACAGAAACAGCATCTGCACAAGGTGAATGCAAATGACAGTACATAGTACCTCACTTGTACAAAGGGAGCAAATGCTTTGATGTCTGATCAGGTAATACCAAGTGCTGTGCTGCGAAAAGTGATGCATCACTAGATGGATAAACATGGTGTGCTCAAGCTTCATCACCTGTTACTAGAGAAAACTTCAAGTAGAGTCAAAGATGATGTAGAAAAGCAAAAACAAAAACACACACAAAACAAACAAACAAACAAAAAGGCAATACACCCAAGTTTGAAATCCTGCATTACAGAATAAACAAAAAGTGCCAAGATAGCAGCTGAGCTCCAGACATGACAAGTGTTTTATGGCTAGTTGTGTTTAATTATGTTTAAGAAAAAGTGTACAACAAAATAACATACTATGTAGTAAGAACCATATATGGTGTGATGTTATACCTCATTTCAGGAAAAGCTTAGGAAGATGTTTCAGTTAACAAATCCTAGACCCAAGAGGGTGGAGAAAGGCAAGAAAAAGGGAAGTGTAAGTAGATCATGTCTTTTTCCTTTCCACAAAATTCCTTTAGGATCTGTGTCTGACCCTGATTTACCTGATTTCCCTCACCAGGCCTGATCCTGACCCCTAACCACAACCTGATCAAGGGCATAGGTATTTGGATGAACCAGCACAAAACTAATAGGGTGGTCAAGAAGACAGACACCATTTCTCCTTGATATTATTACTAAGTGACGTGGATGTACTTCAGGACATGCAATGCTGTGGTGAAACTCGTACTATTTACAAAGCAGGAGTTGTTATTCTCAAATATGGATTTTTATTTTTTTTTTAATTTAATTAGAGTATTCCTCATGCAGTGTTGAACATGACAATCACTTCTTAGAAAGCACTCATCACCTAAAAATATTCAAGGAATAGAAGGAGAGAAAAGAAATAAATTTGGGTGTTTAGAATTTACTGAGGTATGCAGGAGGATATATTATTTCTGCTGTTAATAAGCCACCAAATTTCAGATGCAGTGGGTGTCAAGAAGCATAAAAAGCAGATCTAAAATCTACCAGCCTTGTATTTTATACTAAATGTTATAAGCTCTGAAGTGACCCAAAGCCTATTGCCCTGAGGGTAGATAAGACTGTCTGTGGGTGTTGTTTTCTGATCTCTTCCTTAAAAAACAAAGCACGGCAGAAGAATTTGGGTATAGGTATAAGCATCTTTTCTTGCATTGGATACTGGTTGGAGAATATTTTAGCATGGGTAATGTACTTCATTGCCCAGACCTCTCATTTTTACTTTTTGCCTGTGGATATTATGCACAAATAATGTGTTTTAAATACTCTCTTACAAATATTTTATCTGCAGGGTATTATGGGTTAAAAGTCAAGCAGGTATAAGAGCAGATTAAATAGGTGACTGTAGGAGATGTAAAAAAGTGAGGGTTCATCAAAAAACAGATTTGCATGTGCAAAACATTTTTTAGTTGTATTTTTTTAGGTATATAAAATTTTCCAGTGAAAAGACAAGAATAATATTTTGTCTCTTAGAAAAGAAGCCAATGGTGGTACAACTGGCTGTACAGAAGAAGCAGCAGTTTCATATTTCAGTTCCTCCATCAAATTCCAACAAGTGTAATGTATCTGTAAATTGACAGATTGACATAACTACATCAGTTTTGTACTGTTTATTTGAGTCAAAACATCTGAATAATTTGATGAGTTTGTCTTTTAGTTTCACTCACTCGTAATACTTACAAAAAAAAAAAAAAAAAAAAAGAAAAGAAAAAAAGGAAATAATTAAACCAGTCCACTAACAACATTCCCTGTTATCATTTCTGGATGGCTACAAATGCTAAGAAAGGGACACCCGAATGTATCTTCATTAACCACCATTCCCACTATGCTGCATAGGTTGGTGTTGTTGTAAATCAGAAGCAACTCTAAAAGCATGGGATGAAACTGTTCAATTATAAATTCTCTTGTGATTCCCATTTTTTTGTGTGAAAAAAAAGGAGAGAAAAGAACACTTTCTAGCGAAAGACACCCTTACCACATATTAACCCCCAATTATTTCATAATCACTTTGAGCATTTAAAGCAGTTCCAGCTGTCAGCTATGGAAACAAAGTGAAACACACAGCAATTTTAGTTCATTGTGAAGGCTGATGTGGCATCCTATGGGATTTAGCAAACTGTGAAAATGAGGTGCACACTATTAGAGAGGAGTGATTCAAAAAAGAACTAGAGACTGCAACTTCTGCAAATTTATATTTCCTTTTAAAGTGTGTCCTTGACACATTGATAGTGTTTTTCATCTGATACAGTAGGCAGGTAAAGAGATCAGAAAGAAAGAAGAAGAAAGAACAGAGAATAAAATTAGATCAAATGCATTGTCTGTAAATACAAAGTATTTTGAATTAATGCTTTTTGTATTATTTACGCAAGGAAGGAGCAGCAATAAAATAGACTTGAATAAAAAGTGATTTATAGTCATAACTTGTTTATTCCCTAAATAGAACTAATTAAATCCAGCACTCTTAAATTCCTGTTAATCTTATCTCTTTAGTTGCAGAAAAATATGAACAACTTAGGGATCATAGAGTCATAGAATGCCTTGGGTTGGAAGGGGGCCTTTAAAGGTCATCTAGTCCAACCCCCCTGCAGTGAGCAAGGACATCCTCCACTAGACCAGGTTGCTCAGAGCCCTGTAAATCCTGAACTTGAATATCTCCAGGGATAGGGCCTCCACCATCTCCCTGGGCAACTTGTTTCAGTTTCCCACTACCCTCATAATAAAGAACTTTCCCTAAAAGTTCTTCCTATATGTCACATATCACAGAATCACAGAGTTACTGATTACTCCAAGATCATCAAGTCCAGCCTATGACCCAATACCATGGTATCAGCTATACTATGTCATTAAGCACCNGAAGTACATCTGGAACATCTTGTTATTTGCAGAGTTCCTCCTCACTCTTGCTAACTGTGCCCAGCTAAGGGTGCTTCTCTAACCTAAGCCTTACTACATCCTAGGTCAGGGTCTTTTAGTTAGTGTGTTTGTCTCTTAGCAAGCACAAGGGTACCCTCAGAAAAATGAATAAGCAAAGAGGGACAAAAGGAAAAAATTGTGTTTTCTTTCTTTCTTTCTTTCTTTCTTTCTTTCTTTCTTTCTTTCTTTCTTTCTTTCTTTCTTTCTTTCTTTCTTTCTTTCTTTCTTTCTTTCTTTTCTCTCTTTCTTTC
>VWZY01010793.1:0-58767 GCA_013399075.1 Chloroceryle aenea
AGAAGAGAAGAGAAGAGGAAAAACCAAGGAGAGTCAGGGAAAGACACTGCATTTTCAAATACAATTTCCCCGCATTAAATCCTACAGANNNTTCCCCACATTAAATCCTACAGAAGCTTAAGGTCTGAGAGGGGCTTCTTGTGGCTTTTTTATATTGTAAATACTGAGGTTTTAGATTACTTACATAAGCTTTAGTCACCAATAGTGCTGCCTTTAAAAAAAAAAAAGAGAACGCTGAAACAGCTGTAGTACTGTAGATGAGTCACTTGGACTGTGGCAGAGATGTGAGCAGTAAGGTGGGAGTATGGCTGCTCTGCAAGCTTACGGAGGTGCCTTGTTGGATGTGCCTCCAGGCAAGAAATGAATAGTGTCTGCTAGTCTCAAAATAAACATCCTGCAGTGGAAAATCAAGCCGGTCATATCAGTGACTTGTTAAAATGAATGGTGACCAGTGGGGGGGTTAAATAGTCCTTCCAGCACTGTAGGCAGACAATGGGAACGGGTGCTGCAGAGTCAGATGTGCACGTTGGAGGGTCTGTCCTGGTGACCTGCACTGGGAGGGAGGAACAGAACACTTGCACAGACAAGTCCGGGCCAATGGAGATGGGCAGGATGAACACAATATGGGGAAATTGGGTTTTTTGGAGGCTTCACTGCAGATCAGCACAGATGGCTCTTTCACCCACACCCTAGAAAAACTGTGATTTATGGCAGAAGGCAGCAAGCGTTTTGCCATGAATTATGGCAGTTTAAGAAGCTCACTTTTGCAATGGGGAGCTGGTAATTATTTACCATGAGATGTGACAATTACTGTCAGGTAACGATGACATTCCCCCGCTTTATGCATTCAGTAACTTTTTCGAAGACTCTGCCTGAACTCTTTGTGGGGGGTGGAAGGAGGAGCTCTGGCTTCCCTCCATCACTGCTACCAAAATGAGTGTGTGTTTTGGCAGTAGTTTTGCTTGGAATATTCAATTCAGATTAATGTAATTTCAACATCTACTATCCCAAGTGTGTGGTGGTGCCACTAAACATATGTGTTTGCCAACTGTGAAGTGCAGGCCATGTCATTCAACATGGGAGTGAAGTGATTCTTATCTGTCTCCCATGTGTGTACCTTTCAGATTAGCCCCACTTAAACCAGTGGCATTACAAATGTTTAAAAGCAGTGGCAGTGGGAAAAGGCACAAGAGAGGCAGTAGATTATCAGGTGATTTGGGATGAGGAACCATAAGTGGTTGCTCATTAATAGTCACATCAAATAAAGATGCAGCACTTCATTCTGGTTGCAGGTGCTCAACCTGGTGCCTTCTTCAGTCACACAAACACAGGAGCAGCTGAGAGGTGATGGGAGGAATAAATCCTTCCCTGGGGGAAATGAAGCCAAACATCTCTCCAGTCACTGTTCTCCCTACTCAAAGGGTTTGTTTTGTCTGGAGCTGTGTGTAAAGCAAGCCTATGTTATAATGTCTTGGGATGCAGGTCTTTTTGAGACTGTGTTGTAGATGTCCCTTCTTTTTGATCTAAAGTGAAGATGTATGTCTATCCTCAGTATAAATAAGGAATCTCCTACTCTTACAATGCCATCACATTCTGTAGAAAAAGCCCTTGGGATGCAGGCAATAAAAGCCTACCTTCTCTTATCTTCCTGTGTCCCTGGCATGTTAACTTTGTATATTGTAAATTCAGTTAACAGCTGAGACCTTTTTGATTCCCCAACTCAGCCATGTAGTTGTGTAGGGACAGATGTCTTCTCCATTCTTGCTGCCTGATTGTTTTCTGCTTTGAATTTAATTGCTTTATGAAAGCGTTTTCAGTCTTGGGCAGAGGAACATCCTGAAAAAAGTACTCATGCCAAGAAAAAGAGACTAATTTTATTTTGCTGAATCATCAAGTCTCTCCAAAAAAACTACAACCCACAGAGGGTTTTGCTCTTACACAGGTATTACCTGGATGTTGACCTCCTCAGTGTGTAAGTCCTTTACTTGAGTTATTGTTAATTCCATGCACCAGATTCTTGCTTCCCCAAAGACTTGTAGTGACTTCATGAGACTGAGAAAGCAGAGCTATGCAGAGAGCTCAGGAGACTGGCCCTTGGGTTCCCAGTGACTGCACAGTGTGCCCTTTGCTGGATAGTTGCTGTTATACAAGTGAATAGATTACTGTTCCATTTCTGGAATTGCTAAATTTCTCCATCTGTATGGATTCCTTCAGTCACAATATCTCATATTCAGGTGGCTTCCTTTGTGCTTTCACAATAACAGAATGTCACAGGGGAGCATGGAAATAGCTGCTATTGCCTCTAAAGATGTTGATTCTTTTCAGACTATACTTCCTGAAGAAATACCCTGGTGTATGTATAGTGTGTTAGGAGGCAGATGAACACGTATCAGGATGAAGAATATTCAAAACCCAGGAAAGAAAGAATTTATTAATGAAAATACAATGTGAACTGCTTCAAAATGTAAATTCTGGCTTCTTTTGCATTTTTAAGGCACAATCTCTTATCTCTTTCAACTTTCTCTCATTGACTTTTTCAGACAAATACCTGCTTTGGTGCTGTACCACTGAAGCAGAGCATCCTCAGCTCCTGTGGCTCAGAGCCCCTCCTCTGCACCTGGGCACTACCTCCCTCCGATGCTGGATTACCATCTGGAGCCAAAGCCTTTTCTGTGCATCCCGAGTGCTTGTTGGGAAGTGGGAACATGCTTCTGTATATAGAATATTGCTAAATCAAATGGTGTGTTATGGTGCAGTGCTTCTGAGCAGCTGTAGCCTGCTATCTGTAAGACCATGTTATTACTGGCTCATGTTTTATTTTAGGGACATTAACCTGCCTGTAGGCTTGTGTTGCTGTCTTACTGGTAACCTTCTGTGCTATGCCAAGCTCAAGACTCCATAGTAAAAGATTCTTTGTAGTCTTTCTTTTTTTTTTTTTTTTTAATTTTCTGTTTTCCCTTCCCCTATTAGTTTCTTTTCTGCTTTCCAGGATACCCTAGNCCCAGGCTCTTCTCTTTTGCTTCTCTGTCTTTTGCTTTTTCATCAGAGAGGGAACCCATCCCAGCAGCTGGGAAGGACATGTCCATGTCACCTCTAGGGTCTGCACTGTCCAGATCTCTTGGGGATTTGCTGAGAGCACCAATGACCAGATCCCCTTCTACAGAAATGGCCAAGGCAGAAGCCTGTTCCTCAACTGTGAATCAGCAACCAGCCTCAGTTTACCTAGGAGCTGGTAACCAGGCAAACCTCTGAGGAGAAGAGGTGGCAGGAAAGAAAGCAAGCAAGCAAGACATCAAGTGAAAGTAGGTCATTTTTTACTAGGGCTACTCTACTCTACCATGCCTGAAAAAAGTCTTTAGGAACTTTATGTCCCTACAACCACTGCTTGTGAAATTCAGATGAATTTGGTCAGCTTGGACTTGCACAGGCTGCTCTTCAACCAAAGCACAGGAAAAGAAAGTGAAGAACAAAGCAAGGAGGAGATGGATTTTTCCTGGCCTGGACTGATAAGCTTTTTAAAAATTTATTTTATATTAATTATTATTTACTTAATTTATTAATTTTATTTTTATTTCGCTTTTTAACCAAAGGAATAGTCTTTGACATGGTGGAAATCCCTTGACTCACAAAAAATTCTTGAGACCTGGACGTGCTCCACATTCCTGTCCCATTTGAGCACTCCCATCAGAGCAGTCACCACAGAGCCAGTCATCCAACTAGAGGAGGGAACCCATACCACGTGGCATACAGCTAGTGGCATTTTTCAAACGCTTTCGAGAGAAATCACAGTGTGCTTGAAGACTTTCCAGGGTGAAATATATCAACAAAGTTATTCAGCGTGAATAATTCTCCCAGTACTATTTATTGTCACACATTAGGCTCAAGAAGTAGAAAAGGATGTGTGAGAGAGCAAGCAAGCAAGAAAGAAAAGAAGGAAATTCTTCTCCCACACACTCAGACGACGTATCATTTATGGATTGCTTCAAGCTGAAAGGAACCCAATGATTATGATTTCACTCATTTCCAAGAGAATTAAGTCCAGTCCCACACAAATAGCTTCACTGTAGTAATATGCTGCTAGCCACTCATCCTAACCCTAAACACACTATAAAGAACTGACCCAGGAGGCTACCAGCACTAAATCTGGTTGTGGGTAACCCTTTTCATTAATCCTGTGTCACTCAGGTCTTCATTAAACCTGTTGTTCTTTTTATCTTCTGGTATGCTCATCCTGATGTGTCTTGAACAGTAAAAACTCAGACTGCATGCTCACAAAATAGAAAGTTCTTTGTACCAGCAGAGAGTCTGATTTGTGTTAGTTCATGAAATTATGGCATCTTATAGATATTTTTATGTAATGTAAACCTGCTCCTGCTATTGTTTAGCAAGGAACAAAGCTGTTGATTGGCGTTTCCATGAACAAGAGTTAGATGCTGGGGTAGATAGTCCAAGTGCCTCAAACACAGGCAGATCTGAGCTCTGTTCCCAATCAGAAATGATGCATGATTTGAGTCACTTGAGTAGTACTTTTCAAGAGTTGTGAGACCTTGTTTGCACAGTGGTATGAATTAACAGAGCTCAGAAGTGCACAAAACCAGAGCAAGGCTCAGGATAACATCTGTGGAGCTGGCTCTGCAGAGGTTTGATCACTCCACCCTTTCAATGGACACAGAAAGGCATTCAACTTACAAGAAGGTAAAGAGCTTTTAGCTTGATGAGCCCCTCTATGCAAAAGGCTGTTGCAGCAAAACTGGTCTGGTAAGAAGTCCTTTCCAAACCAAAGTTCACATAGCAGTGAGAAATCTGCAGGAAGACCAGGTCCTGAGCACATACCTAAGTCAATGCAGCAAGCAAATCTTTTGATGTCAGAAGAATTGCTCCCAGGAGTTACTCCACCTTTGAGCCCAGGTCATGAGGTACTGGATGATCAAGTATCCTGCAGCAGGACAAAGAGTTCACAGCAGAAACTCTGGTTTATATACATGGGGATTTTTTATTTTTGAAATAATATATTGGCCTTTCCAGAGTCCCTGGAAAAGGAGATTCCCATCTCACAGAACACAGCAACAAAAGGGAACACAGAGATTTTTATGGTTTCTGTCATCTTTTAATACAATTTTATGAACTGCGGTTATAGCAGCTTCAAATTGTAGTTGTTGCTTGCTGCTTCATTTCTACTTAGCAGACTCAGAGCCAAAATGAAAAGTAAAGCTAACATGTTTGACATACTTCATCCTGTGCAAGAGAGCAGCCTATAACAGCTAGGAAGAAAACACCAAAAAAAAATCAGAAAAAAAAAACGGGAGAAAGGGAGAAAGGGAGAAAGGGAGAAAGGGAGAGAGGGAGAGAGGAAGAGAGAGAGAGAAAGGAAAAGAAAGAAAGAAAGAAAGAAAGAAAGAAAGAAAGAAAGAAAGAAAGAAAGAAAGAAAGAAAGAAAGGAAAAGTCTTGCTTTTCTAGAATTATTTGAAAGCCACAGTAGATGGCTCTGAAGCTGAGTGGTGTAGCTGTACACTGCACAGACTAGCGTATGCCTCTGACGTGCTAAACACTGATATCTCCTTATAATGATGTGTTAATGTAAGGGGAGTGATTTTGCAAAATTTTATGCCTTATTAAGGAAATGATTCAAGCCCAGGAAATGTGCGGGTTAAGTACTTGCTTTCATAAACATGGGTTACGGTGGAAAAAAAGATTTTAGATATTATGTGGAAAAATGCAGTAAAAAGCGCTGAATTAGCCCATTCCATTACATGGAATTGTTCAGCAATTATGGTCATCCCCCAGCCTAGAAAATTAAAGTATATGATGAAAACCCAATCTAAAGATATCCACCACTGTGCTCCTGAAGACACAGCATATCATGCTTAAAAGGCACTTAGGGCTTCAATGACCAAAAAAAAAGTTATCTGAGGAGTAAATTTAAACTGGCTACCAGCTACCACCCCAGCCTGGTGCTGCCCTTTCTCTTCCACTCACTCAAACAGGAATTGCAACAGATTGTCAGGGGCTCAAACATGCTCTTAGTAAGTGGATGATCTCGTATAAAACTTACAATTGCAAAGCAAGAACACTCTTTTGTGCTCTTTGCTCCAGAAGGCAGGATGAGGCCACCAGGCACCTCGATGGAGATGACCCATCTTACTCGGGTGGGAAAATGTGTCATGATTTGAGCAGGGTGGAATGGAACAAGTAATTTGCAAAGATTCCTTTGTACTTGAAAGCTAGTTTGCATTTCCCTGTTTTCCCTATGCCATCACTTTCACTCACCATAACTGTTTCATTGCTGGATGGTATGTAGATAAACACTCATGGAAAAGAGGCTTTTCATCCACATGCTTGAACACTGTGCAAGTCCCTTCCAGGCTGAACAGCTATCTGCAGGATGCCTTTTCAACAACGCTGATTTTCTCAGCTCTATTTATGACCTAGTATTTACTAGAGACGTTCACACCTACTGGGTATTAGCTTAGCAGATCTTTCCCTTCCAGCTCCAAAAACCACTCACGGATCCTTCTTTCTTCTCTCCATTGCCTCTCCCCAACGTTTAGAAGTAGTAACTTTAGCCAGATTTTTTTTTATTATTATTTTTTCATTATTTTTCTAAATTTAAAAATAATAATGTGGCTCCTCACTATAAAATGTCTGTCTCCTCCACTCCCAGCCTCCTGGGGGTTGCCGTGGGCATGGTCTGCAAATGAAGTGGAGGCACTCAGCCCTCAGTTGGGCTCTAGTCAGACATTAGCTGCAGTGTTTACCCTTGTGTAATCTTCAGTTTTGCATTAATTTAATGCTGCTCAGCACTTTTTAAACATATTCAGCAAATCCATGGCATACAGAGCTTTGTGTCTGTATCTCCTCCATCAAACTAAGTCTTGATTTTTAACCAAACTCATCAAAGTAAACTCCTCACAATACTTTTCTCCATCTACTTTGATCTTTACATAATAATAATAAAGATTTTGTTGCTTTATGTGGTAATTCAGCTATACTCTGAGGGGTTTTTCCCCCTTAACTTCAAAGAGAGCAAATAGGAAACTGTTTTCATTTTTCTTTCACATTTCATAAGCAACATGTTCTAGTTGGTTTTGAGCAGCAGAAGGTAGTAAGAATCTCCCAATTAATAATTCCCAGGTAAAATCGTGGCCTTTTGTAAAGATAGATCTCAAGAAATTTGGTTCATAAGACAAATAAATAAAATTCTCTTTGAAGGTCTGGCTACAAGTGTAGCCAGAACCAGAATGGGAGCACATCACCATTCTTAAGCAGCCTTCTATCTTTGAACCTTCTTCTGAGCAAAATCTGAGCAATCTTGGAGTGTTTTGTTAAAAAGCCACTCACCTCCTGGCTTCAGAATTGAAAATCCCACTGTGTTGGAAAGAGCAGCAACTAATGCCACACAACCTAGAGATCTCACCCCAGCCCTGTTACAGGTAATCCCACACCAAAGAGGGAAGAGATTTTGTTAAATCTAGGGCTGAAGTAAAGTCAACATCAAGTCTTGTGCTTTCTGGCCATCCAAATAGAGATCTAGCATTTCACACCAACCGAGAACACTTGTGTAACTCCCACCACACAGTAGAGTGGGCAGTCAGGCTCTTACATCAGTATTTGAATTGCATGATCTTTTCTGGGCTGTTGAGGAACATCAGTACATGCCTCATCCCACCTACACTGATATTAGTAACTGCAAAAATCAAGAGCTGCGTGACAAGAAGGTTTCATGCTCTGTGTGCTTGCATTGTGTGGGGGTTCAGGCAGGACGTAGAGAGGAACTGGAAGCGATGGAGACCATCTACACCCTATATCACAATGCCCTGGGGAGAAGAGCTGGCAGAGGCAAGGGCACTTAGACTGCCATTAGGTTATACAGAGGTGCAAAGTCTGAGAAAAAAAACCTGCTTGAGCTCTGCTGCTTCCCCTTACAGCTGATTTTTCATCAAATCCCCCTTGCCTTGCTCCTCACCCCAAGGATCTGACATGTCTGAACATGACCCTGAGGGAGGGCGGGGGGGTTGCAATCAATCTCTGGCATGTCCAATTTAATCCAAATAGTAAAAATCCCTGAGCAAACAAGGGAAAATACAGAGCTTGTTGTTCCTTGTACATGAGATAATTCCCTTTAGCTTATTGACATCCATCACTTTGTTTCTTCTCCCATTTAGGAAAGTATACAATTATGTGCGTGGCCGGAAGCTGGAAGCGCCGAGCTGGTTCTGCTGGACGGTACCCTGTTGGCTGAGCACTCCCCAGGGACCTCCTTGATCTCCTCACGCCTGTCTGAGGCCATGCTTGAGTCAAAGAGATTAAGGAAAAGTCGGTGAGAATTTAGGCACGCCTGGCTCCAAAAAGCCATTTGCACCAATTCACAGAGGGAAAACCTTGGAAGTGTTTCCAAAAATACAGGCCAGTCGTGCGAGTTAAGGCTGCAAGGGAGCCTAACGCGCAGACTTTCCCCATAATCAGGGTTTACCTCAACTCTGTTTATTCTGTAAACTCTGGTTTCTCAACAGAAACAGCTCATCACGCTACACCCCTGCTCAACAGACAGGCAGAAAGTCTTTGTAGAGACCTAGAAGTAGAGCAACCCAGCTGTTTCTTTCATGAAAACTGTTAGCAAACTATCTCATCATTTTCCAAGCACTTGGAAAAAGAAAAAGATATTATTAATAATTACATACAATGGGGAGCTGCCAGATTGATGGCATTGAAAAGCAAGAGTATCTCAGGCCATGGACAATTACCAGTGTGGACAGTAGCAGCACAGATGCCCCTGCAGCCTCTGGTTAGGGAGCAGAGTGGGGGAGCTCAGGCTTTATCCTGGAGAGAAGTCAATTATTCAGAGCAAGCCATTTGAGAGACTGTCCTCTTCCCTCTTTTTAATTTATTTTTACTTTTGATTTGAGGGGGCGACTTTATGCAGAGAGCTCATGATTTCATAGATTTGTTTCTCAGAATTGTTGAATAATTCTTGGCCCCCAGCCCATCCGCAAGCTATTCGTGTTGAGGCTGCCCAGGCTGATCAGCATGAGGGAGGTTTGCATTAGGTGCAGGTCAAGGCTGGAGGTCACCAAAAGCAAAGGGAACAGCTCATACTGGACCATCACCATCCCAGGGCTCAGCCTGAAGTCCAGAGTTGTGCTGTGTGTCCCTAAGCTGCCAAGAGAAGTCAAGACCTCTCCCGTAGCAGAGATCAGTGGCTATGAAACATAAGCTGAGTTTCTGGCTGCTCCGCTCGTGGAAACACATCAGTCTGTCCATACAGTGACACCAGATTGACCATACTGCATGCCCACCACTATTAGCAGAGGTATGGACTATACGTGTGGATGTAGCCATGTGGATCATTACTTTTTTTCCCTGTCACTTTTGTAATCAAATGTCAGGACCAAATACCTGCATTCATTTAATCAGCAGTCACTTGGCTATGGAGCTGAGTTTCCATTACAGAGGGGCATGATCAGCAACAGCATGAATTTGCTTCTCAAAATAAATCAGTCTAATATTTGTGAGAAAAGAAATGCATGCTATTTTGTCTTACTTGATGCTACTCGAGGGTAGTCCTACCAAAACAGTACAGAGGAGAGATAGTGATTCCCCTGCACCAGGATGGTTAATAAATCGAGGGCAACACATCCTGGATCGAATTCAAACCACTGTAGACTCTTGACTGTATTACTGCCAAACTCTGAGCCACCCAGTCTCTCACTCCCTCATCCCCAAAAAATATGTTTAGATTCCAAACACAAAGCTTAATTGTTTATTAAGGAAGTGGTTATGATGGGAAAATAATGCTGCTGTGGAGGAAAGAGCAGGAGGGTTTTCCAAGATGCAGTGGGATTTATCAACATCTCCTCCAGATCAGCTCCCTCACCCCTTTGTTCTTCCTTTGCTTTTGCTTGAATTCTTACTGAAATAGAAGTCACTTCTCTGGCTTTGCACAGGATGGTATGCAAAACCCACACAGGATGACTGCATTGTATTGATATCATAAAAAAAGATCAGTTTTCCTTGTATTCATAGCCCTGTGAGACCTCTGATTAAACATGTGGCCTTGTTTAACCCCAGCTTTATTCTCCCAATGCAGCCGGTATAATTACAAACCAAACATATTTTACACCCTGTTGTAGTGTATTGCTAAATCATGTGTTAAACAGAATAGTTTCACACATGGAAAATTGAGTTAATTTTTCCCTTCGAGGATATAAAGACTGTGAGCTGGTACCTAACTATCAGTTCTGTGTAATGATACCCATGCAACATAGAATCATAGCATTGTTTGGGTTGAAAGAGACCTTTAAGATCAACAAGTCCAACCATTAACCAGGTCACCACTAAACCATGTCCCTCAGCACCACATCTACTTGTCTTTTGAACATCTCCAGCGATGGTGACTCCACCACTTCCCCGGGCAGCCTGTTCCAGAGTTTTACAACCCTTTCAGTGAAAGTTTTTCCTAATATCCAACCTAAATCTCCCTTGGCACAATTTGAGGCCGTTTCCCCTTGTCCTGTCACTTGTTACTTGGGAGAATAGACAGACTCCCACCTCTCCACTCCTTTCAGGTAGCTGTGGAGAGAGATAAGGTCTCCCCTCAACTGCCTTTTCTCCGGGCTAAACAAATCCAGGTGCCTCAGCCACTTCCTGTCAGACTTGTTCACTAGACCCTTCACCAGCTTTGCTGCCCTTCTTTGGACACATTCCAGCACCTCAATGTCCTTCTTGTTGTGAGGGGCCCAAAAACCGAACACAGTATTTGAGGTGCGGCCTCACCAGTGCCCTGTACAGGGGCACAATCCCTTCTCTAGTCCTGCTGGCCACACTATTCCTGACCAGGCCAGGGTGCCACTGGCTTTCTTGGCCACCTGGGCACACTGCTGGCTTCTGTTCAGCAAGCTGTTGCTCAACATCCCCAGGTCCTTTTCATCTGGGCGCCTCTCCAGCCACTCCTTCCCAAGCCTGTAGTGTTGCCTGGGGTTGTTGTGACCCAGGTGTAGGTCCTGGCACTTGGCCTTGTTGAAACTCATACCATTGGCCTAGGCCCATAGACCTAGCCCATCCAGGTCCCTCTGGAGATCCTCCTTACCTTCAAGCAGATCAACACATCTGCCTAACTTGGTGTTGTCTGCAGTTCCTGAGGATACCCTTGATCCTCTCACACAGGTCATTGATAAAGATATTTAAGAGACCAGGCCCCAGTACTGAGTCCTGACGAACACCCCTTGTGACTGGCCAACTGGATTTGACTCCCTTCACCACACCATTCATCCAGCCAATTTTTTATCCAGTAAAGGATAGAACCTTTCCAGCAATGAAATCCAGAGTGACATATTGTGGCTGCTCAGATCTTAGCAGCCTTTTTATAGGACTGAAGTCACCTTTCTACGGACTCACCCTAATGAACCACTGGTGGCAGAATCAGAAAATTCTCAATAATGGAGCAAGGCACAAAAAAACACAGCTTGTTCCTAAATCCGCATTGCTCACATCATGTAGATCTTTATTCAGTGATGCAGGATGACTCACAAAAATGTTAGCTCAAGATATATTTTAAACTCCTGAGCTAGCACTGTCCTGAGAAGAAAATTCTAAATTTGCTTCCTGTGGGCATATTTTCAAGAGCATATTATAAATCTGAGTAGTGAAAATTGCACTCCCTTTTTTTTTTTCCAGACAGGCAGTTTTGGAAGATCAGGATTTTTCACTGTAAAAACAGCAAATTGCCCACACAAACAATTTACATGCACACCCAAAACCACACATCCCAAATCCCATGCTCCTGTTCTCCACCCCTGCACAGTGTGCTGCTCTCTTTTCTTTTCTGGTTAGTCTAAGCTTGGCTTTGTGAGATTGCCCCTAGCTTTTCAATAACAAAACTAGGTCTTTCCATCAAGGCAGGAAACATTCACAGTCTGAAACCAGTAAAGCCTGTTCCATTACTGGCTGGATGCAGTCAAGTCTGCATGTTCACTTCGGGTGTTTTGACTGGAAAGTTCTGCTGGGGTCATTTTGAATGTCTAGCTTTGAACATCAGGCATGAAATGAGTTTGAATAAAGCTGGTCCGGTGGTGGGACACAAGGCAGCACCAAACAAGCTCGCACTTGCAAAGGGAGTAGCACAGCTGCCTCAGCACACTGCCCTGTCCAGGCTGTCTGCTTCTGCCAGTGCAACTGCTCCTCTCCTGGGAACCCCTTGTTCCTCTCCTGGGAACCCCTTACCTTCCTTTAGACCCAGCTCAAGGTGGTTTTCACATCACCTTGATACCACCTTTACTCCCAGGTCCCCACTTTCTGTCTACTCTGCATGTGTCCTGTTTTTCTCTTTAGGAGTAAATCAAGTATACTTCTCTCAAAAAATTAAATTAATGTATGTTTCTGGGAATAGCTGACTTCAGGAACTGCTCTCTGTGGACAGCACAGGCGAGGTTACAGCTGCCTTTGTTTCCTGCAGTACTGCTGTGTTATCACCCAGTAAGCTTTCAGAATTACAGCATCACAGAAGGGCTGAGATTGGAAGGGACCTTTGGAGATTATCTGGTCCATTCCCAACGCTCAAGCAGGGCCACCTAGAGCTGGATGCCTACAGCCACATCCAGTTGGCTTTTGAGTTCTTCAAGAAACTCTTCAGCATCTCTGGGCAACTTCTGGCACTTCTCAGTCACCTTCACTGTGAAAAAATGTTTTCTGATGTTTAAAGACAATCTCCTCTGTTTCTGTTTCTGTCCATTTCGTCTGGCCCTATGACTGGGCACCACCGCAAAGAGCATGACCTCATCTCCTTTGCACTCTCCCTTCAATCATTTATATATATAAAGAAGATATCCCTGAGACTTCTCCAAGCTGAACAGTCCCAGCTCTCCCAGCCTTTCCTCACAGGAGAGGTGCTCTGGTGTCTTTTGCAGCCCTTTGTTGGCCTCTTAAGGATATTCGTGGACACAATGGTGTAGTCTTCCTACTGCTGAGTAGATGGAAAGGGTCACCCCCTTTGACCTGCTAGTAACATTCCTTCTAATGCAACCCACGACCCCCTTCACCTTCTTTGCCACAAGGGCATGTTGTTGGCTAATGGTCAGCATGATGTCCAGCAGCACCCTACTGCTCACCAGTAGGGTGGCGTTCACATATACTGGTGCCTGGGTTGTTCCTCCCTAGGTGCATGCTCAACACATCACTAGGGGTGAGTAATGCTTGTTGTCTTCAAAACAAAACAAAAAAAACCCTTCACTTTTATTTTATTCAAACTTTTGTCCAAAAAAAGCAAGGGGGAAAAAAAAGAAAGACTGGAGAATTTTCTTACTTGATGAGAAAGCCAGATTTTCAGCAAAAAAGAACAACAAAAGACATATGTCAGACAATGAATTCCATTCGGCTCTATGGGCTGGATGAATATGGCTAGCACACAAAAACCAGAAGCATCTCCTTGGAGGGACAGAAAGTACGTACTCCTCTTTTAGCCAGCAACACATCAAAGGTAATGGAAAAGTGGGTTTGCTTTTTGACCAGAGGAGATCACCAGGTCATGGACTAGATTTCCAGACATCTGTATGTTCCTCAGCATTTGTCTATAGTTTTTAAAATTTGCCAGAAGCATCAGATTCAACCAGATCCCAGGGGAAGTCACTCCCCGGCAAGCAAATGTTGTCTGTATTTTTGCATCCCATATGTATGAAGGATTAGTCTCTGATCAGCCTATGTCAAAGAAAATGGGACCATGAGGCCACCTAGGAGTTCATGAATTAAATAGTGCCCATGCCCAGAGGTCAACTGTCTGTTCTGCTCAACTGCCAAGATGGACCATGAGAAATTTTTGGGTTGACAAGTTTCAGTGACCTTGAAGACACTGTGTAGACACTGGGCAAGAAAAATTTGGGACGTGCCTTTTGTCCCATGTCAGCTAGCACATAGCAAACCGCCGTGAGAGGCAGCACATGCATCTTGGCTTCCCATCCAACACATGGCACTAGCAGAGGCATGCTTCAGGTCAAGACTTTGGCAGAGAAGATGCAGCATGGAGTATGCCAGAGATAGCAAATGCTGTTTCTCCATTGCTGCAGGCATGGATGCACTTTTTCACCTCCAGCCCACCCCACTCCTCCACATAACACATTTGAGATGGAGGGTAGATTTTACAGGGGTTTTAGCCTTCCTACGTCAGCACAGACCTAGCCTGCCACATCCGCAGGGCACTTTTCTAGGTAGAGGGAAGAAGACCAAATTCACTCGGCTTTTTAGAAAGATTCAGCCTATCTCAGACCCCAGGCCACTTTCTGAGATCTTTCTCTTTCTCCACTGAGTCCGGAGGAGTCTTGGGTGGCTACCATCATGCCTCAAGTCCCTTCCTCATTTAGAGAAACCTTACAGACAAATCTAAAGCAACATTTTTGAGAGATATCAACTAGGAAATGGCTCTCCTCTCCTGCAAGTCCAAACCATGCACTCCCTGCAGCTTGCAGACCATTTGTACAAATGGTGCACACCATCATTCCCACCTTACATCCCACGCAAAGTCTGGCCAGAACAACCAACCCCCTCTAATACCTGGATCTGGCAGGGGTTAGATGGCCATACTTCACCTTCTGTGTTGGAAACTCAGCACGTGCTTGTTGGGAGATGTCCAGGCAATGCACGATCCGACTGCTTTTTGCAGTGGGGTTTTCAAAAGTTGCCAACACTGGTCCTACTCTGCTTGCATTTAGTAACACAAAGGTTTTCAAATCCATCATCTTTTTTTTTTTTTTTCAGTAATTAGTACATAATGATATTTAAACAGTGTATCATAATTAGCTTCTCCCTTGAGACCCCTCTGCCACACACAGATTCAGAACATCTCGATTTCCTTCTAAAAGGCAGTAATCTTTACAATCAGGCATTTTGGCTTCTTTCTTTCCTCTATCCTCACCCCAACAGAAACTATCTTCTCGTCGTTAGGCAAACCTACTGGAATTTAATCCTACTGCCTGGATTTAAACCTTAAATCCAGTAGCCTTTGAAAACAGGGATGCTGCTACAGTTAGTCCAAAAGTTTGCCCCTGATTTGAGTGGTCTTCTGCTGTACACAGTGGTAAGAGCCCGTGCAGTACTTTCCTCACAGAAATGTGATTAGCTTACTGATGAGTAACTTATTCTGGTCTTTGGGCTTTTTTCTTTCTAACTGGGTTTGGTGAAGAGAGGGAAAGGATGCTCTGCCTCTTTGAAGAGGCATTATGGTTTCCTTGCACCAAACTGTTGATGGTCTGTGCAACCATTACACCCATAAGAAGTGGAGACTGGTGTTGTCCTAGGAAGACAAGGGTTAATTTGCCTATAAGTCCAGCCACTGGACTTAAGGAAAGAGGAGAAACTGTGATTTCAGAGGACTGTTCCAATTCATATTGTACATGAAAAGAGAAACTATCCCCAAAACACACCATCCTTCTGCTGCTGAGCTCAGGGAGATTTCAGGGGGGCAGAGGAAAAAGGGCTGGACCTCAGCTCTGCCTCTCATCACTGGATGTTCATTATGCATGTAATGTTCTTTGCTCTTGAAAATTATTTCAAGGTCAGAGAAACTTACCTTCTGTATATATTGGGTTGAAGCATATTTTGTTAGCAAAATTTATAAGATGGCTTGTTTGAACAGTTGTTGCAGTAGATTGATTGGGTAATATTTACTTGTGCTATAATTATCTTATTTCATAGTAGTGAATGTAAGGAGGCAGCAAGGCGTGCTGAAACCAGAATAACAGAAATCAGGAGATTTGCAGCAGGAGCCAAGGTGTTGTACTGTATATACTGTTGTGTCTTGTTATTTATATCAAGCTAAACTTGTTTTTCCAGCTATTTGTGCAATTGACCAGCTACCCAATAAATTACATCATTTCCAGCACTGAATAGCACCATGACATGTTAACTAGGAATTTAAGCACCAGAAAATAATCTTGAGTGACTTAAAAGTACAGCTATAAAAGCCCAATGAAAGCTAATTTTCTGAGGCAGGACGAGGAGGGGGAGAGGTAGAAAACAGGCGGGAGGAGGAAAGGAGAGAGCAGGGCTGGGAGACAGGCAAAAAGAAAACCTCATGCACAACCAGTCACACATAAGATTTAAAACTCTTTGTCTAAAAATATATTCCTTGTAAAAAATAATTTGTAGGTTGGTTGGTCTCTCTTCTCTTTACTGAGCCAAATCTGATTCCTTCTCATGTCTTCAGGTGTAGATGAACATCTGCTTAGAGGTGAAATACAAAGAGCTCATGCAAAATTAAATCTATATGTGGCAAATGCCCCAGATAGGACTGTTAAAGCAGAGATTCATTCCCCACCTTTGTTTTAAAGTGTTTGTATATAGCAGCAGGCCAATGTGGAAAGAAGAAAGAATTCAATCTTTTTTTTATTTTTTAATTTTTTTTTAAATCCAGACAGACATAAACTTCTTAAACCTTTCACATAAGCAAACAGACTCACAAAGACACCACGGTGTGAGACAGCAAGACTAGGAAAGGCTGGCGATGGCATCAGCAGGCACTTGGGCAAAGCTGAACATATCACCAGGCATGGTGGCTCTCCAGGATGCCCAACCTAGGCAGGGGTGGAGGCTGCTGGGGTTTCTTGCAGCCTACTCATCTCAGTTTGCTTCTTCTAGGGTCTCACCCTGACATGAATTTAGGAAGTGGGAAGTAGAAGAATTCTCTTCTGTGGTGGTTTCCCTGTAGGTGGCCCCAAGGCAACATCTCAGGATTGAAGAGACGAGAAGCATCCCTGGGTGAAGAAGGGCCCTTTCCTCTCATCCCATCACAGCCCCAGGACTATTTCCCACAGCCCAGCACCACAGTTTGCTCCCTGAACCAAGGCTCACCCCAAACCAAAGCTTGTGTGGTCTTTGGTTGATTTTATCTTAGGAAACAAGAACCCTGCTGTTGTGCTGCTTGTTTGCCTGCCTGTCTTTTAGCCTCCCCTTCCTCTCAGTACACACACCCTAAGAAATTTTGGTACCAGTTTCAGTTAACAATAAGTGAGGGAAGAGAAGATAGACCCAAATTCGTGACACCAGTGAAGGAAGGGTGCACCATACTCAGCTGTGAATTTGGCTGGGATTGCCCAGCCAGCCAGAACAGCCTTTCTGGCTGGCAAGTGAGCTCTCAAACAGGCTGCAAATGTGTGCTCAGCTCCGTGGTGCCTCTCAGCCGAAGGGGAGCTGGGTTAAACCAGGGCTGTCGCCACGGGGTCAGGGCAGTTGTAGTCAAAGAATGTGAGTCTGTATTGAGACAAATCATCACTGATATAAAATCCCCAAGAGTATAAAATGGTATGACAGGAACTATTCATGGTAGTTCAGTCTCCTTTTTATGTATTTAATTTTTTAACATGATCACTTACAAGAACAGAGGAGACAACCTCACTTCAGTCAGAAAACAAGGTATCAGCACAATACCTCCTGGGGATCCCCAAATGTCTCTGCTGGCTGGTAACAGGATCAGCACATCCTTCATGGCTTGTGCAAGCCAACACGTTGCCTTTGGTGTTCCCCAATTTTCTCAGCCAGGCATCCAAGCAAAGTGCAGCCAGAGCTTTGCAGCATGCTGAAACACAGGGATGCCTGGGAGAGTCTGCAGGCTCTGAGGATCAAAGCTCAGCGCAATTTCCCAAGAGCTGCAGTATCTGTGCAGCTCTCATTGTCTTTCCTCTGAAATCTGCACGTTCACATGCCATAACATCCTGGAGTGAGTAGATTTATAAGCTTCCTCCGGCCTTCTGTCTCTCAGACAGCAGGGTGCTCAGAGAAACCAGTGCCACACGCACATTCATGTCAACCCTGCCACTTACCACACATGCTGCCATCTCTGCAGGCAAGGACGGGGACTTGTGCTGCGCCAGGTTCTGCTCTCAGCTCCTTTTCCCCGAGGTCAGTAGGTTTGCCCCAGTGTAAGTGAGAGCACAAAAGCTGGCCCTTTATCAATGGGTTTTGGTGCTCTTTAATGGGATTAGCCAGTTCCACCCAGTGCTGGTTGCTACAAAGGCTTTTTCTCCTGTCTCAATGACGTGTTACATCTTAACGTGTGTGGTCATATCTGCAGTCGATTTGTGCAGCTCTTTGTTCTTTGCACATGTTTTTATTGCCTAGGGGGCATGCAGCAACCAGCCAGCAAGCTTTTGTGGTGCCCAGTTTACTTGACTGTTTATACAGTTAATTCACTGCAGCCAAAATAAGAATCTGCAATATCAATTCATTGAAAGTAAAGCTGTATGACAATTGCAGAGCCCTTTCAGATTGGCAGGGTGCAGAGGATGCAACACTGCCAACAGCCCATGGTGTAGCTAAGGTACATTTCATTTAACTTTAGCAACTTATTTGCTTGGCAGCTAGATGTTTAGCCCCCTGCATGATAAAAGCACATGAGGAGCAGCATCTTCACAGGGCAATTCATCCCCTCTCATTTAGACACCTGTTGAGATTGAGATGAATCATCTTGTAGAGGTCCCTCTGTTGCTCTCCTTCCCCATCAAGGAAGGAGGAAGCCTCACACAACTGTTTTTTCAGTGGCCAGTGTCAGTGTGTGTGCATTGTCCCAGGTATCATACTGCATGAGACTGTTCAAGACTCAGAAACCTCAGACCAATTTGAAGATAAGCCCCCAAACCACTGTTGAAGGGTATGAATATTTGATCAATGATGACCTGATGTGCCTGTGGATGTTTTGCTAGAAGCAGAATAGAAGTGAAATCATCTCTTGCCTCCCACCAATGGATATATGTTGTTCACTTGTCACAGACCATTTATCATAAGAACTTTAATCAGCAAGCACCCCGACAAAAGTAGTGGCTGCTCAATAGGGCTTGAAATGTCTCCCAGTCCTTGGCACACAGCATTGTTCTAGTCCAAACAGCTTTCACCAAGACACATTCCCTGGTAAGCAATATACAACAATCCTGTATCCAAACTTGGGGAAATATTCAGGGAGATGTCATCAAAAAAACAAGGAGTTTGGAGCATTTGGAACATTTTATACCAGAATTATCTGAAATAAGTGACCTTTCAAGATGGTAATAGAAAAAACACTAATTATAGAAATCCAAATTTTCAATGAAAACCCATTAATATTATCAGCCATAAAATCCAGAGGAACATTCATGTTGTGAACTAAAAATTCCTTTACCTGGAAATAACAATGCATTTGTGTGCTGGCCATCAGAAAACTTCATCCTTCTATTTTAGTTTTGAACTCCTTTGTGTTCCAACCAGTCTTTCTTCTGCTTTCCTCTTCTTCTTAACTTCTTTCTCATTTTTCAAATGAAAACGTGAAAAAGCAATGAAAAAAATAATAATTAAAAAAAAATGTTGGGGTATTATTGTGCTTCTTTCCTATATTTTTTTAATCATATCTTCCTGTACTGCAGGTAGGAAAAAAAAACCAAGAAAGAAACGTGGTTAAAGGATCATGAACTGTAACTTATTTTAAATATCAAGATTATAAATTTTTGGTGGGTTTTGTAGGAGAAAAGAACACTTTGCCTGTGCCTGCCCCACTCCGGGAGAGCTGTGCAGTGTGCCCCATCTTTCAGTGGTCTCTCATCCACTCAGAGGCCACCTCAGCAGCCTGGATAGAGGGCTCTGTTTGTGTGAAAGCAGCTCAGCTCCTTCATGCCACCCGAGAGCCCGCGGATGACTCAGCAAAGAACATTTTGGGCAGCTTCTCAGGGTGCAGGGCTGCCTCTGCCTCCCACCTGCGGGCAATGCCCAGCTTTTGGCTGGCTGGGCTGCCCCCAGCACTGTGGCTGGAGCCCAAAAGCTGGCATTTCCATCCAAACCCCTCCGATGAGTGCTCTCTTGTAACAGCAGCCACTCTGGAAAGCATCCCCAAACGGTACAGGTTAAGACATAATAATCAAAGTGGGAACTTTCTGGCACTGCTTTTCTACACACTAAATCCTCGATAACAGATCGGCACACCAGAGCCTCTGAGCAAATGTAATGACTCCTTCCCTCTTCTCCCTCCCCTCAGCAAACCTATGGCTGGAAAACCTATAAATGTGCTATTTCAGCTGTTTTAAGCAGCTTATCATGATTTTCTGAAAGTCTGGCCTCAAGACTCTGGATCCCCTTCTTAATAACATTTAATGCTACCATTATGTAATTGAATCCATTTTGTCTGTGTGGTGGGAATATTATTAAACTGTAATTCATTTCACTGTCTTGATGCACTTGGACTTTTAGGTTCAAATCTGGAATGACAAAAGATGAAAAAAGAAAAGAGAAAAAGAAAAAGGAAGAAAAAGGAAGAAAAAGGAGGAAAAAGAGAAAGAGAGAAAGAGAAAGAGAGAAAGAGAGAAAGAGAGAAAGAGAGAAAGAAAGAAAGAAAGAAAGAAAGAAAGAAAAGAAAGAAAGAAAGAGAAAGAGAAAAAAGAAAATAAGATGAAAGAAAGAAAATAAAAAGAAAAAAGAAAAAAGAGGAAAAAAGGAAGAGAAGAGAAGAAGAAAAAAAAATAAAAAATAAGAAAAAAGGAAAGAAAAGAAGAAAAGAAAAGAAATGAAAAGAAAAGTAAAGAGAAAAGAAAAGAAAAGAAAAGAAAAGAAAAGAGAAGGGAAATCTAACCATTCAGCACCTTCCATTACCAGACTAGGGTTTTTTTTCCATAAAAAAAAGAATTATCAGTTCCTTTATCACCCCTGTTCTTATATTTCTTACGTTTTGCCATATGTGTACAAAGCCCACAGGACTCCTATTCATTTGTCAGTGCTTCATCCTCTCCTGATACGGGGAGATTCTTCATTATCCCGATTTGCTGAGTCTTAACTTTTTTGCCAGAGAATTTTTGGAAATGCAATCATGTCAGGGATGGTACTTTTTTACATCTGTTGCCCCCTCCATATTAAGTGTTTGGCTTGTGGCCAACCATCTTACAAGTAGCCATATTATTATTGAAACCACATGCTCATTAGTGAGGCTGGCACTGGCTCAACAACCACTGTCCGAGGCTAACATTATATTCCATTATATCCCAGACAACAGGACAGTGTAGTGTACAGTTTGTTCAGGAGAACAAACAGGCTCAGCTGACAAAATCTGAATCTTAAACTGTCAGAAATGCAATCCATTTTCTGTCTCTATGTGGGCTCTGGTAGTTCAGAGAAAATGCTGTACTACTGGCTTATCTTCTTGATTTTTAATTTCAAGGCTTGCAGGGACAGCAGGAGTTCCTGGGCCCTTCTCTAGTGGGCTGAATCACTTTATCCCATGGGAGGCATGCAAGAGTATTTCACTTAATATACAGGAATGACTCATGATCATTGCTTTCAATTAGGAATGTCCTCTGGGATTTCTGGGAATGGTGTTCTCTTGGTCGGGGGAGGGAGAAGAGAATAAGAGGGAGAAACACAGAATCAGACCAGTTCAGACCAACTTTTCCAAGAAATGCATTTCAAAGTGGGGAAGCTTCCACTTTCTCTCCTACATCCAAGCCTTGCCCAGTGCAATTACTGGCACTGCTCTATAGACATAGGTTCCTTTGCTTAAACCAGGGATTCATGTCAACTTGATCTTGCACTGAAGCCCTTGCTTGTTTATCTTTGATAACCATATAAAACAACACTCACTAAGGTCAGGAACTTCACAGGCTGGAAAATGGACTGGGACATTTTCAATGTTTCTTTTCCTGCTGGAAATAGCTGCAGCTGAAGGTCAGTTCCTGTTTCTCCTGCTGTAACAGGTATTACACCAGTGGCTGTGTGCATAACGTCTCAGGTGCAATATAATATTTCTCAAAGACTTCTGGACTGACTTAACTTCAGTGATTTCTCACAGCAGTAACCTTATTCCATTAAACTACTTTAGGACTTCCAGAAATATACAGGGTAGAGTCCAGCAGTTTTTAAGGCCCATACAAAAAACCCAAGACCATCCCACCCACATCCAAAACACGAGAGGAAAACAGTTCCCTTGGTTTTCAGTGTGCTCATTTTTGTGTGAAAGTGCTGTCTCCTGTTCCCAGAAGCAGGAGTAAACTAGCATTTCTCAGAACTCTGAAGAGAAATAAAGGCTTACACAAGAAAAGACCATTATCAGTTCCTGCAGTTCAGAGTTTTATAGAAGCAAGACCTATTTGCAAATCCAGACTAGAGGAAGATAGCAAATAAGCTCCTTTTCTTTGAGGAAGGGAAGGGTTAACCCTGACAAATGACATGCTAAATTTAGAGTCATTTTTGCATGTGGTTGCATGTCTAGTTGGAACGAGTCTGCCAAAACTCATTTTACTTATGACCCTTTACAGCTAGCAGAGAAAGAGGGCCATTGTTTTCTTTGTATTAGCGAGATTAAAAACACAGTCCCCCCAACTGAAAAGGCAAGCACTGGAAGCACTGTCTGAGGCAAAAAAGAAGCATTTTTAATTCTTAATAAACCACATACAGACACACGTCTATATGTGAGCATCCAACACATGCAAGCATGTGTATATCCTAGAGGGCCGGATCTCCTTCTATAAGCAGCTACGTGCCATATGGGTGAAAACAAAATGAGAGAAAGAGGGATGCATCTTACTGGCCACCCTTACTTCAAACACTGTGGTAGAGTCTTCCCCTCACAGCCCTCAGGAGGTGCCTTGTATGGAGGGTCTGTTACAGCATCTCAACCAGATGTGACTGGGGAGAAATGCAGATGTGCCACCACCCTTCTGGCACGAGTATCAGAGAGCAAAGAGAATGTGCTGGGGACAGCTACTCTCTCTCTCCAGAGCAGCAGCACGTTGTATGGAGTGAGAGTAAGTTCTGTGGGTCCAGCCAGCCCCAGCACAGAGGTAAGCATCCACACGTTTCTTTGGCAAGCATCTCCTGAGGATGGGATTGGTTGCATGGAGATGTCTATGTCTAACCTGGTTACCACAGGGCTCATTCAGCAGTGGGGTGGAGGGGAGAAACAGACACTTTTGGACACGCTTCATCTTGCTCTAATGCAGAGAGTCTTAAAGAGATCTCCACGGGCTCTTGGGGGAGCTAGATGACTAATGCAGGTGTGGATGTCTCTACAGTTGACATGAGCAGCTAGCCAGGATGAATCTCACCCTGGATATTTCACTGCTCTTCATATTTCTTTGCAACAGGTAGTCTTTACCTCCTGCCTGCTCCTGATGAGGAGCTGGCCTTGGCCCTCCCAGATCTTGCTCTAGCTGGCAAAACTCCTGGAGGAGCTTCCCCAGGCTACAGCTAGCTAGAAAAGGAGTCAGTCTCTTGTGAAAAATAGCAGAACAGCTGCACAGTTTTCCTGTGGGGAGCACAGTGGCTGAGCAGCGGGATTGTAATAACTGCTTCTACCTACACAGCTCTTCAGTCCTCTGTTAGTGCTAAAAAACTCTTTCCTCTTTTGGCTGCAAGAGGTCCACATTTAGACAAGGTGCTTGGTTTTCCTTTGAGCTGTTGAGAGCTCTCAGTGCCATTGGTTGTGTCTTTCCCAGGCATTTAATGCTCTTGTACACATAACACCCTCTTGGAAACAAGGTAAAGCTGATAGAAAGAAATAACATCTTGTGTCAATCCAGCTGAAATGGTTAGGAAAAAAACAAATTAGGTTCAGAAGCTGGTCATTAGTTCAGAAAGGGAGGCAGCAAACTTCAGAACTAAAGCTGGAATGTGAACAATTGCTCTGAATGTGGCTATGTTGAACAGCAAGGTGATTGGTCTCTACCAGTTGTGCAGAAAGTTACGCTACAGTGAAAAGGTCCCTTTGAGACCAACAGTCAGAGAGAGAGAGGTAATTATCACCAATATAACACCAAAGGCTTAGCTGGAAGGAACTGGAAAATTGCAATGTGCACAAACCAAATTCTCAAGGAGTTTAGGCAGAATTTACTCACCCATGTCCAAATATGTGATCCACAAAGGATTTGCTTAATCCTTTAGATGTCTGAGAATCTGTAAGCACTTGAGTTTGGACAGGAAAGCTTAGTTTGGCGTCAACATTTCTGCTGCAAAGCCTGCCCAGTGGAGCCATGATACTGACTGAGACAAATACTTTTTCTCCATCTCTGCCAAAGACTGTGAGATTCATGGCTTATGCCTCAGTTCATGGAGGCTGGATCCAGCAAGCATGTTCAAAGCACACCTGAAGTTCTTTGATGGTCCTGAAAGCTTGAGATGCTTTCATTGACAGAGGTGGTGATGAGACTATTACAGATAACAGTTTCAGCAGTTAGCTTGTGATTTCCTCAAAGAGCAAGAGAGAGGTAAGTTTCTTCATCTTAGGGTGATCAAACTCCATACCAACCACTCCCATGAAGGTGTCCTAGCCACCCAGCCTTTTCCCTGGTAGGCAGGTGGAGGAGCTCCCACACATCCTGATGAAGATAAGGCCCTGTGCAAAAAGCAAAACGAGGCTTCATGAGGCCACAGAAAGGACAGTACAGGCTCTGCAGTCTTCTGCTCTGGACACTTTCACCAGCAGCTGGGACTCTTGAACACTAGTTCTTGAAAGATTTAGGTTCAACTCAACCAAACCAGTGGGACTTCTCAGTGCACACAGCTGTAGAATTTTAGGAACCCAACAGATTTTTTGGCTCAAATCTTGGCACCCAGTGACAGTCTTAATCATACATTAGGCATCCACATCCTTCTATGTATAGGTGTGTACCACACAGTCTTGTCCCTGATGTCTTATTACTTCCTTTATGTCAAACTCAAAAACCAAAGTCCAGCAGTTGCCAATGGTTTGGAAAGGTTCTGATGACTGCACTCCTCAAAGCTCTGTCATGGAGAGGAGGACACAAGTAGCTCTCTCTCATCTCCATCCTCCTGAGACACCTTCCTTTCACTTTAGATGGTTTCCAGTGCATGATCGGGCACACCAAACATTCTCTAGATGCATCACAACCAGATTCAGTAAACAGGAGGAAGGTTTTGTGTCTCCCACTTGGTACAGGGTAGCTTAGGTCTTTTTCTATTTATTTATTCATAGTTAAGAACCCACAGATGTTTCCACTACACAGACATTTCTGTACCTCTTTGATGCCCTCTATCTTCATGATCTCAGTGATATCTAGAATAATGACTTTCATAAGCTGAATATATGTTGTGCAATTGATTTTATCAATTTTAATTTGCTGTCTCTGTTTCACTGAGTGTTCTCCTGGGCGTTTTTGTGTAAGAAAAAATTGTAAGGAAGAGCATCTGATTTATCTTCTCAGTTCTATTAACTAGCTTGGATAGCTCTGCCATATACTTTTTCATTTCCTCTCTAAATGATCCCAACCTTTTCAGTCTCTCTTCATATGGAAGTCATTCCATGCCTCCAATCTTTTTTTATTGTCCATCTCCCTATCTAGTTTTACTGTTTTCTCTCCAGGGCAGGGAGACCAGTGGCAAGCATGACGTTCCAGGCAGCTGGAGGAGTACCTTTTACACCATGACACAGTGGGATACAGTGATCTCAGACTGTGAATTCCACTTTGCATTTGAGCCCCCAATTTCTACGACCTGCTGAATGTGCTAACCCCGAGCCAAGACCTGGAAACATGCTCAAGTACAGCCCACTGTCAAGGAAAGGTATTAGATGCTACCCGAGAAAGCCATTTCATAGCAGTTTGGACCCAACAACTGCAATTGGCTTTGAACTGTTGGCCCAAACCAAAGGAAAAATAGATTTTAAACAGAAGGTGCTGGCATGCCTGGCGGATCTGCAGCTTCACAGGCTCTACACATGGCAAGAAGACATCCTTCTTAGCTGGAGATGTTGTTCTCAGCAGTGTGAGATGCCCATTGCCACACAATGAATTACTGGTAGGAGAAAAAAGCCCACCTGTTCTGACTGATGGATAAATCTCAGATTCATCAAAAAGCTGAGGCTGGGCAGAAAGACAGGTGTAGTCTCCAGATGTTTGTCCTGAAGCAAAGTCTTATGGTGACTTTGAAAAGAAAAATGAATGTGGAAATACCATATGGACAGAAAGAGTCTAACTAGAAATAGTAAGGAGACTAAAGTTCCTTCCAAATTTGATTTGGTATGGGTCTGGTGAACACAACTTTGCATGGTGGATCCATCATCTTTTACATTGCAGCTTTTATTCATACCAACTTTTTCTCTGTTGTTTTGCTGTTGTTGCAGCTGGTTTTTAACCATTGCTGCACCAAAAAAAAAATGCCTTTGTAGCAACCAAGGCTCTCCTTTCATCCAAAGCATTATATCCTGTGGTCCATGTGTCAAGGTTTGGGCTGGCCCCACTCAGAAGACATTTTTATCCTACCCCCACGCTGCCCTTTCTCAGAGAAGGAGAGTTTGGAGAGTCCTGCCCCAGCAGATGTGGTAGTATCCCACACCTGGAGTCTTGCAGCCTCCACTGTTCCCATCCCATCTCCCCAGGATATTGAAGGCACCTGTCCAGCTTTGCAAGTGCAGAGTGCAGCAGGGACAGTTATGCTACAGTCACAGCAAATCAGCCTGGTAATCACAGTTTGGAAGTGGGAAAGGGCTCTACCTGCATAAAAAAGGAGGCTTCCATCCACCGAAGGCCTTTTGAAGCTTTAGACAGAATGCTTGAAGCTCTGGAGCATCACACTGTTCTGGGGAAGGAGATGGCACATAAGAGCTGTCATTTGGACCTCTAGGAACTGCCTCAGGTCTTTCATACATCAGCCTAGGAAAGCACCTTCATGCCTCTTGAGATTATTCTATACTTAATCTTGAGATTTATTCATCTTATTGCCCTTTCACATGGTGAAGATCCTCTGAGGACTTCATAATGTTCCAGACCTGCAAGAACCCACCCCACCTCCACCTTTGCCTTGTCCTGCCACATCATCTGCAACCTCAACAGTCAACCAAGTGCATGACAAGGAACAAGAAAATGGTCAACTAGTAACTTACAGAAGAACAGGGCAAGAGGTGACCTCAGGGGTTCATAGAAGTTGAATCAAAAGCAGGAAGTGAAAGAGCAAATGCTCTGGACACTAGGAGAGGCAAAGGCTTTGAGGATTGGATAGAAAAGCAGAAATGAAAGAGGAAAGAGTGGGAAGAGCAGAGGGAATGGTAATGGGTGCCTTATTCCCTGCAGTGGGAAGCTCTCCTTGGCTCTTAACAGTTCCATGCTTTGCACACATAGCAAATAAATATTTCTTCTTTCAGCACAAGTTATTTTCTTCCTCTGTAGTGAGGCTGGAAAATTGTTTCCAAAAACACCCATAGTAGTGACTGACTTTGACTGGTCAAGGGTTCTTTACTATTTATGACTAAGTTAACTGAACAGTCATACCTCCCTATTTCACACTAAGAACAGGAGATTCATTTCAAATCATTGAATTTACAGAGTGAAAGGAACTTTTCTGTTGCCCTGCCCTGTATCAGGTAGTGTAAAGGGTTCTACATCCTTTGGTTCTTTGGAGGAAGGCAAAATGTTCCTGCCCTGGCTGTTCTTCAGCATGGGGGGACTGAATTTGTCATAGACATAAAGTCAGCGGTGCCTGGGTCTCAGTTAAGTCACCTTATAAACCCCAGCAACATAAAGAGGCTCAAAGTATAATTTATAACCTAGATGAAGGTGTTTACTGACACTGACCTTAGTGTAAATGGGAATCAGGATGGTAAACTCTGTAGATCATTAGGGCTTATGTAAGGAAACACTCGTATTTGATGTGACAGACCTACTATTAGCCAAGAAATCACAAGCAGTAATTCTCCTTTAGTCGAAACGAAATAGCTCATACTCATCAGACCAGACAATACTCATCAGGGGGCAAGGTTTGTAACCAGCTCGTCTGTAGTAGAGATTTCTAACATGTGTGTTTTCCAGTTCCTGGTGAAAACTCATACAGAGTTGCCAGATAACATTTATAAGCACACACAATGTAAAAAAAATCAGATTAATTCTATGGAGAAAAAAAATATGTTGGTCCATATTTTTCTGTTAAATCTGAAGAGGAGGTTGAAGGGGAAGAATTTTTCTTCCCTACGGTCTTTGTCATGTATAAAGGAGTATAAACCTGTTTGATACATGAACATGTTCCTTTGACAGTTATCTGGTGATAAATAAAAGGATTAAATGTATTATTTGAGGTGAATTTTATATTTTGAAAACTAAGCAACATAGCTTTACCATGTACAGAACAACCCAAAACTTGGCTGCAGTCGGTGCCTTGAGGAATAAACTCCTTCTGGCAATCCTATTCAACAGTGCAAGAAACACCTAACCATCCTAACTGAGAAAGCTTTATCCAAAGAGCTATTTAAGGGAGGGACAAACAAAACCTTTCCAAGCCCATCTTTAACCCAAAGTATCCTTCCACACTCAAACACATGACTGGGAAAGAAAGGAAAAATCAAACCTATCAGCTCCTTTTGAAACAGGCAGGATTTGGATGTTCCTGTTTAACCAAAGTATTGCCTTAAGAAACAAGATCTACTATCATTTTATGTTCTGGCAGATGCAGTAAACACATTCGGATCCAAACTACATTATGTGTGTGCCTTACCATGGATCAAGTGCATTGGTGTTTTCATAATGTGTTTTACACATGAAGCAATGAGGACACATCCTTTTTGCACATACTGCAGAGGAATACATGCACAGAAACCAGAAAAACATCCACGCCTGTGCTCAGAACTGATTTATCATTCATAGATGACCTGATTCTGGGTCATGGTTTCGTACATAGCAGAGCAGCTGCTTCACTGAGTTCTGTTGAGAATTGACCCTCGGCACAAGGGTAGTGAGACACTGGAACAGGTTGTCCAGAGAAGCTGTGGATGCTCCATCACTGGATGTAGTCAAGTCCAGGCTGGATGGGGCTTTGAGCAACCTGCTCGAGTGGGAGGTGTCCCTGCCCATGGCAGGGCATTGGAACTAAATGATCTTGAAGGTCTTTTCCAACCCAAACAATTCTATGATTCTTTCACATCAATTGTAAAACTACAGTATAATTAATTAGAAGCAGAACGATGCCAAAACCTCAGTGTAGCCTTGTCACTTCTGCATGAGGTCCAGAAATATTCACTCAGGTGTGGACAGAAATTTGGCCTGACCTGTGTTTGCAAATTCTCTCGCATTCACTTTTGGTGAGGACTTGAACCTGTTACTTTTGTAGCAAGGAATGTTCACCAGAAATCACCTAAAAATAATATTGCAGAATATTTGTGCAGAGTCAGGTTGAGACTTGTAATGGACAGAAATTGCACTGGAAAAAAAGATTCTGAATGTTAAACGTGCTCAATTTAGAGAACATTCTTTGCATCCAGCCAACACAGCTTGAATATCAAGTATCAATATACACATGACCAACTGATTGCAAACAAGCTACAGCCCAAGAATTATTCATAGAGATTATTTGATGAATCACTCCCAATAAATTTCAATAATGATCAAATGAAAGAAAATTGTGGTTAGATGATGGAAACTTTGTGAAGGGGAGGTGAAATTTCTTGAGTTACTTATCAGGAACTATTTGTCCAGCTCTGCTTGCTAACCATGCAGTAACGGAAAAGCTGTAGGAAGCAGCTGTGGATCAGATGAAAAAGGAGGTGGAGGAGTCCTTGTCCTGTTCTCCTGCCACAAAGCCCATTCAGTCAGGACAGCTATGGTAGAAACTTGCTGCTGTTGCACTGCCAGTGCAGGGCAAAGTACATCATTGAAAGAAGCTACATTTTAAGATTTTTTAAACTTTTGCCTGTGGAAAGGTACAAACCATTTAAAAAATACCCACCTTTTAAAATCTCTTTTAAGTTTGTTATTCCAGAACAGCTCAGCTGATTCAGTAGAGTCCTTAGAGCTTCAAAGCAGCTTAAGGAAGAGCAAAATTTGGTGCTTATTGTAATTTAAGTAATTGCTACCTAAGGAAAGAATTGGATCCTGTTCTGAATACATCTAAAACCCAGTTACTGTTGATTGAGTGACTAATAGGGAAAATATATGCTCTCTGGAGCTCACATCCAGTTCTTCAAAAGGCTGACTTTCTCACATTTACTTTCACTATATGGTACCTCTTCAACTAACATTCTTGGCTGCGTATAAGGATCTATGCATAAGGAAGGGAGATTGTATCACTGTTGACAATAAAACTGCAATGCAAAAATACAGCAAGCACTTTGGTTTACGAGTGCAAATAAAACATTTCACTTCAACACACCGAGGACAGATTTATTTCAACTTGTTTCCCTATGAAATGGCTCTCTATACCACCACATATATTTGCACAAACATGCAGGCAGATTAGAAAAGAAATCATGCTGGTTCTTGGTTGCCCCCAGAACTGCCAGAGAGTTAATGTATGGTCCAGGAAGAGTTTTTAAATGGAATTTTAACCTTTTCTTCCAACAGAGATTCATGGATTCGATTCCTGTCATCGCTGAAGCCAACAACAAAACTATTGTTTATTTCTGTGGGAAAAGGATCAGGTCCCTTATTTGCAATTTTGGCCTTTTTCAGAATCATGTATTTTTTTATTAAAAGGAAATAAATCCCTATCTGCATTTAATCACACAACTAGCATGAAAATGAACTCAATGAATAAAAATGTCAGGAGTGGGAAACGATAGGGTTCCCTCTTAGCCAAGTTTTCTGTCTAAAATTAGCCTGCTTTCTGGATTTACTGCTGTTATTAAGTGAATGTCCTTTTGACAATAAAGCAGTGCTTCTTGGATTTAGACAGTGTTGTGAAGAATATGATAAAGTGCTCTGTGATGTATGACTTTGATTGACTCGGGGGATCTTACTGTTTCGATGCTGTGGTCTGTTCTTTGTTTGCTGGATGAAGACTTTCTGTTCATTTAATACTCAGTTCAGGACCAGAACTTGGAGAAGGATGTGTGTAAAGATGTAGAGTACCTTGTTTCTGCCATGCTAACATGATGAATTATACTGTATTAAGGAAGTGTTGACACATGTGGGAATAGGCTCTTGACATGCTTGCCAGTAATTAAGGCACATTGTATGTAAAGTCACTAAAAAAAGTTGGAGGCTTATTCTTTGTTATAGGGATGGTTTGCCAAGTGGTGTTATTCATAGTCTTGATGGAAAATACTTGTATCTTCAAAATTGTTGTGGTTCACACAATAATGAAGGCAACAGACAGAGATTCATTAGTATGAAAACTTCTAATGTTTCCAATAGCTGGATAGGTAAGAATTTTCCTGCTGGAGAGGAAAAAGTGTGCTAAGACCTTTGCCTTGCTGATAAACCACCTGAGCACTACCAAAGTGGTCCCAGGGCTTAAGGATATATAACTCAAGTTCCAGGGACTCTACATCCTCTGCACAAGTGCCCCAAGCCTGTCCCTGAGACCTGCTCTCCACCTGCACCTCCTCACGCTTATGGCTATGGCAACGAATTCTCTGCCTCTGTTTCTTTGCCAGCATGCCAAGGACAGCCTCCAAGCCTGGGGGAGACAGCCACCCTTGCTGGTCCCCTCTATGGACCAGAGGGTCTCAGCCACAGCCTCAGGGCACAGTCTTCATGCCCACTGCAGGTTACCCCTCCTACTCTCAGGACATCTCCATGGACTCCATACTTCTCTGGGGCCTGAATTTCCTCCAGGCTTTGCAGAGGAGCACATTATTCCATCAGACACTTTGTGTAGGGCATGGATCAGGCTACCCACATAGTAGTTATCCTGTTATCCTGTGCCTGTTCTGGAGCACTTTGTCCACTTCTTCGTGCTCCAGCCAAATGAACCTGTCCCTTTCCTACTAACCCAGACACCAGTGCTGCTGACATGAGAATCTCGTGTGGCCCGAGAAAGATTTAAACCTCTCCTTGGCTTTATTCCTATCATCAGTGAAAGGCTCATGCTTCTACTTCACTTTGAGGGGCAGGGTCCAGCAGGGAAATTAGCACGGTACCAGTTTCCTTAGCTTCCCCTAGAGAGACTGCTGAGCTCATTGTAATGCAGACCGGCCCTATCCTCCCTTTCTTGCTTTAGGATATTTTGCTTCCTTTCCTTCTGAATAATTTTCTTGAAGACTGAAAAGAAATTATGAGACATTTCAGCCAACTCCCTGCTAAATCCTAAGATATGCCCTATTTAGATAGTTTTTCAATGTGTAATGCATGCATTTAGCAGAAAGGTTTTACTCAGGGAGTTGGCAATTAGTGTTTAGTAAATCCTGAAAAATTTGAACCGCAGGGAGAATTTAGTACTTCAAAATTACAATATAGCACTGAAGGACAGACAGTAGAGAGATGGAAGAGAGCTCCTAGGCTGCCAGTTACTCAAGCATTTAGTATGAATAAATGCAGATCTCTCCATGTAAAACTTCTCAACAGGATTGTGGTACAAGTGGAACTGCAGAATGTATCTCACCATACTTACCAAGTCAAACGGCAGCAACAGCAATTCCACCAAGCTCATGGCAAAACTGCAGAGTGCCCTGTGCACACAGGCAGCTTGACTTCCCAGCAAATCCAATGTCCTGTGACTCAAAGTCATCCTCAGATGTTGAGGGTAACACCATTCATTTAGAAAGCAACTGTCACTTTCACATGCAGCACAAGTAAGCAATAAACCTCTCAGACAATGAAAATAAACTGGAAATTTTTCCAAGAATCTTTTTGGCCTCTTTCTTTCTCTTTCTTTTTTTTTTAATTTTCTTTCTTTTCTCTTTTCTTTTCTTCTTTCTTTTCTTTTCTTTTCTTTTCTTTTCTTTTCTTTTCTTTTCTTTTCTTTTCTTTCTTTCTTTTTTCCTCTCTTCCTCTCTTTCTTTCTCTTTCCTTTTCCACCTTCTGGTATGCTCATCAATGTCAGAACCTTCCCCAGAAGTTTTCCCTTCAGTCCTGTGCTTAGACATGAATCCCAATGCCTATCAATTTATCCAAAACATTCAGTTCAAGGCATTGTATTCTTTACATGGCCAAGTTCTTTTATATCTTTCCATTGGCCAGCATAGTCTCCACATAGTATACCAGCCAAATATATAAATTCTACATATGTTTCTACTCGAGCAAGTGGACTCACAATTAAGTCCAATTAGGTTTACTCTCAAAAATTTAATCACATCTATCAAGACACATTTAGTAAATCAGTTTTATTTCTTCCCTTCTTTTCTCCTGCCTCTGTAGAGATTTACTTCACCAGTCAGCTCCTGGGAGCACAAGAACCTTCCAGCTTTTTTAGGGATTTATAAAGAGAAAAGGAAGAAGAATAAAATAAGATCTCAAATGATGCAACAGAGGTAGGTAGGGAATGATACTGTTGCTTGGCACAGTCCTGGATCCAAGGGGCACCCATTAAAGCGTGAGGCAACCAGCTGAAGGCAAATGAAGATGTAGTTTCTCATGCAGTACAAGCCAAGTCCCATAACCGATTGCAGAAGAGGTTTGTGGAAGGCAAAGGTATAAAAGTGGTCAAAAAGGGATTATCCAGATTAGTGGAGAATGGGCCATTAGTGGCTATAAAAATGATGGCTTAGCTGCAACCTGAGACTGACTGAGGGAAGGGTGGAGGGGGGAAGCATCCCTCCAGCCTGCCTTGCTCTCTGCTCTTCCCACTCAGCTGCTGGGTACTCTTCAAAAAACTGTGATGTTCCAGTGATGGGGAGTCACTGGAAGTGACTGGACTGGCAGTCCTAGCTGTCATGAAGGCATTATTTTGTGTGGCTCATTGCACAAAGATGTGAGATTGTAAGAAAGAAAGAGAGAAAGAAAAGAAACGTAATGTTGTGGAAAGGCTGAAGATGTGCTCTCATCTACAGCTCTGGAGTCCTTTTTGATCCTGTTTAACAAGACATAGAAGACATTTAAAAGGTTCCAAATGCTGTAATGAAAATGACTCAAAGAATTAATAGTGTGGGAGGGAATTTCTTAGGAGATATAAGTAAAAAAAAAAAAGAATAAACAGGACCATTTATTTTACAATGGGCAAAGGAAAACATATGTTAGAGATATATAAAATACAGTGTGTGTAGAAGTCCAAGAGTACAGCTCTATCTATATTATTCTAGAAGAAAAAAATACACTTAAAATGAAACAAAATGCAAGTGAAAGAAGACAGATTTGTTTGCAATTCCCATCTAACTTTTGAAGACCACTGTTACCACATAGCTTTGAAATAAATATATCCATAGCAAGCAAACAGGTTTAACTGTTTTCTTAGGATTTTTTTCTGTTCTGTTTGCTCTTTAAGAGTTTCAGCACTGTTTTCACTTGAAAACATCAGTGCCATTGACATTTTTCAAACTAAATTTTGAAATAGATTTTTAAACCATAATTTTTTAACAGTCAGAAGGAGAGTTAAGGACGGAACTTATTTCTTCTCAGCTGGCATTGTTTTTCCTCTGCTTTTTTTGTTCAGCATTGGGCTGTTTCATTTTTTATGGGAAAAAGATTTTTCTCAAAGTGAGCTAAGCATAAAAACATCAACAGTGTTGCAATTTAACTTTCAAAAAATAATTTTGAAATTTATTTTCACAAAAATGAAAATTGAAAAAAAACTCCAACAACAACCAAACAAAAGAGGGTGATACACGAGGGAATTCTTTAAAAGAGACAATTTATCTTCTGAAAAATATCCATCCATTTATCTTCTGAAAATATCCATCAAAGTAAATGCTCTGAATTTGCTTTAACTCCAAAGTTTCAAAAAGAGATTTCAAAAAGAGATTAGCCCACAACCAGACGGCAGGACCATGCACACTGAGAAGTGGTTATGCAGAAAGGAAGAGACATAAATAGGTATGGTGCTGTTTATCAGCCACCATTTAATTATTGATTTCATGTAATCCTAAAGAATAAGCAGGTAAGCACAGAAAACTGAGTTATGAGTAACCTCCAAAAAGTGTTGCAGCTGCTGTCAGTGATGCTGGAATATAAGTGTTGATGAGCTATTAATAAAATGCAACATATCAGTTCCTACATTTCCAGCAGGTATTTCTGCCAGGTTTGGGGTTTGATTTTGTAATCAAGTCAATAAACAGTGTCCAACAAATAAAGAAATGCTGGTGTATCATCTCCTGGTACTCATACTAGGACTTTATTGGGTCAAAACTTTAACTGAAGGTCACGAGAGTTTTGCCTGAGTAAAATCCAAGTGAGGACTTCCAGGTCTGTCCCAGTGGGACTGCTCTCAGGAGTAAGGGTTGAATTGTTATACCACAAAATACCAGCTGTAGTTACGTTAACCAGGATAAAGTTTCAAGGGGTATCCAATCCCAATGCCTCAATGTAAAGCTAATCACCAGCTGGACTACAGAACAAATTTCCCCTCTGGTATAATATCACACAATTATATGCATTATGAGGGTTTAAAATCTGGCATTGGCTGTGCTATTGTTGGAACTAGGAGAACCACTCCAGTTCCAACAAGAGGCCATTCATCTGCACTAATTTATAGGTTAGGGAAGCTTTTAAAATAGGAAGTCTTTTCTTATGCAAATAGGGAGATGGTAAGAAATCAGGAATCTGCAGGCAAGGATCTGAGGCATCATCAGGTCACAGAGGATGAGCATCATCAGGACCATGCACCTGAGCAATCTTCAAAATTAGGCTTTCATGGCACCCTAGTGTAATAAAAACCTTTAGGTGCACCCGTAGGGGTGAGTTTAACTTAGATTTTGTATCCAGCCTTTAAAATATTACTAACAACCCTCCAGTCAAAAGAACTGGGAAGAAAGAATAAAAACAGAGAATTAATCCCAATAAATTATTCTCCTGAACAACTGTTCTCCCATTCATTGCTTTCCCTGGATTCACAAATGATGGCATTTGAAGTATTCATCAAACTGTGCAAACAATGAGCACTTTTGGTCTTGATCCATGTCTCTGGGTTGTTTCAGGGACAGTGTTACATTGGACATGTAAGCCATATGGCATGGGTTTCCACCCATGCTGTCCACCACAGCTGACTTTAGCCTAAGGCTACCCTGGAGAGAAAGAGTTTTGTCTTTGCCATATTGCTTAAAGTTATATCTTTTCTTGAAATCAGAGAGTCTCTCTCTTCACCGGCTAGGGAGCTGGCTCCTTTCACTCCTTCAGTTTTGAGTTTTCCAGTGGAGGTATCATTCCCCTGTAGAAATCTTGCATATATTGTCTGCTGCATATGAGCTTTCTGCTCTCTGTCATGTCACACACACTCTCTTGAACCCTCTGGGTACCCAGGAATGATCGCTTCCCTACATCATCAGTAGCCTTTGGGAATATCCTGCAAGACTGGTATGAGAGGCAGGATGATGAGCCCAATGTCCTGCACTTCCAGACTGAGACTTTCTCCTCACATGCTTTCTGTATGCACAACCAAAATGAAGAAGGGTTTCCAAAATAAAAACTCATGTATGGGTTTTCCATAGCTTCTTGAAAGAAGATGAGTGTAGATACCAGAGAAACCATTACAACTGGAAGATGCTCATCACTGTGGTCCTCTAGACAATGACCCCAAAACATGCTTCCAGAGATACCTCTCACTCAAAGTCCACAGTGCATACCAGCAGACACAGCCTCTGCTGACAAACCATCATGGGGTACCTTCAACTCTGTTTTCTCTGTACCTGCTGCCACCAAGCAGGCTTTGAACTGAAATCACCGTGTTGTTTTCCAGATGTGCTGCTCAGCCCATGGTCTCATGTTCTATAAGCTGGCATTGTAAATCTTTGCATAATCACAGCTATCACCTCTTGCTGAGGAGGCATAATTCAAGCAGACCCCACAGTACCTCAAGTATAGACACTACAATCTGCAGCTTCTGTTTTGGTTAATGTTTCCTGATGGAGAGGTAAACCTCTGATAGGTGCAAAACATAACCTAATGCCTTTAGTATCTGAGTATCAAAGCACCAAGTATTTATTCACAGCTTATGTCACTAAGGTTGTAAACACATCAGATGTTATAAACACAACTCCCATAAGTGTTAAGGCAATAACCAGGCTAGACAGAAAAGATAAAGTCTTTCCCAATGATGCAGAATAGTCTGGTTTGCAGTGGGGTGGTAAGTGGTGTATTGATGGGTACATTAAGTAACATCACACGTCTAATTGAATACTTTATATCCCAAAGCTCATCAGGGAGTTTTTAGACTGCAGCTACAAAAGTTAACCATCTTATACAACTCTTCTGCTGTGTAGTATATTCCTTCTGATGTCCAAGTTCATCATGATGTACCCTAACAGAAAATGGATCTGCTAGAAAGACAGTGTAGCACATCCTAAACATACTAAAAGCTGAAGAGTCCCCAGAGCAACTCAATGGAGAGTGACCAGCTGGGATATTCTAAAGAAGGCCCATTTCAATTTACTTTCATTATTTAATAAGGTTACATGTGATTCATTATAAAAAAATTCTACATCCATTCCTTGCAAAGTCTGCAGGTGACACAAAAACCATGGAGTAATTAATAATGAGAAAAGCAGATCTGCTCCACGAGCAATTTGGTCTGTATGGTAGCTCAAGCTCACTAGGAAAAAGAAAAAGAATAGAAGGAAAAGAAAGAAAAAGAAAGAAAAGAAAAAGAAAAAGAAAAAGAAAAAGAAAAAGAAAAAGAAAAAGAAAAAGAAAGAAAAAGAAAAAGAAAAAGAAAAAGAAAAAGAAAAAGAAAAAGAAAAAGAAAAAGAAAAAGAAAAAGAAAAAGAAAAAGAAAAAGAAAAAGAGAAAGAAAAAGAGAAAGAAAAAGAGGAAGAAAACCAAACCAAAACAAACACAAACCAAACAAACAGAAAAAAAATGAATAAAAAACATACACACACACACAAAACCCACAACCACAATGTATTTTATTGTATAGTAAAGTATAATTCAGAGTATCCCATCTAGTTTGTACACTGAGGGTGTGGGCTATATTTTGGAAACAGAGACTTAGTAAAGGACTTGGAGGTCATGGCTTGATAAGCAGCTGAGTTGCACAAGAGTTCCCCATGCAATGCACTGGCAAAGAGAAAAATGTGATCTTGGTGTGTGTATAAAAACACAAGGATGGAGAGGCAGATTCTCACTGTTCCTTGGAATATTAATAGTAGAAGATGAACAGGTCCAGCTCCAAAGTTCATATTTAAAAAAATATTATTGACAAACTGCAATGAATTCAAGAAAGAATTATAAATATACTTGCAATTGGCAAAAGCTCTCAGTGAGATACTAAAAAAAAATCTCAATTCATTTAATTTTTTCAATAGGAGAATAAATGGTGATTTGTCTGTGGTTTATAACAGAGCTGGCTGGGTATTCTGTCTCAACAATAGAAAATTAAATTTCCACACAAATTTCTATGAAGAAAAAATAATGTTAATTTTCCTTCAGGACAAGCAAAATTAAACTGTTCACTGTAAGCCACTCCACCTCAATTTGCTCTGTTTAAGGAAACTTTAAACTTCACCTTCTTGTGAACACATTTATCTGCGGCGTAGGTACCTGCATTCTCCTACAGGCCAGCCACAGGGTTATTTGGCACTTAATTCAGAGCTGTATATAACATTACAGGAGCTGTAGTCCAGCCAAGAAGCCCCTGCCTAAGCTGAATAAGGGTAGCATTTGTGCAGGCTGTAATTCCCAGGAGCAAGGCAGCATTATGGGAAAATATTTGTTTTTAATATTGAATTGACACAAAAGCAAACCCTGGTCAATTAATTCAGTAAATTCAAACAACAAGGGTCCTACCTCAAAGAAAAGGATCATTTTGTTTAGATTTATTTGCTTGTTTACATCCTGCATTTTATTTATGTTAATAATGCAGGGGTTTGGTGTAACTTGTAGTGAAAACAAATGTTGCCAAGTCGCATCTGCCCACTGTGTGAAAATTCCACATTTTTTTCGGTCTTAGCTTGCAAGGAGCTGTATTATATTTCTGATACCAGGGGGATCTCTGAATTAGCAGACAGAGCAACGACATCCAGTAGGTGGAATCCGACACTAGATTAATCCCAACTAGATAAATGCCAAGATTTTAACAAGGGAGGGAATTAAACACTGCAACAATTTATCTAGGGAGGGGATAGACTCTCTACCATGTGGGATATTTAACGACAGGCTATCTCCCTATCTGTTCTAGCTGGTGATTCAGTCCCACAGGCTGTGTTATAACAGATAATAGCAAAAACCCCTCCAGTCATAACACCTAAAAATCCAGGAAGCAGCATTGCAGGGAGAGAACCTGCGGGAAACCCTCTGTCTTCAGCGACAGAGAATAGGGATGGTTATGTCATACCACTGGATACTTCCCTTGTTCATCCATAATACAGATTTAGTGGAATTAAACACTTCATAGAAGTATCCTATAATTGGCCTGTGGTTTGAGCCTGACTTAAACCTAACCATCATAACTGGTGCTCTCTGCCTGATGCTTGAGGAACCTTTTCTTTGCTTTCTTACTTTTCTAATGATCACTTCCCAAACAAATAAGTTTGCAAATGGCCTATTCTGGTTCCTGGACCAAAAGACAACATTTAAAGCCTGATGAGAATATTTTTACAGTACAGGATTAATTAATATGGAAGTATTAAATGGGAACATGCTATGATCACTTAGTAAAAAATGGAAGTGAAAATAATTCTGGCACCATCACTCACCTCCAACAACGTCACTGACTCCTGTTTTCTGGGGGGTGTTGACACAACAGGCAGAGCTGACAGCCTGCAATAAAAAGAGCAGGATATTCTAAGCTGAAGCTAATCCATCCAAAGAACTGGAAAACCTCTTTCAGTAACAAAATAGATTTTCTTAAGGTCAGTAGTAGCAGGTTTCATCCACCACAAACAGCCTGCTGAACACAAAGGAAGTGTGACTTTTCCTTTGCTGCAGCTCAGTAGTTTTGTTCTAGCCTGTTTGTTTACCAGGGTCAGCTTGTTTACAAGGAAAACCTCCCGTGCAAAGAGTGTCTTTCCTTGTGCAACACATTTCAATGTGCCAACTGCAATGACCCTCACTGCACTACAGTGTGCCTTTCACATGGCAAAGTGTTGGAGCTACACGTGCAGTGATACAGCCCGAGCCAGGTAAGGTTTCCAAACACAAGGCATCTGAGCAAGGACCAGTCTTGCCCTAAGTTTTGCCTCCACTATTGCCAAAAGACAAAATATTCAAAGCTCAGCAGCACCATTAAGCTGACTGATGGCAAGAAGATGTCAGAAAACAGTGTTCTGTAAATCTTGCCCTCCACATATAAAAACAGGTCTCAGATTTCCCTGCCCCCTCCATACACACATACACATGCATCTCATAATTTCCCAGGAAGCCTGAACAAATTGCATTGTATTTGAAGCACTACCTCACAAAACAAAGCCCTGAACATCTATTATTCAAATACTTGAGCAACGTTCATTATGGATTCTCACAACTAATTTCTCCCTTTTTGAAGCACAGTAGGAAAATAGTCTCCCACTTTAAAGATGTGGAAACCCAAAAGAAAAAAAGGAGGCTGATGTCACCAGGGGTTTGGAGACAGAGCTTGTGTGAGATGCAGCAAGAGGAGAGGGCTCACGTATCTGGGAAAAACTCTCCCAAACATCCATGGGAGCTCTTCACCCACAGCTGAGGAAACAATGAAAACTCAAAATTTCCCGGGTCTGGTCTCACTCTGTGCTCAGCCCAGGCTGCTCTAAAATTAGACCTGTTTTACAGACTTGACATCAACTGTCTGGGAGGTGATCCCAGCCTGGGGGCAGCCCCACGCCCCAGCACACACGTGGTGGTCAGTGTCCATGTGGACACGCTCGCCACCTGTGACAACCGACCCGAGCAAGGGTGGAGCAGCTCAAATGTTGTTATTAGGAGACCTCACAGGGGATTTTTTTTTCATACAAGTGCTCTGTTTGTTTGGTACATCTGAAATGGCCAGCAGAAACATACCACTGTCAATGATGTTCTTGTTAGGAAGATTTCCTCGGGCCCACCGTGGTGTTTCTAGGAGTAAAAGACTCTCCTGGAGAAACCACAAGCCAATGCAGGTCCCGCAGGAAGGTGGAAGATGAGGCCCATTTTCCTGCATGACCTGACCCCCAGCTTAGCTTCAGGCAGTTTTGTTTAGAACGAGCAGTGATCAAATGAGCTTGCATCCCTAACGAGCCAAAAGAAAAACATTTGGATACAAAGCTTTGGGTCACCCCTGGCTCATGCTCCTGCCCCAGGGTGGATGCTGGTGTGACTCCTGCAGAGTCTGGCTGGACCCCCCTACCAGCACTCCCTATGATGTCAGGACACCACCTGTACTGCCCAGGGCCCAGGCATACCCCATGGGGATGCAGGCAAGGATGGGGCAGGCAGATATCAGTGCTGTAGGGCACCTTCTCTCATGTCTCCTGAGATATGGCCTCCTCATTAGCATGTCCTGCTGGTCCCCTGATGCCTGATTCATAAGGGGGAGCTCTGGTAGGAAGGGGGACCCAAAAGATCCGCACGCCCAGTCCTGTCAGAGGAAAATGGCAGAACATTTTACACCACACTATGTGAGGGAACTCCATGAAATATGACATTTCTCCAAGGTACAGTCCCACTCCCTGGATAAGGTGGCTCCACATTGCTTTTAATGAGGGATTCTAGCAACAAAAACATAGTGCTTCCCCATGAAACAGGCTGTCATCACACTAAGAAATTAAGACATTAGCTTTTTCTGAAGTGCTGTTAGGAACACAATGTCGATGGTCCTGAGTGTGAAAATGGGAACTTTGCTGAGGCTCAGAATGAAGAACCAGTTCAGCCTCAGGTCCTCAGAAGCAGCATAAAGAACCCCTCAGTTCCCAGCCCCTTGCTTTAGAAATCTGCTAACCCAGAGGCCAGGCACAAAACATCAAAACAATCCCTCCAAGTACTCAATAAACAATGACAGTCCCCAAAATAACTTTCTCGTTTTCTTATAATGTACTTCCATGCATCAGCTTATGTGACCTTGAACTGCTATCATTTCTCACTTGGGAATTCTCCCTTAACATTTGCTGCTGCAACTCTTGAAGTATGAAGAATGAAGTGCTGGACTCTTACACTCCTTCGTTTCCTCCTTTCATTTATTTTGGATTTGATGGGGAAAACATATGACTGGATTGCCATTACAGGCAGACAATCTGATTATCACTAGTTGATAGGACAGTGACTCCAAAAATTCTCTCTGTAGCCAGTTCATTCTTTTCTTGTAACGTCATAAGACTGGAGGGGTCAAGGGTAAGGCACTGTTTTGGGGTTTTTTTTCTTTCCAGAAATGCTACAGCCTGTGTCCACCATGTTCAAGATTTTTGAAACAGAGGTTGGGGATCATGTCAGGTTCCTTTTCCACTGATTTAGAAACACTGCACAAAAGCTCTCTGCAGAGACCCACCCAGCAGGCAGTTTCTGTGGGTTTGGAGTGTTTGTCCTGATGGTCCTCACAGGTCTTAAACAGATGCTGGTTTTTAAGAAGCACTTACATGTCTTCCCAGGATGCAAAGAAGGAGGATCTCAAAAGTCCTACTATCATCTCTCCTGTGGGAAAGGCAATGTCAGCTATCAACCGTGTTCTCCTTGTGCAAGGATGGCCTGCCCCTTGGCAGAGATGCTCTGTGGGCACTGAGTCATGGGAGAGCATCTGCTGTAGGTCTAAGGGGCCACCCTGAACCTAAAACCTGACAACTGCCTTAGCATTATATTTTTCAAGGCCTTCTGTTGCTCACTTAGTTTCTTTTTTACCTTTCACTGGTGGGATCATCTTAGCTGTCAGCTAGTTCAGCTGAGGACCACAGAGGGGACAAAGGGCTTAAGACAGCCACCCTCCTGTGCTGGCAGAGGACAGAAACCCACCAAGGGATGCAGTCACTAGAGGGGTAAAGAGAGGAAGCTCTGCCAAACCAGCCTCACCTGCCTCCTAACTGGCTTTTCAGCCCTTGGCAGCAGCACTCCAGAGAGAGCAGCCAAGGGCTGCACAACAGCTACCTGCTGAAAGCACCTGCAACTTCTCTGAAAGCCAACATTCCCTGCCTGCAGTGTCCCTGGGACTCCGGATCCCCAGCCCCTGGTTTACTGCAGGAGCTGTGAAGGACAGCCTCGGGCTTCACAGCAGGAAAAAAATACAAGGGAACAAGTATACGGAGGCACCTCATAAAGTATCCCTTCAAACCACATGTGGATTTACAGGAGGGAAATGAGTGGCCCTCGAGGGGCTTTCACTTGCCTATTAGTGCTGGCCAGTGGGAGGTGCACGCCCAGATCCCGGGATGCAACGGGCTGTGCAAGCCCATGGATTCTTTCAAGCACAGTCAGCTGTGCACACACCTCTGGGCTGCAGCAGGGCTGGGGGGGACACAGATGCTTCGCCCAGTCAGGCAATAGCACCCTCTGATTTCTTTTCCACTGAGTTCCTTGACACTTCTGTCCTGCGCCAGGGACACGTGGGACCATCCTAAGGGGGAGACTTGGCACAGCGTATTAATGGCCAGGGATGTCCTCAAAATTTTTCTCCCCCAGGTAAATGTGGGGCTGGGGAGCAGGCACATCCCCTCATGTGAAAAAGCCCTAGATAAGCCTGGAAACAGGTGAAGGCAGAAGGCACAGAAAGAAGAAGAAAGAAGATAAGGCAAGAAGACTAAGAGCAGAGTAGAAGAAAAGGAACAGGGAAAAGTGCAGGGCTGAGAGGGAAGCTCCTTTGCAGAGGAGGGACAAGGTGAGCAAAGTGTTCTCTGAATCATATAGGAAAGCAGGGGAAGAAGAAACATAAAGAAAAGATGACAAGGTTCAGGTTGCATATTAGGAAGAACTTCTTTACTGAAAGTGCTGTCAGGCAGTGGAACAGCCTGCCCAGGGAGGAGGTGGAGTCCCCATCTCTGGAGGTGCTGAAGAGCTGGGGAGATGTTGTGCTTAGGGACAGGGTTTAGTGGGTTTGATAGGGCTGGGAATAAGGTTGGACTTGATGATCTTGAAGGTCTCTTCCAGACAAAACTATTCTATGATTCTAAGATAAATCTAAAGGCAAGAGGAAAAACAGGAGATGGTGAGAGGTAGAGGAGAAAGGATCTGAATAATAGAGGAAAAATAATAAAATTAGAGCAAAGAAATTCAGGCAGGGAAGGAAAACTATGTACTGGAGGAGCTGAGTAGGGGAGCAGAGGAAATAAGCATCCAAAAGAAGAGAGATAAAAGCAGAGTGGTCCCAAAGGAAATGAACTGGGCACTCTGAAATAGTGTCGGACATAAATAAATCAGACAGGAACATTTGGACACTTGAAAAAATGGGAGGAAAAATACAGTGAGATATACAATAGGAGGAAAAAAAGTGGGGTGATGGCAAGGGAAAAGAGGGGAAAACAACAAAGACAGAGCAAAAGATGGAGTGGGCCAGATAGTCCAAGCAGTCCAGACATACTTACAGGCACACTCTAAGGTGTTTGCTCTAATGAGCAGTTAGGGCAGCAAAGAAAGTACAGAGTAATGCAATCACATCATTTATATGGGCAAGTGGGGATTTTGCAGGCCAGAAGATATATGCACACAATAATTGTGGGTGAAAGTTGGGAGGCCAGTAATTACAGCAGTAAATCATAATCCTTTTAATACATTATCAGTTTGATACTGAAGCAAGAAATGCATATGCATATGCTTTTTGTGCTTAAGAAGCTGCAGGAAACTTGACTGCTAAAACAAAGGGAAAGGAGAAGCTCAGTTCTCTCTGGTTTGAGTGAGAGAGTGTAAAGAAATCCACTCCCTCTCTTTCTCCCTCTCTGTGATGGCCATCATTACTAGAGTTGGCTGAGAGTTTCACAGCACAGTTATTTTCTAATGGGAATGCACTTAGACAAAACTGAAATTTTCCACAGGAAGATTTTGATTTTGCTAGAGAGAAAACTCCTATGAGAAAAATTTGAACCAAGTGTTTCATTTTGGGTGACTTCAACTCAAGCCAGAATTTCAAAAAAATCAATATGAAACTTTTTATTACGTTACTGTGAGTGGAACCTGGACATTTTCAAAGCATCTTTGAAATTGAGCAAATCAGTTTATTCTAAATTTTGTTACAGTCACTGTATCTGTAGCCTTGTAGTGGGAAACACACCTGTGTGCATATGTATTGCCCCATCTGCAAACAAACAAGGGGATAAAATTTGGGGAAATAAAGAGAATAAACAAACATTCAGAGTTTATCCTAATTTGGAGAAAACTGCAAATTAAAGCCATTATGTAAGCACTCTTACCATGTGTGTACTTTGTTTTTTGAAGGTGTTTGGTGATCCTCTGGCAGGGAGGGAGAAGGGAAAGTTGTTAAGCAGTGATTTAGAGTATGTCTTTCTTAAGAAACACCAGTCTGTGTTCAGAAATGGGAAAGGGTAGGAAAGCTACCATCACCTTTAGTAAGCAGTTCTTTTTGTTTAAAAATAATTCTGCTTTTCTTCTCGTCTGAGGTTGCCTTATCTTTCTCTGTAACATCCTTTGTCTGCCAGAGCAAAAGGGTGAGCTGTGATAAAATTTCTGTTCCCCAGAAGAGAAATTTGTATTTATAGATTGTGATCATCACCTCTTAATCTTTCCTTTGTTAGGTAAACAAAGTGAGCACCTCAGGTCTATCACAGTATGACATGTTTTCCAGAACTTTCATCATTCCATAGCTTTTCTCTCTGAACCCTCTCCAGTTTGTTCAGCATCCTTCTTCGACTGTGGAAATCAGCACTAAGAACACCATTCCACTGTGCTGCCAAAGGCAGATGTAGCCTCCTGCTATTTAGCAGGCTCAGGACCAGCTCCTTGGAGGACAGCCTCCCCCAGCAGCTCCTGCTCAACACACACAACCCCTCAGTCCCACCTTTGTTGTAGATTCAGTGCCCACATCCACCAAACACTTGCATGTGGTGCAACAGGGAGGATTAAGGGTGAGTTGTGGTGTCCTTAAGCCAACCCCATTTACTGTGTGTGGGTGCAGGTCTCCAAGAACTGGAGGAAAGCTGTTGGGAAGTTGCTCCCCAGTGTACACCATGCACATCCAAGATGCTGCTGCAGGCATTAGGCTCTGCACAGTAAAATGATGACCAGTCTGGGGGACCCAGCTAAATCTGATTTGACATCAAACACTGCACCACATGTAGAGACCCCAGTGTGAGCTGCTTTAGTCTGCTACTCCACTCCTGCTTAGCCAAATCATTTGATAATGAGGATATGGCCAGTGATCCCTGGAATCTCACTGAAATCCTACTAAAAGAATCACACTTCTGCTTGAATTCAGCTTCTCAAGTAATCCAGGAGATTGTCTACTTAGGTCTGTATTTATCACTCTGCTGACTTTTTTCTCCTGCATGATCTTTTAGGAACAATTACATGTAACCTCCAAGACAAAGTTCTTGAATAGCAGACAGACAGCTACCAACTGTTTGAGGACTCCACTGAAAATACCAAGTAAATGATGAATTTCCACCAGCAATTGCATTTTCAGGCCAGTAAGTATGCCCAGCTCCATCTCAGTAAAATCTCAGCCACCTCCAACTCTCAAACATGACCGGAGCTGATGCAGTTCATGGGAAGCCCTTTCTGCTGAGGGGCTGCTTGGTGACCAAAGGACATTTCTTGCAGGATGTTCCCAAGCAGCAGCCATCTCCTGTCCCCTCTGGCAGCCAAGGTGGACTTGTCACAGTGAGTTTGGAGAAGATGGAGGCAGGAAAGCTCTTCTCTCCTCCTCTCACAGGCAGAGACCTGGCTGGCAGTCAGTGAATACACCTCCTGGAAGCTCAGGGAGGCCTTCAACAGCCTGCACCCCTGCTGGCCATCATATTGAAGATGATCTGCAGAAGCTCCCTGCCAAGCCCTACTGCCTGAAGAGAGAGAACTGCACATCTCTGTCAACTTGCCATGCTCTGAGGGTATTGCAGATGAAGAGGCCAAAGCAACACCATAGTCACTGCCAGTAAGGGTTCTCTCTCCTGTGCCAGGAACAATCCCTTTTCCATTGCACTTCCCAAAGAATGGAGGACAAAGTCACACCTTCTCCTGCACTCGTAGTTCCACCAGCGCTTTCTGACTCTGTCCTTGTAGGTGCCAATTTAATTTTGCAGCTTGGATTCCCCAAAGGAGCTCTGATGCCTGGGCTTTGAGGGGCACGATGCAGTCCCAGCACCACCTCAGCAGAGGAGAGGAGAGAGGCACCATGCCCTTCTGCTCTGGCCAGCAGATTTCACTGGCACATCACTAAGCCAAAGGGGTCCTACACCACCCTCAGGCCACTTACACCCCTCCCAGGAGGCCTTGTTGGCTGCTCATCAGCTCCATGAGCAAATGCCCACCAGCTGGCACATCTCCCTAGGTGGGGAGCTGGCATGTGAACTTCAGATTATATCAGGCATCTTACACATGGCATTGTATATCATCTGGGAGGGACACGAGGGACATACTGGACAGCATGTTCCATACTGTAAAACCCTTAAGGTTTTATTTATGACTACTTCTTCTTGGCAGATGGATGCTGAACCAGCTTGCTCCCTACAAGAAGGGAGCACCCATTGCTGTGCTTTGGTCATTGCAAGCACTTGTCTGCAGCATGCAGGAGAATACCCTTAAATTCTTACTCAAACATGACTAGCTTGCAGTTTCCATTAGGTTACTAAGTCCAGATCAGCTGCATAAAACATTCCTTTCTTGCTTCTCCTCCGGCAGATCAAGTCTCTCTGGACTGATGTGAACACATCCCTTTCTGTCAATCATAACTGGAGTTTTGAAACCAGCTTTTCCCAAAGCTCCAAATACTTCAATAGCCTTTATCATTTTGATACTTGAGCCTTGTGTGATGTCTAATGAGGTCAAGCTCCTTTCAGAAGGAAAAATACAAGTGCCAGCCACAACAGGGGAAAGAAATTACACGTCTGAGCTGCAGATCTTGCAGTGATTGTGCAGCAGTTGGCAGAAGGTGGAAATTCAGGTGCAACTATCTTAGCCAGCACCTGAAGTGTTTCAGAGTCAATGACATTTTTCTTCCATGGGCAAGGCCTCACTTGATACCCTGAGCAATCACTGCCCTAAGTAATTATACTCCTCACTGCTAGGAGTTCTGCACCATGGCAAAACTTAGGGGGTTTAGGAAAAAAATCTTACTTAAAATCTTTCTTACCATTGCCTCACCATCTTTCTTACCATTTACCTGTGTCTTGTGGCTTGAGAACTGCAGATCAGCATTTGGACCAGCTACTAACTGGAGTTGATGGTGCTACTGCACACACAGCTGTCTGTTTGCTGGTGCTTTATACAGACTGAGGGTCTGTACTAAAACTTTGCAATAGAAAGTTGTGCCCCATTCTCTTTTCTGTAGCGTGGATGCCCCAATGTGCATCGCAACCAAAACAATAAATAAAGGATTATTTAAATTAGGAAATGATAGCAGGCATCCCAGCCATCTGCAAACAAAGCTGTCTCAAATCCAAGCACTGGCAGAGCAATTTGTTTGTAATCAGATTGAATGACTGATATAAGCCTATTTCCCTTGCCTTTGCTGGAGTACATTGCATGGACTGTCTGCAGTTCTTAGTGTTTATTTGTTATGTATTTCTAAAACTTCATGTCAAATGTACAGCTAGCCAGTCTCAGTATTTGAATGAGTCCCTTCCTTTCCCTTCCCTTCTGTGCTGTTTTTGGCTGAGATGGAGTTAATTTTCTCCACAGTAGCTGGTGTGGGGCTGTGTTTTGGATTTGTGCTGAAAACAACGCTGATAACACAGGGATGTTTTGGTTACTGCTGAGCAGCACTTACACAGAGTCTGCTTCTCACCCCACCCCACCAGTGAGAAGGGAGGGGACACATTTGGGACAGCTGACCCCAGCTGACCAAAGGGATATTCCATACCATATGGTGTCATGCTCAGTGTATAGAGCTGAGGGAAGATGTTGAGTGGGGACAATGTTTGGAGTGATGGAATTTGTCTTCCCAAGTAACCATCACACGTGAAGGAGCTCTGCTCTCCTGGAGATGGCTGAATACCTGCCTGCTGGTGGGAAGTGGTGATTGAATTCCTTGTTCTGCTCTTCCTGTGCTTGTGGCTTTTGCTTTGCCTATTAAACATTTTTTTCCTCAACCCGTGAGTTTTCTCACTTTTATCAGTTGTCTCTCCCATCTCACCAGAGGGGGCTGTGTGATGCTCAGTTGCTACCTAGGGTTAAACCATGATGCCTTCTCTTTCCTTTCCTTCCTTACCCAGTGTTTCATCTCTGTCTCCGATATTTAACTGCCCAAGAAGACAAAAAGATCACCCAAGGGCCACACTTGTGTAAGTCTTTTATTTCTCCCAGGAGATTTGATTTTTTCTCATAGGAAACTTGGGGAGACACCTGCATCCAAGAAAAGGTCTTGACAAGAAAAGTATGTTACTACTGTTGCTGATCTGGGAAAGAAAATCACAGAAGGTCCATCACAGAAGGCTACTGGTCAATATTTCTATTATCTTGCTCTGCTTTTGATCTCCTCTACTTTGTAGAACAGACCTCTCCTTCTCCCACTAGCCCTGTGCTCAGCTGTTGAGTGATAAGAGGGTCCAGACCCTCTATTTTTTTTATCTGGTCCTGACTACCTCTAATATGACCGTGTCTATTACTTGGGTTAATCACAGGTTGTCCCGTGGCATAAGGATGTACAGCTCTTTCTCCTTTAAGCCTCAGGTTTTGTGTAGTTTTGTTATTTGTCTTTCTTTTCAGAGCTGCTTACCATAGAATACCAGGTTGGAAGGGACCTCAAGGATCATCTGGTTCAAACTTCCTTGGCAAAAGCATCATCTAGACAAGATGGTCCATCACCCTGTCCAGCCAAATCTTGAAAGTGTCCAATAGTGGGGAATCCATCATTCTTAGGGAGATTATTCCAGTGGTTTGTGGTTCCTGCTGTGAAAAACTCTCCTTGTGTCTAATCAGAATCTCCCCAGGAGCAACTTGTACCCGCTAGCCCTCATCTTTTCCACATGACTCTTTTAATGAGTGAGGCTCCATCTTCTCTGCATCCACCTTTTAAATCCAGGAACATGGTGACGAGGTCTCCCCTAAGACACCTTTTTTTCAAGGCTGAACAAACCCAGCTCTCTCAGCCTTTACTCACATGGCAGCTTCCCAGTCCTTTGATCATCTTCGTGGCTCTTCTCTGGACCCTCTCCAACCTATCCAAATTATTCCTGTATAGCTGGGACCAAAACTGGACACAGCATTATCCCAAGTGTAGCCTGACAAGCATTGAATAGAGTGGGATAGATAATGATATTTGTAAAATTAAGATTTATAATTAAGGAAACATTTGTTTTCTTAATCAAATTTTCTTCATGTGCCAAGCTAAATGTCATGCAGAATTCAAAGCACCTTTCATCAAATACTATTAGCTGTGTTGATCATAATGATAATCTTCTTTCATAAAGAAATCAAATTGGTTGCATATACATTTATTAAAAGGCTTTTACTATGATAATCTCTTTCACAGAGTTATTAGCAGAGTCTGACAGCAACTTTAATTTCTCCAAGACCAGAGAAAGTCAAATGGAAATGCACATGATTGGTGTTCTCATCCCATCCATGTCTTACAAATAAGACTGTATCTTGCCAGTCCTCTCAAACTTTTCTAGTGTTCAGTGTCTTCTGGAAAGCCACTATTTATAGTCAAAGGAGTTTCTTGCCTTGTACTTTTCAAACTTGTGGACAGAAGTTGTTCAAGCCCCTCATTTAACATACCTACTTTAGTAGCTGCTGTTTAAATATTTTCTTGAATCATTGTTGTAATGGAAAATACATCATTGCTATTGCTGGATTATATATTTTCAGCTGTTTTTTTTCCAACCAACACAGAAAGCTATTCTTGTCTTTTCTGTGTTAGTATAAATAATTCCACCATTTCTATCCATTGAGAGAAACATCACTGATAGATTTTCTTCCCTAACATACATCGAAAACTTCTTGTCCTGAACTCTTATAATCTTTAACTCTGTTGGGCAAATACCTCTACTTACATTTCTCTTGCTTCCCTTACAAATTTATCACCATTCTGATTTAGATTAATTTTGTTGCCTCACTCTTTCTTCCAATTGTTACATGTGGGTTTTGTATAATAGAACAGCTTTCACTTAAACTGTGTTGTTTTGTTTTATAACAAGGAAGGCTTTTTAGTAAAACATTTTTAAACAGTTTGCAATTATCATTCACGTTTTTCTGTTTAAACTCTCCCAGTAGATTTGGCTTATAATTGTTTTCAGCTTTACAAAACTAGCCTCCTTAAAGAACCAAGAATGTATATTACTGGTTCCCATTTTACTCTTTTTGCACACAAAATCAAGACGCAAACTTTTGCACATAAGCAGACATTTGCTTCAGTTCTGTAATCAATTTCTCTCTGTCATAATTAGATGGGATTTTTTTGCTGAACTTCGGTGCATTTGAGATGCTAACAGAAGGAAAAAACCTCTGCTCACTGGTTAGGGGAGGGTGGACTCAAGGCTTTGCTCGACATTTGGCAGAAAGCTTGGACCCTTGCGGTCCTGGGTGAGCATCCTAACCCCTGAATAATGACTCTTTCAACCCACTCTCCTACTAAATCTAGCCTTTGTTCCCCATTTTTATTCTGCCTTTTAAAATAGTGTCTTAAATGCACCTAGATTGTACTTAATTTTTGTGGTCAAAGTTCCAGTCATCTTATTATTATTCACATCTAAAATGAGAAAAATATTCAGACCACCTCAAAAAGACGTTTCAGTCAAGTCACAAAGAAAAAAATAGTAAAAAATTGTGCAAATCATCTCACCCACCTTTGGTACTGTTTCATGAGACAGATGCCCAGTTACCCAACACAGAAATTACTTCTCCTTGAACAGCTTTATTCTTTACTTGCTTGGGAGTTTGATTTTGTCCAACATAAAAGTATATTGTTTCCTTTATAGACTTCATTATAATTTTAATATCCTCCTGGTTATTCAAGCCAACCCCTCCATTAAGGAATCATTTTCAAACTTTGCATGTTATCTTCTTAGAGAAGGTAGACAATCATGCTCAAAAATATTCTTCTACCTTCAAAGTTGGAAACCTTGCAACACCAGCCTGTGTGCCACTTCCCTGCCACTTTCTTCAGGTTGTCTCCCTCTGTTTTAGTGAACAAAATTAATGTCCTAGGAGGTCATCTAGCAAATTCAGGGCTGTCATCACAGTGTCTTTTCCTTTGAATATAGAGTAATGAAGCTTAACAAGACCAGTGGTTCAAGACCTCCTCAGTCTCTCTGAGTCCCTGAAAGTCTGAATTTTCCATTGCAACCTGGTGTCACCCTTCATTAAGCCTTCAATGCACTATTCATAGAATTATAGAGTGGTTTAGGTTAGAAGAGACCTCTACAGGTCCTCTAATCCAACTCCTCTACTCTGAGCATCCTCAACTAGAGCAGGTTNGTGTTCACTGTTGGCTCATGCCCAGTTTTTTGTGCACTGGTACCCCAAAGTCATTTCCACAGGGCTGTTCCAATCCTTTAGTTCCCCAGCCTGTATTGATACTGATAGCCTGACCCAGGTGCATGACCCTGCACTTGGTCTTGTTGAACTTCATGAGGTTCACACAGGCCCAGTTGTCAGGCTTGTCCACACCTCTCTGGATGACATTCTCTGGCACATTGACTGCACCACTGAATTTGGTGTTGTCTGCAGGCTTGCTGAGGGTGTTCTCAACCCTGCTGTTGGTATCACTGATGAAGATACTAAACAACACTGGTCCCCGTACAGACCCCTGAGGAACACCACTCATCACCCATGTCCATCTGGACATCAAGCCATGGACCACTACCTTCTGGATGCAACCATCTAACCAATTCTTTATCAACTGAACAGTCCACCCACCAAATCCATAGCTCTCCAACTTAGAGAGAAGGATGTTGTGGGGGACTGTGTCTTTCAGAAGTCCAGATGGATGATATCCATAGCTCTTTCCTTGTCCACTAATGTAGACACTACTGTAGAAAGCCAGGTCAGGCAGGACTTGCCCTTCCTAAACCATGCTGGCTGTCTCAAATCACCTCCCTGTCTTCTATGTGCCTTGACAGAGATTCTATGACCTTCCCAGGCACAGAGGTGAGACTGACAGAGACTGATTTGTACAGAGGCCCTCTTTCATACATGGTTCTCACCTTTCAGCTGGGCTACATTCACTCTTGACAGTGGGTCTCAGAGAGTTTATTACATATGCCTGCATAAATGGCCCCAGTTCTTACTTTCAGAGGGATAACTTGCACTCATCACCTGTGTTTTTGTCATTTCTGGCTTAGTCGTGCAGCACATCCTTCACATGGGGCTACATTGCAATTTAATTGGAAGCAGGTTGTGGTGCAGAAGGCAATTACACACCTGGTATGCACATCTCTGCTCTGGGACCCAAGCTGGTTCCTTCTGAGTGTCCTGGCTGATTTGAATATGATGGTTTGGGCCTAAAAAGCCCAGAGCCTCCAGGGAAGATCCTTCCTAAGACAAATACTTGGTGATGCATCTCTGAGAGAAGCAGGCATTAGAAGCACTGATGACTGGATTATGTTCCCTTCAATATAAAAGAGAAGGTATAGCCAGCAAGATGCTCTCAAAAAGCTTCCTTGGCTTCGTAAATCCCTTCATGCAGTCTAACAGCATCTGTATTTATTGACTTTCAGGACATGTTACAAGACCCATGTGTTGGAGCAGCTCTTTGAGGAGCCTTGAGAGGACCAGTTGATGAATGGAGCTCCAGTGTTTATTTACTTCAGTTGGGTAGAAGCAGTGAGTCAATTATATTGCATTTTGGTTTTGCAGTTGTAAGTTGGCAGAGTGCTTAGAGCCTATATAGCAACATATTTTATTTATTTTAAATATCTGAAAAAAAAAGTGAATAAATAAAATGATGCAGTTGGTGTAAGATTTATGATGTCCTGAATTTTCCATGATTTTAAGTGGCTGGGTTTGTACATGACGTGTTAGTCAAGTATGCAGTCCGTTACCAGTCTTGTCTGGCTTTTGAAACAAAAGGTCTTTTGTTATGGTGAATCATAGAGAAAGCTTTGCAGGTCCTATTTTTATGATGACACTTCCAAGCAAGAATCCCCACCAAGTCCCATCACTCTTTCTGGAGGGGAGGGGTTAGGATTCATACAGCAGATAAACTGCTGTCAGTCCCAGAAAGCCCAACACTGAGGGGGAAAAATAATGCTGAATAACTTCACAGTTTTTGCCATCATTTTCCACATAAGGTGTCCAATGCATCTGCATCATTTAGCAACCAACAGACAGAACCATAAAGTCTTTCAGCACCATTCACCCAGTACCGTGCCCCATTAATTTTTCAATCAGATTAATTAACAACAAACTGATTGCCTCCCAAGACAAGCTCAGAACTGACGACTCTATTTGTCATAGCAGTGTTGACAGTAGGTTTATGAAAAATACTCTTATTTAAATAAAAGAAACTGAATGGCTACTAGAACACATCATTTATGGATGTTATACAGTCCCATGAATGTTAACATCTTCAAAGCACTTACTTTAGCCAGCTCCTCACTTAAGTGTCCCAATAAAATATGTCCTGGGAGCCTTTTCTCTGGCTTCAGTAGACATTGGAGTAGCCCCTAAAAATCTTTCAAGGCTCAACAGTTGACTTTTCAGAGGCTTTTCTGACTGTTAGGACAAGCTTTCCTTAAAATCAATTTTGATGTCAGGAAGGCTCCCTAACACATGACTGATATGGCCATGAAATGTTTGGCTGATCACAAATCCTTCCACACCAAACAGAAACTTTCTAATACACTGGAAAGCCACAGCTAGGTCTAGGAAATTCTTAGGTAAAGCAATTTCATGTTAATATGGAAATTAATAGATTAGAAAAGAAATGTGTTGGGTGAGTCATTAACAGAGGTAATCCAGTCCTCCTTACCCATGTGCCACCACATGCTCTACGTTCTTCCTTAAGCTTATCCTAATGTGTTTTCCTTAAGGCTCTTTTCCACTTCCTTAGTTCATGAAATAAAGTAACATTAGCTCGTCTCAGTGTTAACAGATGTTGTGAGGAATTATTTTTAAGTCACTCATATCCTGTATCTCTCTGTATCTTTTAGCTCAATTGCAGAAAATTTTAGGAGCTTTTGTCCAGAAGTAAAAAAAAAAAGGGGAAAAAAATTACACCACACCCTTGCTATCATTAAATAAATCACTGCAATCAAAGTATTTTTATGCATTTTAGAGGTCTTCTTGCATCCCCAGTTCTCCCTTGAGCTGACAGAGATCCAGTTTAGGACAGATTTGAAAAATCAGACAAGGGTGAAACCTCAGGGCGGAGAGAGGTCATTGTATTTCCCAGTCCATGATTTACAGACATAACAACAAATCTGAAGTTTCAGGAGCAGAAGCTCTAGCAGATGCTGATTAATTATTATTCATGGTTTTTCAGTGGTATCTCTGCCCAAATACATCCTTTCTAGAAAAGAAATTGAAATCTTAGTCCAGTGTAGAACAGAAGAAGGAACAAATAATGGGGAAGATTTTATTTAAAGTGTACTTCCCGTAAATAGAGGTGAGCACCCAACATTTTGGTTATCTACCTGAAGCCAACGTGACAGCAACAACACTAAGGAACTTCCTTGGTGGGTATGGACCCAAAATTCAGTGAAGGCAGTGGAAAAAATCACATGTGCTTCAGTTGGCTGCTGCCTAGAGAAACTGCATCTTCAGAAAACTCTGGAAGATATTTTCCCAGAACATGTCATTTGAAGTTTTTAATGCCTTTTTTTTCAATCCCAGTGACATAAATACAACCTGTGCATTATGAAACTCTCAGTTTCTCCTTTGCAAGCTCATCTACAAGGATTATGCAGTGCCCTGAGCAGATGGAGTGTGACACACATGCTTCAGCAGGCTGGCCCTGAAGCAAGAACTTGGCCAGGACACAGCACCATTCCATCAGGCTGCTAACATCAGTCTTCTCTGGGGTGGAAACAGGGTGGGAAGGAGTAGGCACTATGCTGAGCACTGCTGCACCCTGGGCTCCATCAGTTCCAGGCACTGGGGATCATGCACAGGTCTCTCTGCTTTGATGCAACTTTTCTGTCTTGAGAGATGCAACTTTTCTGTCTTTTCTTGTCCCAGAGACAGTTTTCGGTGCAAAGGTCTCAATTTCAGTCTTCATGGCCATCAAAGAGGGAATAATCTACCCCATTTCTTGCTTATAAAGTTGCCTCTGCTGTGCTAAATTTACAAGCACATGTGATCCTGCAATCACAGAAATGCTTAATGGAAAATCAGTTTACTTAACTCTTTTTATTGTTTGTTCTTGATTTGGGAGTAATACCATACGGTGACTGGCACTCTCACAGCTCATCATTTTCAGAGAAAGCCTGCACTGAAATAGGATGGGGTACAGATCATCCTCTCCTCTGATTTAGACTCCCCACACCTCCACCGTGAAGAGCAGGTCTGAAGCAGATTCATGTCAGGGCAGAATTTAGCCCACTGATGTCACCCATTTGAACATACATACAATATGCTGTAAAAGCAAGTATTTATGAAGACTGGGCTGTGAATGTGAAGAGACAGGGCTGAATCATATTCTCATCCTGAATGAGTGATGACACCCTTTTATCCAAACAAAAGAACTAATGTCTACTGGAAGAATAGCCTGGGGCAGTATTGCTTTAGGAGAACAAAGGCACTTGGTTTGCTGTAGCATATGTGGTAAGAGTGCCGACAGATCAAGTAAAAAACACGGTTTAGCTCAAGAAGGACATTGAGATCTGCCCTGTGGATGGTACTGGGGGTCTGGCATTTCCAGATTACACACTGGTTACTGAAATAGAAACCGGTGACAAAATATTGATAACAATAGCAAGGGTGGGAGGGAGGAGCATGAACTGCACAGCTCTCACATGTGGTCACTGATGCAGAAATGTGGTTCACGCTTGGCTTAAAGGCCCCCGAGATAAGCAGAGAAGCAGTAGCTGGTCTGATGGTTGAGTGGGGAAGAGGGAGGCTTCAGCGCTGCGAGACTTTATGTTTTACATGATGATGTCTTCAGTGTCACTTCAGCTGAAGAAAGATAAGGAGGAAGGAGCAGCCATCAGGGCAGTTTCTAGTTCAGAAGGACTGTTAAAAACGATTCAATAATTATGATTTACGTGCCTGTGAACACCAAGTAGTGAGGGTATTTCCTGATAAATGCTTTCCCTTAGATAAAATGCAGTGACCTACACACCCCAGGCTGCATTGCTGTTCCCCCAGCCTCTCCTCTGCTTTGGGTCCAGCAGCCCCTGTTAGAGGACCAGCTGGAGCCAAGCAGGCAGCTCTCCTGGGTGAGGCCTTCATCCTTCAAGCTATGAAAGATGTCTTGGTTTGGTTTTTTTCTGAAAAGCACCACAGTATCTTATGTTTCAGCTCCTATCTCCACACCCACATGGGAATGCCACCAGTCTTTGCCCCAGGGCCTCCCTGCACCTTGCCAAGGAGAGTTTTCTGAAGATGCAGACCAAAGTTGCACACTGTTGGGCCAACACAGACCATTTCTTTTGATGAAGAACTGCCTGGGGGGTTGCAACACTGATCAGTCTGACAGGCTGTTGGCTTTGCAAGCCATCCTCAACCATTTCACCCCTGGCTGTGTGACTGCACACTTGTTCCTCATGAGCACTTGTACGTGGGATGAAAGCCCCAAACACACGCTCTGGGCATGTATGATTTATATGTGCATTTTATGACCATGCATGGGATACATACATGTAATGTAGCCATGACAACATTGCAGTGCAAACATCATGGCATCCGTGATGCCAAAGCACAAACATCATAAAACAATCATCACGCTATTGGGGCTATAAACATCACAACATCAACCCAGGCCCTAACAGGCTTAATTCATTCCTTTAGGCAGTGCTCCAGGAAAAATGACCAAAAAAAAAAAAGAAATAGAGGGACAAAAAAGGCAGGATGTGTGTGTGGCACATGCAGGTGGAGTGTGAGCACCTAAACATCCCCTTCCTCCCAGGGTCCCCAGGAGGTATCTGCACTTTATTAAAGCTGGCTCTTCTCATCCCAGATTCATGCATCTCAAATCGGGATAAACTGCTTTAACCACATTAGTCAATCCAGACAGACTCGTCCATTACTTAATGCATTACTCAGATTTCAGTAACAGAAGGTATGTGATCTAGAGTCAAGTTCTGTTATGCTTGGATGAAAATAAAAACACTAAAAAAGCTCTTGGTAACTGCACCTGTGAGACAAGATTCACTGATTTTGGGAATGATGGCTAAATGTTTTTTAACAAGTAATTAAAAAAATATGTGTTTCCATTTACGTTAACAGCTTTGTTCTGATGATCATGGTGATGGTCTAATTGGATAGCAACAAACTATCTCTGTCAACAGAAAGCAAAAGGACTTTTTCCTCATCACTGTTTCATCAACCATGTTTGTTCCTGTGCAGTTATTCCTACAGTAGCAGGACAGCATAGTAAATCTGTGTCTGTTCATGAGGAAACCAAAACAGCCAAGGGAAAAGAAACAGGTTGCTGAAGGTAAAGCAAGGAAATCATGACCACTGTCATGGTCAAATTTGTTACTCTAGAGAAAGAGGAGGAGAGAGGAGAAGAGAGGAGAAGAGNTCAGTAACTCTCTCTATTTAATTTCAAACTTATCTGTAAGAGTTTGTGTAGGCAGGAGCTTAATTTGGTTTTCCGCCAAGAAACATCTCCCAAAGGTTGCAAGTAACTTGGAAACAAAGAAAATGCATTTTAAAAGGTAACAAACATCCACTCCTCACACACTCTTGATTTGACGCCCAGTTGGGGCATTAGTGAATCCTATGAGTCGTCATCCGTGGTTTTCGTCAGCGTGTTTGCTGGCTGCTCCTGTGACCACTTTGGCTGGAGATATCCCTGCCAGAGGATAAGGAACTGTCTGCTGCTTTGCTGCTGCAGCTGAGGAAGGCTCCCTGACCTCTCATGCCACATCACCAAAGCTGGAGCTGGATTCATGA